>SRMA01025647.1:11707-205770 GCA_007224835.1 Danionella cerebrum
GCAGAAAAAGAGCAACTTTTCACTGAAGTAAGTACACATTTTAATAAAGTTGTTCCCAATAGACGTAAATTATTCTTTATAAACTTTACTTTTAATTCTACATTCATCCAGATCATATTTTCATGTTCTGTGTTTATAAAACCAGCAGCAGAATTCCAGTGCAAGCTTGCTCTCCAGCAGACCCAGGCTGCCCCCTCTGTCAAAACCTCTGGCAGCAAAAGGTAACGAATAAAACTCAAAATCTGAAAATGATGAAAAGCTATTTTATTGTTTGAATATAATACAAACGCAAAAGTATAACATTGTAAAACACTTAATCAAACGTATTAGAAATTACTGTTAATCGTGGTTTTGAAACATAGGTATTTTTGTCTCATGCAACGTTTACTTTCATTGTTGTAAATGGAAAGAGATTAATACATTTGACCATTTACAGGAAATAAATCAGCTATTTATATATTTATTCATTTATTTTATTCATGGGAACCTTGTTAAGTAAAGATTATTGTGATGTTTTACAGAAGGACATGTGCGGCCAATTGCTACGAAGATCCCTGCCATTTCAGAAAAGACTAAGAAGACTTTTTGGTGAAGTAAGTGATTTTTTTAAAGATTATTTTGGGGGTTTTGCCTTTATTTAGAATTAACAGGACCGTAGCGACAGTAGAGAAAAGGGAAAGGTTAAGAATTCAACCATGACCTGCCCAACTGCACATACGACCAGCGCACTGTCCACTACACCACGGCTGGACATTCACTATGTTTTAAACACTATACATTGAAAATAAACTTGGATTCTTTGTTTTTGTAGAAGAGGATTTGCGGAGCAGAATTTAGGAGACCTTGAACTCCAACTGAAACCAAGCCATCAGTCCGCTGAGGTAAGATGCTCTAAAATAGTTTTATTGAAAGACTATGATATAAATGTTAAGGTTTATAATTCAGAATACAAGTTCACTAATCAGCCTCTATTTTTTTCTTTGGTGGAGCTTTCTTGAATGAATGTCGATGCCTAAAGTGTCACTAATTGTTTCAAATGTAGTGTATTGTTTGTGTTCCCTGAAGTCATACGGATTAATTCAATGATGATTTGCTGCCTATCCGGACTGTTTGATGAAGGCTGCTGATGTGTTATTGTGGAGAAGCCAAAACACTCAAATAGTTTAAACTCAAATTGTTGTAATGGTTTCATGATGTTGAAAAGGAGCATTAGGAAATCTGAATTGCATAACTTTGGATAAAGTAATTTCTATAAGTAGGTCAATGGGGTGTGGGGGCTGTTTGGTCAATTCGAAAGTAAACACCAGAAAACGTATTTTTTCACATGTTCCACGATTAACACATTATTACTGTGACGTTCATGTCTCCATCAGGTGATGGTTGGAAATGTGGTCCTTGCTGGGAGCGTTCTTCAAATGGCAATCTTTTCACACAATAGTGTGAACACGTTTCCTGATTTCAATACGGAAGGGTCTTGGAAAGCTCATGCTATTGAGGAGGTAAATTTCTCTTGTGATTTTACATATTTCAGATCAAAGGGGTCATGGTACATTTCACTAAGGTCTGAAATGCTGTATACAATCTCCAAAACTGCAAAAAATCTACAAAGGCTTGAAAAACGACATTATTTCATATTGAGGTAAGAGCGAGGAGTAGACAACTGGAGCTGGGAAGGACATAGGGCAATACCAGAAACACAAAATAACAGATTTACTGAAACAGGAATTGTAATGATTATAGCTTGGCATCCGTGAATAATCATGCTTCCCAAAGAAGGGAAAGAAATCAGTGACTGTGGCGGTGCCAAAGATTGGTGGGTGTGAACATTCCGAGGACATAATACAGTACATTAACACACTTTTCACAAGGCCAGACTCAAATATTCCATGTACTGTCTTTTAATCTTTTATCCACAAACAAATATAGACTTGATCTTAAATAAGACACGTTTGGTGCATACCTGTAGTATTAAAGGTTTCCCTATACTAACTTTTTAACAAAATCATCTTTTTTGATTCATCCTTTTGGAGTGTGGTGCAGCAACAAGTCAATTACACTTATCCCTTTTCTCGTATCAATGACAACTGCTTTTAAAATAATTTCCAACACATTAGGCATGTTTTTCTTGTTCCTTGAAGTCTTAAATGTCGAAGCATCAAACACATTTTGGTTTCTCATTTGTTTATTTGGAAAAGAAGTAAATCTTTAATAACTGAATCGAAATAATTGTTTGTTACCATCAGTGCTTAATTTGTAAATTTGAAGTTACTGGAACACAACAGGACTGGGATGACGGACAGGGAGGCTGGCCCAAAACAGTTGCTGGAACACAAACAGAACGCAATGGTTCAGTGTCTAACATGCCTATTTTTAAGCAGCAGGACTTACATACATCATTTACAACATAATTTAAGACATATACACACAAAAAACCTTTAGATTACTTTCAACACAATTTATCTTAATCTTCAATATCATGTTAAATGGCCGTTTAACATGATAGACTTGAGTCTTCGTTTCTTTTAAAAAACGAAAGCAAACTTGATTGTCTTTTAGACATGTTAGCACGAAGGAGTCAGGACACTTTTTGTTTTGGCCAAATGCCGCCTAAAAATAAGTTACGTACAGGACGTAAATTACCCAGCAGCAGCCTTTTCAGACTTGCTAGTAGTGCATTTTATTTATTATTATTTTTTTTTACATTATACAATGCACAATAAAGAAAACACACTAACACAATAATTATTAATTATTATATTTTATTTTATAATATTTTTATCTAATCGCTAATTTCCACATAATACGGGCCGGCCGGCCGACTGCAGGGGACAGCACAAGTGATGGGAAGTTCGGATCATTTTAGGGATTCGGTTCTTTGAGTCTCGTTCAGTAAAATGAACGGATCTTTTTTCGAGTCATTTCGCTCATTTTACTAAAATATCAATAAATGTTGTGTGTTACTTCCACATCTACTAGCGTTTTATACACAGACGCGAATCACACTACAAATAAGACAAAACTATAATGCTAAATTTAAAATGAATATAAATATATTAATAAAGCCTACCTGGGTCTTTTAGTCTGGTTTACCCAAACTCTGATCTGTCTTCTTTAGATTTAAATCTCTTTTGTTCGACACAAAATTACTTCACTCTGATGTTAACGTGTGCAGTCCGAGCACTCAGTCCGACTGGCTTCTTTAGCACTTTTGTCACGTGACCGCTACAGTGCCGGGATCCGAAAAGATTCGTTCTTTTAGCGAGTCCGGGTCCTTTCGGTCTTTTCTCTTTCCGGCTCATGCTGCATTGGTTAACATTACGGATAGGCCATGAGCCGGAACCCGAAAAGATTCGTTCTTTTAGCGAGTCCGGGTCCTTTCGGTCTTTTCTCTTTCCGGCTCATGCTGCATTGGTTAACATTACGGAGCGGCCATGAGCCGGAACCCGAAAAGATTAGTTCATCTTTCGAGTCATTCGGGTCTTTTCGGTCTTCTGTCATTGATGATGAACGGGTTACGCTCGGAAAACCACAAGAATGATGCGCATGCGCCAATGAACGAATCCCTCTCCAACACGACTCGTTCATACGGAGTCACATTAAAGATTCGTTCAAAAAGAACGAATCGTTCTTGAACGACACATCACTAGACAGCACCAGCCTACGACGAAGGCAGCCTGGCACAGCATAGGCGAGTGCTCTGTATATTCTTGAGTCGGGGGAATGCATTGTAGTACAGTAGAGTGAAAAAGGTGGGCGGAATTGGGTAGATAAAGACAAATGGGGTCAGATAATTACCGGATCCCAGAATAAAATTTTCCGGATCCTTGGAAGCCAGAAATTGAGAGAAAACGGATTGCGTTCCGGCAAACGGCGGAACAAATTAAGCACTGGTTACCATCAATTGTTTTATGAGAACCATAATAATACAAGATTATTGTTTTTCTGTCCAGGAGTATCTTTCCAACCATCACCTCAGCCTGGAAATCCCTGCTTCTACTTATCTACTGATATTGGACAACTCTGGAGAAAGTCTAGCCTCGTGTGAGCGTCCCAAGGTTCAGTTACTGACCTCCAGCTGTCCTTGCACTCTAGGGTGCTCATGACATGGTTCAGATTTCTGGCATCTTTGCTTATGGATGAGCTTTATCATTGGAATCCTTCTACACTAAAGAAGCACGGTTCCAATTCTAGGAAAAGGAAAACGGCCGTATCTCCTGACCTACCTTAAACTGTGTACAACTTCACCAGACACTGCTGTCAGGGCAGTGTAACCCTGCGTCAAGCAGTAAGGTCTTGGGGTCTACAGCAATTCAGTTTTAGACGAGATATCAGCATGAAACTACAAGATTGTTCTTGCCTGCACGTGTCCTTTTAATGGTGCCTGAAAACAACATTAAACGTTACCTTTTGTGTTTTGGGGTGAAATTTCTTATGTTTGTTCAAATTATTTAAAAGTTTTAAAGAGGGTGTTGAGACTAGAAGGGAATGTGGTGCTGCATTCATAGTATCCAAATATAAACATTTAGAACTCAAGCAAAATATGAAAAATGTTAGCAAAGATGAATGAGTGAATGCTAAAAGCTCGTGGTGGTTCATTTTCATATGACCTTAAAACCTTGGGATCTTAGTCTCTTCAAACCATCATCAATTCTTAAAGCTAGACTTGCACAAAGTCAAAGATTTCGGATTAAAGTCAGGTGTATGATCAACCGCTTATACCAAACAGATGCTTATGATCATCAATGTCTGGGATGGGAACAACCAAACTTTGCCTATACTGTCCACGCTTCCCTTCGAGATTTTTGGAAAGCGTACTCTTCCGAGTACAGTACGATGTGTTACAGTACGTAGCTCTGAAAATCACACAGAATAACGCGAGGAGTCAAAACAAACTGAAGACAACATGACTCAAAAAGATGTTAGGGTTGGGTTTAGGGCTAGGATTAGGTTTAGGGTTTCGGTTAGAGTAAGGATTAGGGTTAGGTTTAGGGTAAGGATTAGATTCAGGTTTAGGGTTGGGGGTAAGGGTAAGGATTGGGAGGTACCGGGTACATGTGATCGATCCGCCCTTGTGTAAAAAAAAACGGTTTAGGGTTATGGTTCAATGCTAATGCTTCATTTGGGTTGGCGTAGTAGCATTGAAGCCACAAACAGTAGTAAAGCATGATTTAGGTGGCGCGGCCGGACTGGGTGCGCACGGCTCAATCCATACCAGCCCCTTTTACTGAGACCCCTCTCCATTTTTGGGGGGATCGATTCTTTATACACAATTTCATTGAACAGGATAGGTGCCAGTCATTGTAGAAAAAAATACATATTTAAAAAAAAAATAAAAATAAAGTAAGGAACTAGAAATGTACTCAAGTTCACATTTTTAAACCTACTCACTATATTAGATTTTCTGAGAAAAACTATTGAATTACAGTAATTTGAGTATTTGTAGTTTCTTTCAATCACTGCACCTAAATGAGAATCTGTTGCTCATGCTCTGGACTATTCATACTCATAAAATACTATTCATCATTATGCATCAAACCATTATACGTATGCAAAAAGGACTTTTGTTTTGTTAAGCATATGCAGCGCATGTTTATCCGGCTTTATTCTAGAGCGGAAGTGCAGATCAGCTGATATTGGATTGCCATCTTCGTCTTCCCGAGCGGACCAACATTATCAAGCTGCAGACTCTGAGCCTGCTGCATCGACAGTCCCGCATTCTCAGACCCCTCGTTTTTTGAGACAGCGCCTCCTGCTGTTCGGAAGATTGTATAGCACCCTTATTCAAATGCCATTGAAAACATTTAGGATGGAATATTAGTCTTTGTTTTGTTTAAAGTTATCCAAATAAATATTTGCGTACCCTGCTTAATGCATGTGCCAAAAAAATCATTGTGTTCTCAAACTAATTACCCAGTGTTTATTTTTTGAGCGTGGGTGTAATTGAAAGAAACTACTGATGCAACCTTTACAAATACAAATTGAAATATCATTTGAAAAATATTATGTGACATTATATTGCTAAAATGTTTTAGTTTGGTTTTGTGCAAAGTTTCAAATTCTATTTTTTTTCTTTCAGCTCAACATATAATGGTCTAATTCACATTATAACATGCTAACATTACAAAACCTGTTTTTGATATTTTGAATGTGAAGCAAAACTCAAATAATAGACAAAACACCAATAATGAACAATTCTGTCTTTATTTAACAATCACCTTATCACTGTCATCTTGCTGTAAACAGGACAAAGCAAAGAAAAAAGGAAGAAAGGGTTGTGTTAGTGACTTTATTTTCACCTTCAATTTCATAAAAAAAACTCATCATGTATAAGTTGCTTTGGATAAAAGCTTCTGCTAATGAATAATTGTAAATGTAATGTAAATGCATATGGTAAAATAATTACTTTCTGGGAGGCAAATGTTGCTTCTTTTCTCATTCTTTTTGCAATCGCTAATAATTTTGCAATGTGTAATAATAATATTCTTTTTGTAAAATGTCAAATTACATTTGGGACATTTCTGCAATACTTTTGGACCCACACGGATGCCAGTTTTTGTGACTGGCCTGACAATGGCAGAGGTGTTTGGCACAGAGGTGGCAGCGATGGCTGTGGTGGATGGCGCAGCAGTGGGAGGCACAGAGATGAGAGCCACAGTCCTGGGCGACACAAAGATGGCAGCAAAGGGCGCAGAGGTAGTAGCGATGGCTGTGGTAGCTGGAACAGCAATGGCAGTAGCTTGTGCAAACACCAGTTGCCACAGCGGTGGGTGTGCAGTTACAGAGATCAGTGGCACTTGCTCTCTTAACATGCTTGTATTTGCAGAATCCTAAAAATTGTTCGGTTCTAAATATAGAACGGTTTGGGTTCACCAGACAGATAACCACGCACAGGTGTTCTTAACTCTGTGTCCTTTATTAAACTGTCCTCCAGCACATAACACACACACATAGGTTCCTACCCACCGGATATCACCTGATACTACATCCCCCTTTCTGAGCATGAATGACAACCATGATATTCATAAGCATATGAACGGAACAGATGCTACTCACATCTTAATAAGTAAACATTGCTCTGGAACCAGGACACTTGTGAACATGCACCTCCATCTGACTATCTCTGTGTAGTTCGAGGTGCTACTGTTACAGCCAACAATTAAATTTAACATCTTCAAAACAACTTATTGTGAATACTACGAGAGTGGGGTAGACTGCTCAGCTCTCGGCCTGAGTGTGGGGATTATTCTGCCCCATTGTTCACTCAGTTCCTATGAACAAATATAGTCTTTCAGGTACGCTGGAGGTACTCTCTCTCTGACAGGATAGCGTCTCTCACACCCTGTCGCCTGCTGGCAGGAAATGTTCCCAGGTTCAGAGGATGTACCCCTCTGTGCCGGTTCTGGCTGCAAGACAGCTGCTTCAGGCGCCCCAACTATCGGTGCAAGATGAAACCTGTTTCTCCGTAGGGTGCCTTTAGGTGTCTCAACGATGTAGGACCTCGGAGTACTCGCAGTTGACACGACTGTGCCACTCTCCGACATGTCCTTCACCCACACTTGATCACCAGGATGCAGTCGTGAGAGGTCATGCGTCCTGTGCCTGCGGTTGAAGTTCTGTCATTGTTTGTCTCTGTATCGCTGTTCTGTTTCTTTCAGCTTTTCCACATCTGCATGCCTTGGGTTGAGCTGAGATGGAATAACAGGAACCATCGTCCTTATCCTTGACCCCATGAGAAGTTCTGTCGGACTATAACCATTAGCAAGAGGAGCAGAGCGGTAAGCCATGAGTGTAAGGTATGGATCAGTGGATTTCCGGAGAATGCCTTTAACTGTTCGTACAGCCCGCTCAGCCTCCCCGTTGCTCTGTGGGAAGCGAGGACTGGACGTCACATGGCTGAAGCCCCAGTACTGTGCAAACTTTTGGAATGACACAGAAGCAAATTGTGGGCCGTTATCTGAGCGCACTGCCACAGGGATTCCATGACGAGCAAATATGGATTTAAAATGCACAATCACAGCATCCGATGTTGTAGATGTCAGTTTAGCCACTTCAAAGAATCTGGAGAAGTAGTCTACAACTATCAAATATTGTGTACTGTCAAATTGGAACAAGTCTGCTCCTACCGTGGACCATGGTCTGGATGGAAACGCTGTGGGCATCAACGGCTCTCTGAAATGTATCCGTTCCTGACTGCATGCATCACACGTCTCGATCATTTTTGTCAGCTCTCTGTTAAGGCCTGGCCACCACACTGACTGTTTAGCTCTTTCTCTGCACTTAGTTAATCCCAGATGCCCCTCATGCAGTTTCGGGATCACTATTCGGCTACCATACAGCAGCAGCCCCTTCTGAACTGTGAGGTCTCCCGAGAATGGCAAGTAGTGCAGAAACGCTCTGTCTATAGAAAACTTGTCTGGCCACCCGTCTGTACAGAACTTACTCAAATGCTGAAGGGTGGTGTCGTTTTGTTGATGTTCCCCTATCTCCCTCAGTCGTGCTTCAGTAGCTGGCAAGCTGGCAATGACAGCGTCCATGTAGAGGTTGATTTCGGCCTCCTGCAGCCCACCTGCTTCACAACTAACTGGTGCTCTGGACAGCACATCAGCTGTTGCTATGTCCTTACCAGCCACATGAGATATTGTGAAGGAAAATCTCATGAGCCTCATGCGCAGCCTATGTATGCGTGGTGGCAGCTCATCAAGGCTCTTTGATCCCAGCAGTGGCACTAACGGCTTGTGATCTGTCTCAATCTGGAAGCTCTTTCCGACGACAAACTCCGGGAACCTCTCACATGCCCACGTCGAGGCTAGGGCTTCCTTCTCAATCTGAGCTTAGCTCACCTCACTCACATTGCAGGGCTCTTTCATAGCTGTTATGGCGGCCACTTTTTCTGGGTCTGGGCTGACTCCCGATGCTTCAATAATCTGACCCAGGAATTTGATTCTGTTCTTGGAAAACTCACATTTGTCATTAAGAGTGACACCCGCCTCCTGCAGTCTTGACAGTGCTTTCCTCAGTCTGTCATCGTGCTCACTCTGTGTGGCTCCCCATATGAGCACATCATCCATTTGACACAGAATCTAGCCACAGGGGTTGCAAGCCAGTGACTGCTGTGCCGGTCCCAAGCCCGGATAAATAGAGAGGGTTGCGTCAGGAAGGGCATCCGGCGTAAAATATGCCAAAACCAAATATGCGAGTCACCAAATCGATTTTCATACCGGATCGGTCGAGGCCCGGGTTAACAACGACCGCCTCTGGTGCTGTTGACTTACAGGGTGCCGGTGGAAATTGGACTACTGTTTGTCGAAGAAGGAGAGGAGGGAGAAGGATTCGTCGACAGAAAGAGAAGAGGAAAGGCAGGAGTATAGATCTGAGAATAGGGACTCTTAACGTTGGTACAATGACAGGGAAGGGTAGGGAGCTGGCGGACATGATGGAGAGAAGGAAGGTAGATATTCTGTGCGTGCAGGAGACCAGGTGGAAGGGTAGCAAAGGACGTAGTATTGGAGGGGAATACAAACTGTTTTTACTATGGTGTGGATAGGAAGAGAAAGGGGGTAGGAGTGATCCTCAAGGAGGAGTTTGTGAGGAATGTTTTAGAGGTGAAAAGAGTGTCAGACAGGGTGATCAGTTTGAAGTTAGAGATTGAAGGGGTGATGTGGAATGTAGTGAGTGGTTATGCTCCACAAGTAGGCTGTAAGTTGGAAGAGAAGGAGAGATTTTGGAGTGAGTTAGATGAGGTGATTGAGAGTGTTCCCAGAGGAGAGAGAGTAGTAGTGGGAGCAGATTTCAACGGGCATGTTGGCGAGGGCAACAGAGGTGATGAGGAGGTGATGGGCAGGTTCGGTGTTAAGGAAAGGAACCTAGAAGGACAGATGGTGGTGGACTTTGCCAAGAGGGTGGAAATGGCTGTAGTTAATACTTATTTCCAGAAGAGGGAGGAACATAGAGTTACCTACAAGAGTGGAGGTAGGAGTACGCAGGTAGACTACATACTATGTAGACGAGCCAATCTGAGAGAGATCAGAGACTGTAAAGTAGTGGTAGGAGAGAGTGTAGCCAGACAGCATCGGATGGTGATGTGTAGGATGTTTCTGGTGGTCAGGAAGAAGAGGATTGAAAAGAAGACAAAGTGGTGGAAGTTGAAAAGGAAGAAGATTGTGAAGAATTCAGACAGAAGCTGAGACAGGCTTTGGGTGGCCAGGAAGAGCTTCCAGATGACTGGGAAACTACAGCAGAAGTGATCAGGGAGACCGGAAGAAAGGTGCTAGGTGTGTCAGCTGGAAGGAGGAAAGAAGATAAGAAAACATGGTGGTGGAATGAGGAAGTACAGGACATCATCCAGAGGAAGAGGCTAGCTAAAAAGAAGTGGGACATTGAAAGGACTGAAAAAAGTAGACAGGACTACAAGGAATCGCAGCGCAGAGTGAAGAGGGTGGGGGCAAAGGCCAAACAGAAAGCATATGATGAGTTGTATGCCAGGTTAGACACGAGGGAAGGCGAGAAGGAATTGTATAGATTAGCGAGACAGAGAGACAGAGATGGGAAGGATGTGCAACAGATAAGGGTGATCAAAGATAGAGATGGAAAGGTGCTAACAAGTGAGGAGAGTGTGCTGAGAAGATGGAAGGAGTATTTTGAGGAGTTGATGAATGAGGAGAATGAAAGGGAAAGAAGGGAGGAAGATGTGAATATTGTAGAGCAAGAAGGTGAAAAGATTAAAAAGGATGAGGTGAGGAAGGCCCTGGGAGAATGAAGAGTGGAAAGGTTGTTGGTCCAGATGACATACCTGTGGAGGTGTGGAAGTGTCTAGGAGAGACAGCAGTGGAGTTCCTGTCTAGGTTATTCAACAGGATTTTAGAGAGTGAGAAGATGCCTGAGGAATTGAGGAGAAGTGTCCTAGTACCAATCTTTAAGAACAAGGGTGATGTGCAGAGTTGTAACACTACAGAGGCATAAAGTTGATGAGCCACACAATGAAACTTTGGGAAAGAGTAGTGGAAGCTAGGTTAAGCAAGGGAAGTGGATATTTGTGAACAGCAGTATGGCTTCATGCCCAGGAAGAGCACTACTGATGCAATTTTTGCTCTGAGATTGTTAATGGAGAAGTACAGAGATGGTCAGAAGGAGCTGCACTGCGTCTTTGTGGATTTAGAAAAAGCGTATGACAGGGTGCCAAGAGAAGAGCTATGGTCCTGTATGAGGAGGTCAGGAGTGGCAGAGAAGTACGTCAGAGTAGTTCAGGATATGTATGAGAGAAGTAAGACAGCAGTGAGATGTGCTGTAGGTCAGACAAAGGAGTTCAAAGTGGAGGTGGGGCTACATCAAGGATCAGCTTTGAGTCCCTTCTTATTTGCTATGGTGATGGACAGGTTGACAGATGAGGTCAGGCAGGAATCGCCGTGGACAATGTTGTTTGCAGATGACATTGTGATTTGTAGTGAGAGCAGAGAGCAGGTGGAGGAAAACCTGGAAAGTTGGAGGTCAGCTCTAGAAAGAAGAGGAATGAAGTCAGTCGCAGCAAGACAGAATATATGTGTTTGAACGAGAGGGAGGGAAATAGAACAGTGAGGTTACAGGGGGCTGAGGTCAAGAAGGTGCAGGAGTTTAGGTATTTGGGGTCAACAGTCCAGTGTGACAGGGAGTGTGGAAAGAGGTGAAGAGACGAGTGCAGGCAGGTTGGAGTGGGTGGAGAAAAGTGTCAGGGGTGTTGTGTGACAGAAGAGTGTCAGCAAGAATCAAAGGAAAGGTGTACAGAACAGTAGTGAGACCAGCTATGATGTATGGGTTGGAGACTGTGGCAGTAAAGAGGAGACAAGAGGCAGAGCTGGAAGTAGCAGAGATGAGGATGTTGAGGTTCAGTTTAGGAGTGACTAGGATGGACAAGATTAGGAACGAGCACATCAGAGGGACAGCTCAGGTTGGTTGTTTTGGAGACAAAGTCAGAGAGGCCAGGTTGAGATGGTTTGGACATGTGCAGAGGAGGGATAGTGGTTATATTGGAAGAAGGATGCTGGAGATGGAGATGCCAGGCAAGAGG
Organism: Danionella cerebrum; assembly: GCA_007224835.1. Taxonomy (NCBI): domain Eukaryota; kingdom Metazoa; phylum Chordata; class Actinopteri; order Cypriniformes; family Danionidae; genus Danionella; species Danionella cerebrum. The sequence goes on from SRMA01025647.1 coordinate 23,748, forward strand.
TCAAGAGGAAGACCAAAGACAAGATATATGGATGTGCTGAAAGAGGACATGAAGGTAGTTGGTGCAAGAGTAGAGGATACTGAGGACAGAGTTAGGTGGAAAAGGATGATTCGCTGTGGCGACCCCTAAACTGGGAACAGCCGAAAGTAAAAGAAGAAGAATGTATAATACAGATCAGGAACAATAACCAGTGAATAATTATCAACAACCATCACCATCATTGGTTATCAGCATCCGCGTTTGCTGATGTTGTGGTCATCAGTGACTATTCACTGAGTATTAAGCTTAATCAAAGATTTTGGAGTCCTGGTCAGGGGCCTCCTCTGGTGTCCCAGTTTGGGGAGTCCTAGTTCTAGACCCTGGAGCTTTATTTCTTTCATCATACTCTAAAGGCATGAGTGTATCACACACCTACTCTTGTTGTTTATCAGGGCCTCCGTTTAACTGGGATTATCTGTTTAGCTTTTGATTATTACCAGCCTTGAAGATGTTTGTATTAACATATTTATAGACAACCCATATTGGTGGCCATCCAACATCGGATTTGGCAATAAAACACATTTTTCTAATGCCCTTTTATCCGCTGTGAGAAAAGCTCCTAAAGCTAAAATGATTTACAAATAGTGTAAATGTTTACAGTAGGCTCCTCCGGCATCCAGTGCTCCATTGGTTGAAATAGCACAGACTGAAAGAACTGTCATACTGATGATAAAATATGCCACCACCAGCATCAGAATCATCTGATAGAGACCACACTGACCCACGACGAAACCTGGAACACAGCAAATATTGATTATTTTTTTTTAAATCAATTCATTTTTGACTTATTCTTGATAGTTCACTTAGTAATATGTGCCATGTGCAGGAAAATGCAGCAGAGCATAGCAAACAAGGCCTAGCACATCTTTATATCAGGCTTGCATAAAGGCTGCCGATTTATCCAATTCTGTAGTTTGATGAAATTACATTTATTTGAATAAGCAACAATAAAAACACTTATTGGGCAGCACGGCAGTGCAACCATCTTAACTCTTAGAAGTCTCAGCATGCACCAATGTTGCTTTAAAACAAACATTACAAGAGTTATGAAACATAATTTAAAATGTGGTATTTCAAAATAAAATGCGAGAATGTATGATTGTTTTTCAGTTTCATTTTACAGACACCTAATCGGTGCCATCTAGTGGGGCCATCAGCCTTGGAAGTACTCAACCTGTAATATGGCTTGTGCTTTTCAAAGTTATAGCAGAAAAAAGCACAAAGGCAAAAAAAATATACATCATTGGAACCTTTTTTTTTGCTTTTTTGGGGAGAATTTATGATTTTTTTAATTTTGTCTCAACAATTTCGCACTTTGATACAAAACGAAGTAAAAAAAAAAAGAAGGTACCAGAGTTTTTTTTGTAGTTTTACTTAAATTACTGAAAAAAATACTCAAACTAAACATGTTCATAAAGCCGTGTCCACACACACAAAAAGAACAATGATTCAAGTTTAACACTTCAATATATTTTATACCAAAAGATCAGCCTAAATCTTAAATTGCATATTCTGGGGGACTTATTTTGATCCTCGATGAAACTTTGATGTGGTAATTTTCGACCAGACAAATGGTTCCAGATCCAGATCTCAAACCAAACATTTTCGATGAGAGATTCATCACAATGCCTTGTGTTCTTTAGGTCCTTTCGGCCTTTGTTGTCACCCAAGTGACCAATTTGTCTAATGAGTGACTATACTTACTTTCATTTACCCTCGAATTCATTCAACCCATATAATAAACCAAACAAGCAAACCCCGTCAGCACTCATGAGACAGCAAAACTGTGATTACACTTGAATGACGCACCCATCTCTATCAGAATCCCACATATGAACTAGGCTTAAATCTAAGCCCAACACTATCGAATGGTGTTTTGGAGATGTTCACAGACTTAAAACTTACTGAAAGGAATCTGAAATCACAAGAGATCAGAATAGAGGGACATACACCCTCTGCTCAAACGAGTCTGTGAGAATCAGTTTGTATCTTATGAGAGAGGGTTTTTATGAGTTTCCCATGTGAGAGAGGGAGAGAGTTTATATCATGTGAGTGAGTGTTAGAGCTGTTAGGCTGTGTGCATCATGTGAGCTGGATAACTGGAATAACCACAGCATAAACTACACACACTACTGACAACCTCCAACCAAGCTTCTGTCTACAGTACACAGGCATTAATCATAACTCTAATAAAAGATCACGTGATAAAAAGGGCTTACTTAAACTGTTTCCTCTAACAAAGAAATCACAAGTCCAGCTTTTACTGAAATACATCTGAAACTGAAAATGACAAAAAGCAGAAATATCTAGTCAACAGTTAATTTTTTAACCAATTAAGAAGGTTAATAAATAGCAGATTGTATTAAAAAAAGTACATTTGATCTTAACATATTTAACCACAATGTTAGTGTTAAAACAAACAGCTTTAAAACTAAGGTTTACTCTATTTATTGTGAATAGACAATATTTGTAGGGAACTGTGTGTGAAAACATAGTATTAAAATGAAAAATTGGAAACAGAATTCCATTTTTATAAACAACAAATGAACACATTTTATGAAAAAAAAGCAATCTAATTGAATTCATGTCCATTTGATTTAATTGAATGAAAAAAAAATTAAACTTACTACATTTAAACTTTTTAAAACCATGTCACAATATTCTTTTTTTTTTAAGTTTTATGTTTTACAATGCCTTGATCTGGTCGCTTTCCCTCAGATTATGAAGGTTAATTGATAAGTCTTTTAAACATTTTTATCATTTCTGATTAGGAGAAAATTTGCTTTAAAGTACCGGTCCATATTTATTTTGCCCTATTAAATAACATGCCTTATAGTTCTTCCAGCCAAAATAATATTATTTTTATATCTGTAGCAGAATAAGTTAAGTGAAACTGAAAACTTTTTGTGCACATATATACATTCACATTCCTACAGTGTTTATTAGTGAGTCACTTGAACGGACAGCAACTCATCATTCAGTCATTCACTCGGTAAGTTGTTTATTAGACTCTACTTTCTTTTGCTCCTCAACCTTTCCAGTCATTATCCTGTCAGAAAGTTCAGCAAACTAGCTCTCGACTCCCTCACCGATTCTCAGGAACAACACCACGCTGAACATGGACAGCAGTGTCGGGATGACCACCCCGAAGAAAGTGTTGAGTTTCGGCGGCTGAGGGGCAGCCACAACCGGACTTCGGGTTTCGACTTCATCTCTGCGGCGGCTCCGGTGTTTTCGGTGCTCGGCGGAATCCCCCAAACTAGTGGAAAGCCGGTAATGCAGCAGAGGCGTCTGCTCCGACATCACGCCAGTATCCAGTTGCTTCCTCTCCAGCTGTAATCACATGACTGCCGGTGTTTAGGACTGCTTGGAGTCACGTGACGCAAAGGGAGAGGAGTTAGCCAATCAGTGGCGAACTAAGAAACAATGGTGTATTGTTTTGATAGGAATAATTTTATAAATTATTTATAAAATACTTCGTTTAGGGTGAATAAATGAAAATTTTCCCAAATTACATTTTTAAAATGCGTCTATGGTAATTGTGCCAGAGGGGGAACTTTAAAACGCTTTTACATTTTTCTTTGAGTTTCAACACAATAACGCACAGACTTTAAGTTAATTAATGTTTTTGTTATGATTAGTTACACGCGATAAGTTACATGATTTGTTTTATGCGATTGTCTGCTCTGTATAAAATCTGGAGTACATTTAATTATAATTAAATAATACAAAATAAAATGCATTTCACTAGACTGGCATTCATGGAAATCAGACTGGAGCTCAAAGCATGTACTTACTGATAACTCCCCATAAAGTAGAGCGCAACCTGTTACAATCTGGCCATTTTGCATATTCTAAATATTTTACATTAGTCAAGCATTAAAATAAAATCTTTTTTTGCAGAATTTCAAGCATTCTCTCTCTCTCTCTCTCTCTCTCTAAAGTGGTTCTGTCTATATATGGGGTGCTTGTGTTGTCACCATGACAACACCAAGCTTTGAAGAGTCTCATAAAAGCAGTGTCTCTCTCTCTCCTCTCCAACTCGGCCTTGATTTTCTCCCTTTCCTTCAATTCATCATCCAGCAGCTGCCCAGGAAGGGTATTCAGGACCATATTGGGGTACGTGATATGCGTCAGCGAAGATCTGGCTATGGCAGAAGCTGTTATTTGCAATTTTTGAGCATTGTAAGCAGCATCTTCTGATGGATGCATTATTTGAGGGTGAGCAGGCCAGTTACTCACCGTCTGTTTGTCCACTGTGTCGAAAGACTTTCGATGTTTCGCTGATTCTCCCCTGCTCACACACTCTCTGCAGAAGCTGTCTGGCAGAACAGTGTGAAAGTGGAGTCAAGGGAGTGGTATCTTTTACTGATGGTAGTGCCTTGGGAGCGGTTTCAATGAAAAGAGGAGGAGTCAACTGTGTGTATGCTTTGTCTCAAGCTAAAGTCAAAAGTTTGTCTTCAACTGGAACCAAAGCTAAGGAAATGGCCTATACGTCCAGCGCTGTATCATATTCATCGGGGGGCGGAGTCAAGGGAGTGGCCTCCTCATCAAAGGGAGATATCATTAAAGGAATGATGTCGCTTCAGTTAGGATTCAAGAGTGTTGCTTCTAATTCTCAGTTAGGAGCCTTTTTGTGTCATGATGGAGTTCTGAAGATGTCCCCTTCCAATCCGGGAGGAGTCAAAGCACACAGAGAACGCAAAGTGACTTCTGGATTTCAGAATACGAATGCAGTTGGGAGAATATCTACTGAATATAAGGGTGGAGTCAAAGAAGTCTCTCATCTCTCTCAGGGTGGAATCAGGGAAGTGGCCTCCATTCAGGGGGGAGACATTAAACTTTCTTTGATGACTCAAAGTTTGTTAGCTTCTTCGCGGGGTGAAGTCAAAGAAAAGGACTCTTCATCCACAACTGGAGCCATGGAAACATTCTCTGAATCTCATGAGGACATACGGGGCATGTATTCAGACAATCTGGGCAGAGACAAAACTCAAAATAAACTTAAGGAAGTGGACACGGTGATGTCCCACTCTTCATTGCATGAAGGATTCAGAGGAGTGGCCTCTTCAATTGAGGGAGGGGTCAGAAGTGTAACCTCCAAGGCCGTGATTTCCGCCTCACATCCAATATGTACCATTTTCTGCCCAAACTGTGATTACAGAGTGGAGCTGCCATGCTTCAACTGGTCTTCTGCTCTGACCTGTCTGCCCCATGACCCCACGGTGACTCGTGACCCCAAAGTGGGAGGGGGGTTAGAAAAAAGGAGCTGGGAGATGGGTGAGTTATTTGTTGTGTTCTCTGCCTACTCTGGTTTGAAAGATTAATTAGTTATCAGTAATAGTAGAACTTTGACTAAGATCAGTTTGTTTCTTTCGCTGTCCTCTAGATGGCAGTTTGGATCTCTCTGAGGAGGAAATGAAGCGATCTGTTACAGGTGAGAAAGACCTTATCTACCAATGTGCCTAGTATGTGTCCATTGACTATATAATATGTACAAAGTGTCAGCAATGTCAACCACTGGTTTCTGACAGAGTCAAACTAGGCGTTGCAAAAGGTCCACAGAAGCGGGATGTAGAAACCACACACACACACACACACACACACACACACACACGCACACACACGCACACACACGCACACGCACACACACACACACACACACACACACAAAAATTAAATTAGCCTGATTGAACAAATCCAGAGGATGACGCAAGAGACAGGCTGGTCTACTGTCAATCATCTGCCCCTCAAGAAACCACACCCTTAAATTATGCATAACCTTTAAGGCTTAATAAAGCTTAAACAAAATAATTTTAATTCACCCCTCACCCTCCTTCATGACGGTCAAAATCTCTATCAATCTAAATCTCTATCAATCTAAATCAAGAAACTAATGGGGCCAAAGTGGAAATATGAATTTTTTTTAGCTCCAAAGATGCCAATTTAACATTGGAGTGAATGAGAACCTGCTCATGAAGCCAGTCTCCAGCGGCAGGTAGAGGAACTGCAGTCACTCCCTATTATTATGCATCGAGAGTGAAAGCAGGAAGTTGCCCCTTGTATTTTTCATAAATCATTTTCAAAATATGAACTACTCTGTCTTAAATCATATTGTTAATAATATATGGCCCAGAAGCTATTGAGACAATGAAACTGAATCAAATGTTTTATAATTTTACATTGAAATTAAGACTGAAAAGTGGATGTGAGCTAGTTTTGTTTCTTGTGAGTTTAAACTCTTTCAGTGGCTTTGAAAATTGTGATGTTTATAGTAGACACTTCTCTCCAGTTCATCTAAAACAGGAGATTAATTGAGAAATTAATATATTTTTTCCTTCTGCACTCATTTATTAATCTACACATCTGTGCAGGTTTATCCTTCACTCTGGATTCATCCTCTTGTGATTGGCCACTGTGCCTCTCAGGCTCCGCCCTCTCTGTCTCCTTCAAAGTTCATGGGTCAAAGCATTATGACCCAGAAGATCTTCCCCAGGTGTGCGCAGGTGTTCACATCTGCAGGGGTCAGTTTTACTGGGAGGTGGACGTCTGCAACAGTGCCCTCTATAGGATTGGTGAGATAATGATAGAGAACCATTTACTTTGAGATTTTGTAAAACTTTATATAATTATGCATATATTAAGACATGTTTATTGATAAGTTGGATAGCAGAAACATTGTTGCATTTGTGCTGAAAACTTCGATGGATCTGAACATTTAAACTGAAACAATGTTTGGTATAGAGCTGGAGGTTTGATACTTTGTTTGGACAGTGAAACTGAAACACTGTTCAGAAAACAAGCCAAACCTCAAATATTCATCATTATACCCTTTAAGGAATTGTTCCCTTTCAGGGTCCCGGGAGTCCTTCTCCAGCTCATTTCGGGCGAGAGGCGGGGTACACCTTGGACAGGTCGCCAATGCATCACAGGGCAAACCTCAAATTGCCTGTCTTTTGAAACAATGTTCACAATTTTGTCATCAAACTCCAATGCTACACCTCTGTGTATAACTTAGGTATTTAAAGGAATCATTTACAAGTAATAAAGTAGTCCATTAGAAACACCGAAAGCCATTTATTTACCTTTTTACCGTTGGTGCCTGTGTCGTAAGGTTTTCTTTTGATTAAATTGAGATTTTAAAAAATTCTGTGTGAACTGTATAAATTAAATCTCAATTATTAAATCAATCTTTTCCTCCTCAGGAGTGGTTTCATCACATGAAGGGCATGGCTGGTGGCTGGAGAGGAATGGCTCTACCTTCCATGCAGTATTTGACAGGTGCAGGGAGCCCCTCCCTTCAATTCCTCCTAATGTCAAAACAGTGGGTGTGTTTTTAAATGTAGGTGGGGCCTCCATTACTTTCCACAATACTGTTACCCAAGAGTGTATGGCAACGATCCCATCCAACTTCCGCATTCCACTCCGTCCAGCGGTTCAGCTGGGTGAAGGGAGACTCAAACTCCGCTCAGGACTGCCACCCCCCAATCACGTGTTTCTATGCAGAAGCTCAGCCTATCATGGTCCGCAAGGGGCTGGGCCTGGACGCTGGAGGAGAGATGTGAGGTTCAGTTCCGTAAAAGATACTATTCAGAAGTTTGAGGAACTACAGAACTGTTAAAGGTTCTCCATTGTGTTAGATAAAGGATGTTATCTTGTTTTTTTTTTTTGCACCAAAATTTGTTTAAATGTGTAAATAGCATCAACACATGTCTGTATTTAGAGGTGAATAATAACCTGAATAATGGATAAATATCCACAAAACTCATAAAATTTTTTTAATTGATTTTAAAAAGTTTTATATACTTTTAATAGTTTATATCGACCAATTCTTGTGGTAGAGTATACAGAAAAATTAGCAAATGTTACATTAAAGTTACGTATGGAGGCAGAAAGTGCTAAAAGTGTAAATAAACATATAAACATGCCATCAAATAATAACTTTATTTACATTCTGGCACAGATGGTCTAGTGTGTTACATGTTCACTGGTGGCCTGTATGGGCTCCACTCCACATTAAGGCCATTTGCTGACCCCTCAGATCTTGCTGGTCATATTTTACACTGTTCTAGCCTATAAAACCAAAATGTAAATAAAAACAAGCAAATAATGCTGATTAGTGCATCAATAGCTTGTTAAACTGAGAAATTGATTGAAGTTGTACATGTCTGAAGTTGTATTTCTGTCCATCCTCGTGAAAATATTGATATAGTGACTATATCTGGGAGACTAAAAAGGAGCAATTTATAACACCATCCGGTGAATCAGCTTAAGTACCTAAGTTAACAGAAGGAACCCATCAGGTGTGCAGATCTGCCCATGTCAGTTTGATGGGTGAAGATTTCATGATCTTGCTCTATAGTATGGGTTTCGTCCAGGTGCTTTGGTACCCCCTGACAGTCCAAAACATGTTTCAGGTGAACAGGTCACAGATTTTTTTTTTTAAATCCTATAAATTAATGAGACGTTTAAAAAAATACAATGTATTACAATAAATTGATCATTTTAATAATAAGTGAATGGTGTATTTAATTAAAGCAAATCTCAATCCCTGTCCTCCAGAGAAAAAATGCCCATTTCTAATTAATTAAATCATTTTAACATTTAAAATTAATTTATATTTGTTTATATTTGTTTTTAATCTAATAATATTATAAGAGACAAAAACAGAAATGAAAATCATCTGATTTATATGAATGCTTTCTTCCGAGTTGCAAAAAATACAATTCTGTTTTTAAAAAACAAGTAAAAAAATTTATAAAATAATGTAACTGTTTATGTTTATTTATCAAATAAATGTTTTGAAATACAAGAAAAGCTAAAGCATTTCTTTAATTTTAGGTTTTAGGCTTTCTGTTTCCTTCTTCTCTGGCTTTAATTAAATAGACCCATGCTTCTTCAGCTGAGTATACGTTGAAACTGTCCCGTCCTCTTTCATTCATCAGAGATGTAAAAGTCATCAGGAGCTCCTGAACTGTTTTAATTCGCACCAAGATCTGATCTGAACGAGTGTAAAGCATGCCTGTCTCAGCTCCATGAGAAAACACACTGGTTGTGTATTAAAGCAGTGTTGTTGTCTGTTAGACAGCTGTGAACTTCATCTGCTTCTCATAACAACACCTTACCTGGGGTGTTCACAAAGAAACTGCTGATTTTCAATTAATTACAGTGTGAAAAACTAACTTTTGCAAGTCAGGAACTAACGATGTGAAGTGAGAGTTTTATGGTGTGTATACTTACACTCTGAAAAGAGAACATACACAACATCCTCTATGAGAGGTGATGCACAATGTGCAGACAATTTCAGAGAGTAAATGTGTAGAGATCTGTAAAAAGGCCTAATTGTACTTGATGCATATATTCACCATTTCTAGATAGATGTGATCCCTCAAATTGAGTGAAAAAACCTCACCACTCAGAAAGTGACATATGCAAATCAAGAAATCAGCCCAAAAAAAACCCTTAAATAGCAAGCTTATGAACACGTAGTCCCTATTTCAGTGTTTGTTCAAAGATGTATGCATTTTGTTTGAAATGTTAACGGTTTCTAATATATTCTTTTAGTGTTTTTTTTTTTTTAACTAAGATATAAATATCTCGCAACCTGGCAGTATTTTGCATACAGTTTCTTCTGTATTGTATTGTGGTAAATTATTGTAATCATGTCATCACTTTTCCAGTTCTTGTAGTTATTGTTGACCAAAAATTAAAAGTGATTATAAAGGGCAGACTTGACATTCGAGAGGCATGTAAATATTATTAAAATATTTTTGATACTAATACTTTTGTAACAATCTCCAGAGGACGCAGTAGACCATGAAAGGTTAAAGCAGTGCTATTAGCATTAGCTATTAGCATTAGCTATTAGCATTAGATCAGGTTCTCATTTTAACATTTGGATTCTCCATAAGTCTGCTAAGTTAAAATAATGTTATTTCTCGATCTCTGTCGAAATTGTGACTTGCATATTTTAAAATAAGTTTTTAAAACGCGAAAATGCTCATAAGATCCAATTAGAGACGCCTAACAACCAACTAACTCAACTGAAGCTCGGTATAGGCCTGTATCGCCGATGTTAAGCCATAATGTAACACCAATTATCTTAACAATTACACAAAACAACATTTGTTCGTTTCTAAACAATTTTAAACGGATGGGAAACACGTCAGTTTAAAAGAATAACCCAATCTCTGAACGAGTCATTAAATCGAGTCATATGTTCAAGCGAATCGAATCAGCTAAAAATATTAGAATTGTTTATTATTATAATTTGTAGACCTGCACATACACCAACAAAGACACCGTTAAAGATAGTCTCGTTTTAACATACATAAACAATCTTAGAGATTTATACGAAGCGCAACGCAAACAGAAACCAATCTCTCTGCATCCGAATCCCTGCGCAAACTAGTGATTGACAGCTGGGTTTTGTTTCTGCTCAATGAGTTCATACTCGCGTGTTTTCACCTCATGATGAGATGCATGGAGCTCCTGATGGACTGCTGATCGATCCCCATTCTCGACGGATGTGGAGGTGTCAGGCCATCATTCCCTCCCTCTCTTGTGTGTACCTGCGAACTCATTTCGGAAACGCTAATAAACACTCGGAGCATTTGGTGTGTATATTGTGATGTTTAGTTCTGTCTCACAGGTCTGTTAACGGAGCATAATGAGTGCAAACACTGCCTCCCGCGAGCTGTGAAACTCCATCAGTGATGCATGTAACCATTAAACACTCCCATTCATGAGGAGCCTCATTAATTATACTCCCGGAATTCTTCACATGAAGCGTTAACGCTTCATATATTTGATAGTGATGTTAAAGTACGTTGCATTTTAGCTTGTACTACACATGCGGTCATTAAATGAAATGTAGGCTATATTTCTCTATTACAATTGCATTTATGTTCGCATGTCCCTGAAATAGTTTGAAATGCTTACAAATGCTGAAGTAATAAATAGGTATTAAGCATTCTTAATTGCCCGTTTTGCTAAATTGGGTTTAGACTTTGGGCCTTTCCACTGCAACTATCCTGCAACTATACGCTTTTCTTGGTGTAATCGTGAGGTCATTTCCGCTCTGGCTGTGCTCTGAATGGCCGTAATAATGATGTTAATGATGGAATAATAAACGTAATGAATGAAGGGAATAAAGCCGATGTGGATCCGGAGCACACCATGCACATGTAAATACCCTGTGACAGACAGTGAGTGAGAGAGAGAGAGAGAGAGAGAGAGAGAGAGAGAGAGAGAGAGAGAGAGAGAGAGTAATTGATGAATAATTGTATAGTTTTTAATTTATCTGGCATCGTTCAATTGTAAATTTTGTTTTGATACTATAGCTGTGGTTATTCGTTTAATTAATCACTGCAAATGATATATTTTTATACAGTATTTGAATGTATTGTATTGGTTTTTTTGCTCCATATTAACTAAAAGTTATTTTAACTCTTTGCTGGAGTTTTTGTAATGATAGTAAGACCTGTAAACTTAATATTCAGATGAACAGTATATAAAACTGTAAAATGGGCTCTACATTTTACAAATGGAACAAAATAGTGTTTGCTATTTCATATGTGCATTTACTATTTAACAAATCTGCTGCCAACCTCTTACTGTTTTCTGTTCTATATGCATTGTATAAAGGATTTTTCTTTGGCTTGGGTCAGATGTGACATCCAGAATTTCATTATATTCGTTAGAATTAAATAAAACTACTGTATTTACTTAAAAAGCATGTTCACTCAAAATGTCTTCTTTTGTCTGATAATTCAGATAGACTCAGCATCATTCAGAAGGTTAGAATGATATCATTGCACCTGCTGTGGTCATATAGCACGGTCCATTGATTTTTAGGCTTAAATGCATAGGATTTAGTCACATCTGCATGTAAAATCCCAATTAAAATTTCCTTTGTTTTCACAAAGTTCACAACGTAACTACAAGAGTAAAGTTTTAAGGAATGCGCCCGGTCTTATCAGATTGAATAATGTTTGCTAAGCTATGCTAACAGTGCTTCTAGCTGTAGAATGAGCAGACAGTCATTGTGCTATCAAAATGTACTTTTTAAAAAACAAACTGTTTAATCCAAGGATACATTTAATATTTGCAGCTATTAAAGAAGCCTTATAGAAGTTAACAAAAGCCTCTTGGTTGTAAAACATCACCAATGCACTCTCCTTTCAGACAAAATCAAGATGTGCTCAGCATTTGTTTTTGATTATTAACTCCGTAGAATTATTTTTTAATATGTTTCTTTTAGTGCACATCATATTTTAGAAGCATTTCTCAAAAATGAGCAAATTTTCTTGTCTTCTCTTTAACAAAAAGGAGAAAAAATGTCCCTTTTGTTTGTGATGAAATTTTAAGTTTAATTTCTGTTTTAATGATGCTGTTCATTTTGAACTCATGTCAAGTAATTCCAAACCCACAACTTCAGTTTACAGTAAAGTGAATGCCATTTAGCTTTGAGGTAAACACAGCAATGCCTACAGATCAGTAATACTTCTTTGATTGCAAATCAAGCCACCGCTCATCTCTGGGGTGTTAATCAAAAAAGGAAAAGGCAAATACTGGCATCAATGAGCTGAAAGGAAATCAATTATCAGCAAACAAAAGCCTTGATCTGCCATGCTAACGCCGCTCATCAGATTGGCCAGGATGAAACTCATGCAGCTTGCTCTCCATTCAGACATCAAACCTGAGCCAGAGAAAGAGCTTCTCGTCCCTTCTCGCAGTCAAATATCATTTCTGCAACAGTCGCTCTTTGTTCTCCTGAAAGGGAAGCAAAGTTCCTCTCATGCATTGAGCAGCTCTCTGCTGTAGGACGTCCTGAGAAATAAAGGGAATACAAGAGAGATAGAGGAGAAATAAAGGCTCCCTGTGCAGCCTTTGATTGAGGATGAGCAGGGGGCGAAGCTTCCAGCACACATTACAATGAGAATCAACCCCAAGACTTTCAATTACAGCCCCAAATCTTCCACTTACACTCTCGGAAATCAAGCTGTAAAGCTGTCATGGGGCACAGTCTTTTCAAATGGATCACGTTTGAGCCTAAAGAGTTACTACTGTGTCTTAAAGGGTCCTTTAGCACTCAGTGTGTGCATATTACACCCTAAAATGTATATCTCTTAACTTGGAATTAAAAATAATCAATTTCACCAAGACACCAATTTCTTCAAAATATAAAATTCCAAATAATAAAAAAAAAAACAACTTCAAAATCCTTACAAATTTCACGTCTAAATCAAAAGTTTTCACTTGGTCTCCTCAAACTGGACCAAACATTCTTTCTAATTAAATTCACAGACATTAATATTTCATGCTAAAATAGCTAAACATTTTGAGCTCAACGCATAGTAGAAATACAGGATTAAATTAGAGACACTTTTTATAAATGGTAAAGATCACATTTATTCTACCATTTATTTCACAGTGACAGTCCCAATTCCCTTACTTTCAGTGAACCTTCACTGGCTTCCAGACAATTATAGTAGTGATTTTAAGATAATATTATTAGTCTACAAGGAGGCACTTGCTAGGTTGGCTCAGGGATGTATAATGTTTTCCAATGGCGTGGTTTCTCCCCTCTTGCCTACAAAAGCAACTCTCTGTGGTTGAACATTTTTTTATGCAGCGCCACAATAGTGGGACTCTTCGCCTGTGGTCTTGCTTAATTGCCCCAATCTTGGAAAGCTAAAATCTAAATGAAAAATACAGCAAGTGCTTTAACTCACAGATAATTTTTTGTCTAGATTACACAGAGAGATTCATGCACTTGATTTTATGTACATATGTTCCACATAATTAGATTGTGTAAAACTAGGATAACTTTATCACATTTAGAATATTTATTTGATCTAAAATCATGTTAGTTTTACAGATTCTGGTCATGTTGATTGTATGAACACCAATAAAATAAATAAATATAAATACATTTATGCACTCTATACATATAAAATACTTGATTGACAGTTGTTAAATAAATATACATAAGCTAAGTCCGACAACAGAAAACACTGAAAAAAGTTCAAAAATGTAATTTATCTGAAAAAACGTAAGTTTAGAAATGGCATACATTGTTCTTATTTTAGGAATATTTAGTCATGAGATTTCTGAACTACAACTAGATTAACTTTATAAATAACAAACAATGTGTTAGCTTTAGCATGTCTATTGCTATATAGTAAAAAGTAACATCAACAGAACACACCAAAACTGTCAGAACAATCATTTTAGCTAAATAAAGGATATGTCTCACTAAGGTCTCATTTGGAACGTAACATCCAACATGCGCGCAGTAAATAGCCTATAACTGGGGTCTTAGCGGTTTATTATTGTTATCTATGAGGTTTTCTATAAAACAATTCTTTCTAATATATAATTGACTGACCGGAGCTAAGAAAAAAGGCGTCACGGGAGGAGAGTAATCCGTTGGAAGCGCGCTCTCACAGGTGAAGCTGGGTCTCGGGTGGATCCGCCTCCTCCTCCACCGTCACGATCATCACCGGATAAAACCGAGTCCCACTTGAGCGACCTCTCACTAAACCCAGAGATCTCGCTGGTCCGACAACAAGACTTTTCTGTGATTTTTATACCGACTTTTCCTCATTTGAGCAGCGCTGGAGTTCCGGAGGATGACGGAGGGAGCGCTCTGGATTCTGCTCGCCGGGATAATCGCGTCAGGGTTCGGGTCCAGGTTGAAGACGCCTGCGCTGCCAATCCAACCCGAAAGGGAACCGGCGATGTCCAAGGGTTTGTCTGGTAAGACAGATGGCGTAAACGTTTTTCTTTCTGGCCCTTGGTTTGATTTTTGGTTTCTAAAGGACATATTGTCAGTTTGAGATCTTTAAAGTATAAAAAGGTTCTAAGTTGCTGAGACAAAAAAGAATTTCAGAATGATGGTGTTAATTGCATCATCGCTGCAAAGTTTTCTTTGTTGGGTCTCAAAATAACCAGACTCTTCTTAAATGGGAAAACACTGAAAATCATAGCAAGGTCTTTAAATATCCAGATGTTTTTTAGCAGCATTTTAAGTTTTGCGATTAGAGCCAAAAGACATAAAAAGA
The DNA here is from genome assembly GCA_007224835.1 of Danionella cerebrum. Taxonomy (NCBI): domain Eukaryota; kingdom Metazoa; phylum Chordata; class Actinopteri; order Cypriniformes; family Danionidae; genus Danionella; species Danionella cerebrum. The sequence continues at coordinate 38,855 of SRMA01025647.1, forward strand.
AAGCATCTGGACTTAGAATAAAGTTAAAGTATCTGGAATTAATTTAAACCACAAACATTTTAAAAAAAACATGTTTGGCTTTTAAAGGCTGTTGAGTTGGTGAATTGTTATTTGGAGGCAAACCCTTTAAACTTTAAGAGTTTAAATCAGCAGATTCTTTTCAGATTAGTTATATCTCTATGTTTTACAATGAAAGTTTGCTTTTAAAGCTCAAATCGACCAGGCATAATTACAGAAAAGACCGGATGATTTAACTCATCAAAACACTGATGCGAAGATCACAGAGTCAATTATTACTCAGTTAAAGCTGTAAATGGGTCTTCATCAAACCCGTTTAAGCTGTGAATGCTTCTTGAACAACCCTTTAAAGGTTTTCCTGCTTTTCCTTCATTTATTCTTCTGATCTTTATCACTGTCAGGAACTCTTGTGACTCTAATGAGTGTTTCTGATAAGAACAAACACTTCCTAGTTAATAATGAAGGATGCAGCTGGAACCAACACCTCCAGAACAAATTCTCCATTTATAGAAATGAACCACTGTGTTTGAGGCTTTTTTTAGAAGAAGCATCACTAATGTAGACTTTATCCAAGATTTTAGGGTCTTATTGATTGAAGGAGAAAAATACGTACAGGGTTTGTTATGGGTGGGTGCCACCATGTGTCTTTTCTCTTTGTATTGAAATGAAAATGTGTTAGTTTCATCAGTTTATACATGAAGTTATTTAAATCTAATTGTTTTGCTCACTGCATTCACAATATATATAAATAATTTTTTGACACACTATACATCTAAGAAACATAACACATAACCATCAAAATAGATTATAGGCACGAGACTTTAATCATTTAACCATAATTTTATGTTTGGTAAAAATATGAGCGTGTACATGCATAATAATAATACGAGAGAGAGAGAGTGATTAGAGATTTTTAATGTAATATATATTTTTATTTTTATCCAAAATTAACAGTGTTTTGTTATTGTGCTCTGAATGCTTTCTGAAGTGGTTAAATCCCATTGAAGATCCTTAATATGTAAATTGAGGAGTTGTTTGGGCTTGTTTTGTGTTCTGTGCTTTATTAATCCATGTGTGTGACCCACACTGGCCTTGAAAGCCCCATCTCAGCAGCATCAGAGGCACTCAAGAGATGATACGCATGTATCTGTGCTGATTTACATCCGTGTTTGAGAGTTTACTGTGTGTTTGAATGTGTTTATCTCCCCAATAAACTGTTTAATGTTGCGGCTCTAAAGAAAAGCAGAGCATCACTGACCTCCGTCCAGAATCTCATTCTCTCTTCAAACACAGCTCTGAAGATGTCTCCTTGGCTCACTGTTTGGTTAGCAGGGTAATAACGGCTCTGGCTCCTCGTTTCCTAGTGTTTGGAGACATTTTGCTCGTTTGGAAGCTGCTTTCATCACATTCCTGGAGCAAGCGTCAGGTGGTCTCACGCTCATGTGTTTATTTCTCTTCAGGTTGCTCTTTTGGTGGACGCTTCTACTCTCTGGAGGACACGTGGCATCCAGATTTGGGAGAACCTTTCGGGGTGATGCACTGCGTAATGTGCTACTGCGAACCGGTAAAAGAAAAGCATTAACAAAAAACACATAGGTTAAAAAGTTTAAGCTAAGCTGAATATATATTGTTAGAGTAGTTTCAGATATGTGGTCAAACTACCACGAGGAGAAACATATGTATAGGATAACAACTGAATCCAAATTCTGTCTGTTATGTTTAATGAGTTATGAGTTCCTCCTGTTGACTATAAAAACTCTAAAAGATGCCTAATATAAAAGATACCATTATAATGAAAAAAAGAACATTCACACTGTTAATGAATGGAATCCACATTGACTGTGGATTGAAGTGTAATTTTGTTATTGGCTTCAAAAACTAAACTGATCTGAAAAGAGTAATTTCAAAACTAGATTTCAAGTATTTAAACAACATCTTATTAAACTGAATTCAAATTGAATCTGGATTGAGTTATGGCATCATTGTTTTCTATAAATCTACTTCATTTGAAATGTTTAAAATAAGTTATTTTTAGCTTGTAAAGTTGGTGAAATATATCATTATGTTAATAAAAACACTCAAACTGTTTATGATCTGACCTCAGATTGAATCTAGATTGACTTTGGCATCATTTTCTTTTTTTTAGAGTTGATTTGTTATACACAGTAACTAAGAGTTATGTATTTTTAGGGTTGTTCATAGCTTATAATTTAGTCACATTTATTTAAAAATATATCCACTTTACGCAAACTCACATTACTTTTAGACAACACAAAGTTTGTTTAGCTTTCATTTGTCACCATTCCCTGTCTCAGAATGTTTGTCTGTTCATTTATGCAGCAACGGAGTCGACGAGGAAAGGTTTTTGGGAAAGTGAGCTGTCGAAATATAAAACAGAATTGTCCCGAACCCTCTTGTGAGGAGCCAGTGTTACTGCCCGGACACTGCTGTAAAACCTGTCCCAAAGGTAAGTGTCTCTTTATCATATTGATTATCAATAAAGATGTAACTAATGAAACCTGTATCTATGTGAATGCAGGCGACTCCATCAGAAAGGAAGTGGAGTCTCTGTTTGAGTTTTTCTCAGAGAAAGATGATGATCTACACAAGTCTTACAATGACAGGTCTTACATCAGTTCTGAGGACACCAGCTCACGGGACGGGAGTAGCACCGGTGAGAATGCACACCAGCAGTGATTAATGGACACAAACCCACCCTTATGCTCCCTCGTAACATCTACCGGTCATTATTTGTCTTGTCAATTCAACAACTTTCAAATCTCTTATGAAACATCTTCAACTCTGTGAGTGCTGGAGCACCACAGGAATTGGACAGAAATCTAGACATGTCACATTTGACAAGTAGAATTATACCCCTCCCGATACACACACATCATGAGAATAACATGTTTAATATGTTTATTAATAACCTGTTGGTCATTTTGAGCCCCATTTGCATGAAGGCCCCCTAAATTGAGCCCTGGTATGCCTGCTAAATGCGATACATATCTAACCTTAAAGGTAAAAGGGGGTCCTGTCCAATACTAGTAATGTATACCTAATAAAGTGGCCATATCTATGTCTCTTACCACACTTCCAGCACACACAGCAGTCCTTTCAGCATTTCTCAGGTCATCAATTTCCCAGAGCTTAGGACCAGAAGAAAAATCCTATCATATCAGCAAATGCTTCAGTCTGAAAATGAAAAACCAAAAAGATTAAATAAAATAGTGGAAATATGTTGCAGATTTTGTATCTTTGCTCACGGGATCGATGGACTCATGGCTACCGAGCTCTAGCGGTGTCGCACGTGCACGATTAACCCTCACTCGAACCAGTCTGACCTTCTCCATCACCTTCCAAAGGTAACTCACACCTACTGAAGGTTATCAAGGAGTTTTCCACAAAGTTTGACCTCTGTTCTCTGATCTATCTTCTTCTCCACACTTAAGGATGAATCGTCCAAGCATCGTCTCGTTTCTCGATTCTGATGGAAACACTGCTTTTGAGTTCAGAGTCTTGCGTACCGAATCAGACATGGTGGGTTTAATCTTTACCAAATACCATGCGAATGAAATCTGTTAGATCCGAACGAGATGATTAACTGCCTGTTAATGCTCAGATCTGCGGTGTTTGGAAGAACCTGCCAAAGTCATATATTAGTCAACTGGAGTCAGAATCTCTCCGGATCTCTCTGACAAACACCGAATCCAGCAAGAGCGAGGAGATCCAGGGCAGAATCATCCGCCACAGAGCTCTGTTCGCTGGTGAGTGATGTTATCAACGGGAGTTGATTCTCATAGTGTAAAACAACTAGACAGAAGACCCTGACTCAGATAATATTTGATAAAAATGATAATATTTGATAAAAATGATAATATTTGATAAAAATGCAGTCTTTTCATGGGGATGGTGCTTTTAACTCGTTCATGATACTGTAAAGTTATCAAGATATGTATTTGAGATCTTATGCCTCATATCTGTACCCCTCCAAACAGCCCCAAGCTCACCAAACCTATTTGTGCACTTTTGGCCTATGATATCTTTAGAGATATTCCATGAAATTAGTGTTTAATTGAATTGAAATCGCTAATTTCTTACAGGTCAATGATCACAAAACAGCAGTTATTCCAGTTGGATCTTCATCAAAAAACTGTTTTGTAGTGTCAGGAGTCTTGCAGTTATCGTGAACTAAACACTTTCACTGTAGACTCATAAACACAGTTATAGGGCTTATCTGAAGAATATCACTGTTGTGGATGATATTAGCTTGTCAATCATCAGAGACCCCAGTGGATGTGTACATGGCCTTCACTGGTTGCTAGTAACAAATTCTATTGATTTTTTATGTGACAGAAACATTCAGTGCCATCCTTACGTCCGAAGAGGTGCATTCTGGGATGGGAGGCATCGCTATGATGACTCTCAGTGACACCGAAAATAATCTGCACTTCATTCTGATCCTGCAGGGACTCGTTCCTCACGGCAGCTGTGAGTTCACCACATTACATTACGGTTTCTTCTTAACTTTCATGGTTCATCTAATTGCTTTGTTCATGAAATGGCAAGTTCTCTTATAAAATCTGACCACTTGGAACCATTACACAGTATTTCATTTTCAGTTATTTAACACAACAAAAAAATAAATAAATAACGTAACTTTTTATAATGTTGTTTCAGCCTCCACAAAGGTCCCATTGAAAGTGAAACTGTTTTATCGACAACACCTGCTGCGAGAAATACGAGCAAACATCTCCACACACGTGAGTCAACTCATGCTAGCACCACAGGGACAATGTCGAACATTTAGATCAAATACGTTAGAATGTCCCTGTTCAAAAGGTCCAAGTTTAGATCAGAAGATACTTCTCATGCTCTTCCTCTGCAGAATATCTCTATATGGTTTAACCTGTTTCTTTGTTTGAGAAGGACTCAGATGTTGCTGAGGTCTTGTCAGACCTTAACAGTCGTGAGCTCTTCTGGCTCTCTCGGGGTCAGCTCCAGATTGCTGTGGAAACAGAGGGAAAAAACCCCCAACACATCTCCGGATTCATCTCTGGGAAGAGATCATGTGACAGTAAGTTCAGCCAATCTGGAATCTCAACACAATTCTAGCATAACTTGAATGCTTGAGGATTTCGTCCAGTGCTTTCATCTCTAAGTGAGAGTGGGCTTTATGACCACTGGGGTTTGTTCACATTGGCTAATATTTAAGTTTCAGGTGGTTACTTTACAGTGGCTTTGTTTGTGATTTAAATCAACTGAACAAATTGTTATATCGTTATTGTCGGGAAGAAATCCAGACTAAACCAGTCCAGTAATTGAGCCCTGACTGACCTTATCAGTTATTATAGACTTTTTTTCAGACTTGGGGTTTGAGTAACATCCCATGGTCAAGTGAAGGTTTCATGTTAATAAAAGGTCTTTTACCATTTTTAAATTTGTTTCGTTGTTCTCCAGTTTCCATATAATTTCCACATTTTTCCTATAAAACTTTTAGCATGATGTATAACATGTTGCACGTAAATGTAGTTTATGTTTTCCGGCCTGACATTGTCTTATACTCTTTTTGAATTAAAGGTCTTGTAAGACTAATTTTAAATTATAACTTGTGAATTGAATTGTTCTTTTCTCTGATTGGCAGAGAGTTTTGATTATTAATGAAATCAGTTCAAAGGAAAATCAATTATAAGGCATTGAATAGCGCTAACTGTGTAATAAAAATATCCCAGTTATGCTGACACTGAGAATTTTTTGTGCATCCTTTAAAGAAAAGGCTAAAAAGGCAACCCCGCATCCCAATACTCCAATAAAATCTTTTTTCAATCATACATTTGGTAGGATCAGGTACTTTTTGGTTTCTCATTTCATTAAACTGTAAATACTGCATCAGTGGCCATTATTGTTCTTTTTTAAAGGATTCTTGCTCATTTACCTGCTGGTCAAGACACGTTTTAGAAATAAACTTCCCCACATTGAACTCAAAGCTTCAGACGTGAACTAAAATGCTCCAGACCTGAGGCTGTCTCAATGTTGTGATTTATATTTCCTCATTTTTAACTCAAGGCCTGAAATATTTCATCTTTGAGTTATGCATAAATCCTCCCGACTGTTTCTCAGGCCAGAGGCAGATTCCCTGGGCTCTGATTATGATTATGAATATGATTGCGAGGAGTTCAGGAATGCACAGCAAGGTCAGAGGTCACATGATGCAGGATCAGGTTCTCAGGAAGCTGTCAATCAAATAGAACTATCTCTGTGTTTGAGAGACAGACATTCTCTGTAATAAACAAAAACACAAAGACAAACCTTTGCTCTTACTTCTCTCTTAGTTGCAAATGCCCACTACGCACACATACACCAAAACAAATGAATCACATGTACATGCTCCTCTCTCTCCCTCCCTTTTTCTCCATGTTTCTCTCCTCCTGGCGCTGGATTCCAGCTGCATCATTAACTTGACGTCATGTGTGAAGAATTTCTCTCTGAAGCTCTCATGCTCTCGCTTTTCTCCCTGACACCTTCAGCTCAGTGTGTGTTTACTTGTTCATTTCTCCAGGATCACATCACTCATGACCTCTGACCTTGCAGAAGTTTACCACCATTTCTCTGCTTTCAGAACTTTCACTCTTTTGAGACAAACAGAAACATTTAATTGATACATTTTCAGATGGGGATATGAGGATTTGGTTTCGTTTTTAAAAACAAAAACTATGTTTTTGAACAGTATAAATAATCTCTTCATAGACATTTTTAAATCTTTTTTTTTCATTTTCCTCTTTAATGTCAACATTCACTTCTGTTTAAATTATTCAGTTTTGTCCATTTTTATCTCTCTTTAATTTGTCCCCTTTTTTCTGTGATTCCAATTTAGTTCTGCTTCTTGATCTATTTTCTATAGCGGTCTATTTTTAGCTCTGTTTTTGTCTATTTTCCTTACTTCAGCTTATATTTGAATTCTCCCCAATGTTCAGCGTTATTATTTATCTATTATTATTTGTTATTTATTTATTATTATTATCTTCAGCACTTGTCTCCATTATTTCTGGGTTCTTTTCAGTGTTTTTCCCTGGTTTTTGTGAATTATCCTCAATGCTCAGCTCCGCTATTTCTCCGTTCTCCTCAATGTTCAGTCCTGTTATTTCTCTTTTTACCAGCCAATTCTGTATCTTTCAAACTTTTGCTTCTGCCTCTGTTTTTATTGATGCCAACTTTTAGTTATTTTTGTCCATTTTTCTCACTGGTGTCAATATTCAGCTATGTTTTTTTGCCCTTTTCCAAGCTGAAATCAACTTCCCGTCTGTCAAAGTTTCTTGCTTATGTCTGTGTTCTATCGTAGATTTTCATTTTCCTCTGTATTGTCAATATTTAGCTCTGGGCTTTGTCCACTTTCCTCCACGTTTGAAAATGTAGCCGTTTTTGTTCCATAAATGTCATCATTGAGCTCTGTGTTTTGTCTATTTTCCTCCGCGATGTCAGTGTCATCTCTCCCTATCTTCTCTAACACTTTACTGTTTTATTGAGTCGTCTGTATATCTTCAGCTGTTTTGCAACAGATAATGAAATCAAAACTCTCTTTCTCTCTCTTTTCAGCTTTACAGAGTGTGTTATCGAGCGGCTCTGCTCTCTCTCCATCAGCGAGTGGTGGTGTAGGCTCTGCCGTTTTTTTCCTCCATGGGAATGGATCGCTTGATTTCCAGCTGAGGCTGTCAGGCCTGGGTAGCCCAGTCACTGGCCTCACACTTGAGATGAAGCCACGACGCCGCTCTAAACGCAGTGTGCTTTACGACCTCACCCAGCACTACATTCCTGAGAACAGCCAGTATGGAGGTTTTGGGGGGTCTGGGCGAGCGGAGGGGAGCTGTGGACGCATGGAAGCAAGACACATTCATATGCTGCTGCAGAATGAACTGTTCATTAACGTAGCTACAACCGAGCAAGTGGAGGGAGAACTGCGTGGGCAGATCCAAACATTGCCCTACAGTGGCCTGGATGCACCATTGTATGGTGAGATGAGTTTAAAAAGAGTTTCAAACTCTTCTGTTGATATTTTCATACATGTGCCAAGGCATTGACAGTTGTATCAGAAGAATCCTCTTGTTTGAACTGACGTGATGTGTTGGTTTCACCTACAGAGTTGCCAGTTCCTCTGGCAGGGCGCTTTGTGTCTCCACCAGTGCGCACTGGAGCAGCAGGTCATGCCTGGGTCTCTGTGGATCAGCGGTGTCATCTTCATTACGAGATTGTAGTGAATGGCCTCAGTAAGACTGAGGATGCCTCAGTCTCTGCCCACCTGCATGGATTGGCTGAGATCGGAGAGATGGATGAGTCTTCCACCAATCACAAGAGGCTCCTGACAGGATTCTATGGACAGCAGGTAAACACAGATGTCAAGAAAAGCTTTTTGTTTTGTTTGATTAATATCCCAAAAATTGCATCACCAAACTTGTGTATCTTGGAAAATGTGATAGTCTTGTAAAGTTTTCTCGTCATACTTCCATTATCTGTAACAAGGGTTATATTAATTATTTGGCAGCTCTCCCACACATTTTAAGGAGTTTAATTATACCAATCAAAGTTATTCCAGAAAAGATTTTCAGTTACAATGAAAGCCATGTTCCGTTCATAATTTAGAACTGACTGTATTTTACAGCTTATCCTTGTATCTGTATCTCATTTCTGCTCTTAGGTATATACTCCCTTCAATTTTTCACTGATGCCTTTTCTGCAGTGCAGCATCTGCCCTTCACATGCTTTACTATTTAAACAGCTTGTTCCCATCAGTGAAACCTAATAAAAACCTGTTTGGATGCATCTTCTGTCAGACAAAGTGCTCCATTTAGACAATATCCAGTAATTTCCACTGGCAAGGTTAAACCAGAAACAAGCATTGCTTCTAAAGTAAACCGGCTGATTACAGAACCACAAGAGTGTTTTCTCTGGCTGCTCCTCTGTAAACATGCCAGAAAATGCTGCTGGTGTTAATTTGGATGCTTTACACTGTTCTCTAGATCCTCCTCATGAGCTCTTTCGTTCTCTCTGGTGCAGGCTCAAGGTGTGCTCAAAGACCTCAGTCTCGAGTTATTGCGGCATTTGGACGAGGGCACAGCATACATCCAAGTGAGCACCAAGATGAACCCACGAGGAGAGATACGTGGACGAGTGAGTATTCTAACCCCCCCCCCCCCCTCGTACAATTGTTCCTCCTGATTCAGTGTATTTCGAAATGTTAAAAAGGTCTAATTTTTCATAATATATTAGGATCTAATATTTTTATTATTATGTTGATGGTGTCAGTGTAGTTGGCTAGTGAACATTTGAGGTTGGATGCTTAATTAATATTTAGAGGTTGAATGGTTAATTCTAGTTACCTGAAGAACTATTGAGGTTGGATGCTCAATTAACATTTTGAGGTTGAATGGTTGATTCTAGTTACCTGAAGAACTATTGAGGTTGGATGCTCAATTAACATGTTGAGGTTGAATGGTTAATTCTAGTTACCTGAAGAACTATTGAGGTTGGATGCTTAATTAATATTTTGAGGTTGAATTGTTGATTCTAGTTACCTCAAGAACTAATGAGGTCGGATGCTTCATTAATATTTTTAGGTTGAATAGTTGATTCTAGTTACCTGAAGAACTATTGAGGTTAAATGCTTAATTAACATTTTGGGCTTTATGTTTTAACTTTCTTCAGCTATACAACTTAACTTAAATGTTTAAGGGAGGATCGGCTGCTTGTGTCATTTATATTTAATCATCTACACAGATCCATGTGCCAAACCACTGTGAGTCTGGCTCCCATGGTGCAGTGGTGGAGGAGACGGAGTTTGATGAGCTGGTATTCGTCCGAGACCCCACCAACATTCATAAGGACCTCACTCACGATCACAAAGAGTCCATTCCAGTTCACAAAGATGCACCGAGCTGCTCCTTCGAGGGGGAAGATCACCCTCATGGCTCCCAGTGGACTCCACGGTACAACCAGTGCTTCAGCTGCACCTGCCAGGTATCTCAGAGATGTTCAGAAACCAACAACTTTCTTACTTTTACGCTGATTTCAGAGAAGTGCTATCTCTTCAGAGCAGCTTTAATTGATCAATGCAGATGTTCATTTGTGATTTTTAATATTGTTCTGCTCTCTGCAGAAAAAGACTGTAATCTGTGATCCGGTGGTGTGTCCTCTGCTCTCCTGTCCCCACACCACGCAGCCTGAGGACCAGTGCTGCCCTGTCTGCCTCGGTCAGTACCAAACACTTTACTTTTTGTGTCGTTGTGCTTTCTGTATTGTTGTTTTTTTTTGTTTGTATATAATTTGGGAAATTTGTACTATTAAATAATTAAAAAATAAATTATTAAGAAATAAATTTTATTAAAGGAATACAACAGAACAGAGCTATTTTACTCTCAGTCTGAGACTTCTTTTATGGGATTGTTTTTATTGTTTTATCTGGCTTTTTATTCTTGTACATCATAATATAATTTTTTACATTTCTTTAAAGGTTGTTTCTTTTCACATTGTCTGAAGTTTTGCTGGTATTTTTGCTATACACAGTGTTTTGTTTGCATCTTGAAATTGCTTTTTTAGATAAAGTTGAGTTGACTTATTATGAGTTGAGTTGTAAATAACAATTGTTATTTAATGAAAAAAAATCAAAGCAGATTTATTTAAAATGTTTAATGTCTCTCAACAGAAAAGAAAGACTCGAAAGAGACGAGTGCTGTAGAGAAAATCGAGGAAAACCCTGAAGGTGAGTTTATCTGACCAATAATGTAATATAATTAATATTATTTTCTATGTTGGTGATATAGCCTTCAATAAAGCCATTAGGATTCAACATTTATTTTCAGTACAATTTTATTCACAATATTTGTGAAATAGTTCCAGGTTTTTTATCAATGCTATGGATGTTTACATTTATTTCAAATCTTATTAATCTGCTCCTGTCCAACTATTTCGTTTGAGCCCCCAATTTCATGTCACGGCTGTGTCTAGGTCAGGAAAACATAAAAAGAGAACAGGGCTCCAAACTTGGCTTTAACAATTCATTTACTACCAAAACAACAGGAAAATTTAAGACGTATAAATGAAAACCATACCTCAGGAGCCTGATGGAAAACTTAAACAAAATAAAGAAAAATAAACTACACCAGACTCCCTACTTCCCACTATACATAAATACAAAAATCTATTTCCAATAAGCATCAAATCGGGTAAACAATCTCAGAAATGGTACAACAGGCAATTGTCAACAAATCCAGGTTACACAACAATCTGAACAAATTATAACAAACACACAAAGTCTTGCAAACATAAGACAAGAACAAGTGAGCAGGCTAATGTGAAGAATGGTGAAGGAGGCTTATGTAGAGGTGCTGGACTGTTCGTGGGTGGGACATCAATCGACTTCAGCCAACTGGACCTTCCAAGTGTGATTGGTGGGTGTTTCTGGAAAAGGAACAGTGGTGATTGTGGAAACGAGCAGTGATGACTGTTCAGTTCCTAAAAGTAAACATACTAAACAACACACCTAGATACTAACAAATAAACATTTTTGGGTTTACAACAAGTTCACAGTATTTTCGTGTAAAAAAACAGTGGAACTTGGAATTAGAACAAAAGGCAATACCAGTCTCTAGATGTGCATCATCATGGTACACAATCACTGGAGTAAAACTAAGTGCTGGTATTATAACTATCTTTCCCATTTACGTCACCATAAATAATAGCGCTCTTCTAAAAATGCATCAATATAGCAGCAAGAATTTGCTTCAGTGCCACAAAAATATAACAAACCTCTCACTTTTTCACCGGTAACAATTTTTTTTGTAATGTTGAAAACCTAGTGGATATATTGGCCTTATAATGCAGCCATTTCCCCCCTAAAATGCTAAAAAAACGTAAAAAGTAACCGCATTTTTCAGGAGGCCTTGATCCAGAATCAAAATTGTTGGTAATTATGACATTTCTCAATGTTTACCCTTAAAATACACAGAATTAAACCATAAAATGTCTCAGGAGACCATGTAGGACCCTCCCAAAAGCCTGTTGAGGTCTTGCCAGTGTGCAAACAATTTAACGAGATTTCATTTCTCTGATTAGAGCAGCTTCTCTCATTTATAACCTGTTAAAGTCTAGAAGAAGGAATGAGTCTGCAATTCAACATGGGTTTAACACAGTGCTAGTGAGCTGTACCTAATAAAGTGGCCACTGAGTGCATGTTGTCTGTGAACACAAAAAGCCTTAGATGTTCTAAAACTGCACTGAAAAGTGTTCAGAACGCTGTATTGAGCTCTGTGCGTGTTTCTGGCAGGCTGTTATTTCGAGGGGGATCAGAAGATGCATGCTCCAGGAACAACATGGCACCCATTCGTCCCTCCCTTCGGATTCATCAAGTGTGCAGTCTGCACATGCAAGGTACAAACACGTTTGGAACCCATGTTAATACCTGCTAAGAAATCATAATAGGGGACTGCTGGGGGCTGTCCGTAATCACATTTGCTCGACACATCTGTTAATTCTCAGATTACATGTGACTCATGTTGCTCCTCCACTTATAAAATGATTCTTAACATTAATCACATGGCTCTGCTCTCAGGGATCGACAGGTGAAGTTCACTGTGAGAAGCTGACCTGCCCACCCCTTAGCTGCAGCCGGCCAATCAGACGCAGCCCTTCGGATTGCTGTAAGGTGTGCCCTCCTGAAACCCCTCTCTCTATGGAGGATGATGAGGAAATGATGCAGGCTGATGGGACGAGGCTGTGTAAATTTGGAAAGCATTATTATCAGAACAGTGAGCACTGGCACCCAAGTGTCCCGCTGCTGGGTGAGATGAAGTGCATCACGTGCTGGTGCGACGTAAGTACTGCCATTTAATTATTGATTATTCATTCAATACTGGGATAAAATATTACATTTTGAGATTTAAGATGAAATGAATCGTTTGCTGGTGTGATGGTGCTTTCATTAATCCGAGGTATACTTTAAGTGCAAGCGTTTAGGTGGGGAAGTTTTTTACAGACTTTATTGTGGTTTGATTAGTGTAATTCATGTTTTCATTTACTTGAGTGCATTGGTTTCATGCATCATGTGCAGCGCTTTGGAATAGCAGTGCTACGGGAAAGAACTTTATAAACAACAATAACTTATTAAAACCTTTGAAACAAAGTATAAATATTGTGGTTTAAATGCAAAAGCAAATAACATTTTTTTTACTACAAAATAGCTGCAAAATGAAAATGTATTTGCATAATTCACTTCATATAATTACTAAAACTAATATTAAAAGCACCTTTAAAAGCTCACTACACTTCAAAATACTATTTGGTACAGCCATTAATAAAATTGTAAAATAACTGAACATCTTTATTTTTACCAGAAGTAAAAAATGTAAAAATCCTCCCGACAACCAAAAGTCTGAATACCTGATGCTTGTCAGATGATCTGTTTCTTTCAAGGTGAAGAATTTCAACACACACAATGAATTTCTAATGAGGGTGCACTAATAGTTTCACCCACAGCCCCCTAAAAGGAGATTGGACAGAATATAGAGGGAACAAAATATTAACATCAATGAAGGGGTCAAGGTGCTAGACAAAAGAGCACTTGGCAAAAGAAAACAGAACCAAGCCATATGCTCAAAAAATGATCTTAATTAATTAGAATATAAAAATAAATAAGTATAGGAAGTAAAAAATAAACCTCGCCAGCATTGTACAATGATCAGCATAGCTATTGCACTCCCTAAGAAAGGTTATCATCAAAATAATAATCATAATAATAATAATAATAATAAAAACAAGACAATAGATGACAGAAACCTGACATTTAATGTTAGAAGTTACACTTGCAAAATCGAACTGGTGCAATAGAAATAAACAACTAGTAGAAATCTATGCAATCAGAAATAAGAGTAATCTTCTCTGTTGTTTTTTTCACAGCATGGAGTCACTAAGTGTCAGAGGAAACAATGTCCGCTGTTGAGCTGCTCAAAACCTATTCGAAGAGAAGGAATCTGCTGTCCTGAATGCATTGGTAAAAACTCGTAAAAAATAATCATGCTGCAACACCACAGTGAACACCACAGTGAATGCCATGATCAGTCACAATTAAACCATTATTCAGACATATTAAACCATTCATATGATCAGTAAAGTATCTGCTCCACCTTCTGGCAGCTTGAGTAGGTGAAGTCAACTAATGCTAAACAAAACATTATTGAGAATTATCAACATCGATCGATCCTTTAGAGAAGGGTCAGAAACAGTGATGTCTGGAAGATGTACCTTGATCCACAGCTGCTTCGTTTATTTGGTGGAAGGTTTGTCTGGTACCTCCTGTCCCGTACCTCTGGCAGAAAAAAAGAACAAAGCCATGTTCTGAACAAAATTCAACATAACTTGTATTCATATATAATATTTTAGCACAGATGTATTTAAAATTTTAAATAAAAAGTTGTTTTTTAAATACATTGAGTAAAATGATTTTTAGCTGACATCCAGTTCGATTAAAATCAAATCTAAATACAATATGTTTTACCTCCTTCATTGCAGAAGACTTCATGGAGAAAGAAGAACTGGCAAAGATTGCAGAGAAAAAGAAAAGCTGGAGACACTGACAGAGCCCTGCTCTTCTGTCCAGGGATCAGTTGTAATGTAGGAACCCAAGAACAAAACTGAGGAGAGAAATGAACCAAAGAAGTCAAGACTCAAAAGGATATTTAAAAGAAGAGTTTGATCCGCTGAGGATGGATGGGTTTCACAGAGGGATCATTTCATGGGCAAGATTTAATTGCTCATGTCTTTCATTTTCTTTTCTACTTTTTTTGCATATTGACTCTTGGACAGCATGCACATGCACAAAAATAATATCCACAAATGCTTCTCAACACATGCATCATCACAATCCGTCCAAAAGACTCTCAAATCCAACCAATCAGCAGGACTGATGCTACATGTCTGGTTGGAGGCGGAGCTCCTGGAAGCTCATCAACACAAGCCCCACCCACGTCTATTGTGTATTATATCGCTGTTGTTGTTTTTTTATTATTTTTATGGATGTTATGAATATTGTTAATCATATTTATTGATTATGTTGGTAAAGCAATAAAGTTTTTTAAATGAATGTAAAAAAGGAACCTTCTTTGGTGGGGAATGGGTTCTGGAAAATTGTGTGACGTGTAGATTTTTTAGGGTGTAAACGTGTGCAAGCAAATACAAACATAGTTCGAGTTTATTTTTTTTACTAAAAATACTACTATGCACTATACTACAATTAATGCATATTTTGTGTCATCATTATCTTATACTAAAAGCACGATAATCAATATGCAATGTTTTAATTAGATTAAATAAATATATGCAGTTATATATTTTTATATTTTAGCTCTGCCCAGAAAGTCTGCTTTATTCAGAGTATTGTAAACAGTTATCAGGCAAAGTCAAAGCTAGCAGCAGAGAAACCTACATCAGTTTCTTAAGACAAACGAAAGGGTTAAACCAAAATGCTTTTGTCCAGGTCTAGCTACAAAACATCTACTATACCTACAATCTGAGTATTTAATGAAAAAAAAGTTGAAAAAGTGACAAGGAGCAAACCAGTGTTTGGAAGAAGAGACAATTTTTCAAATCTATTTTACTAAAGATTCCTATTTAAAATGGGATAATTGATTTTGCTCAAAAAATGGTGAGAAGGATTAACCTTCCAAACACGTTCATCAATGTTGTCCTGGTGTTTTTTAAAGCATTATTCATTGATTTGTTTTCAAATGGGAAAATGCATTAACCATTAACATTAATGTTGTGGTTGTGTTGTCTGACCTGATTGTGCTGGCTGATTGGTGTCTGTTTTCAGACACACATACAAGGCATTCCTCTCTTTCAGACCTTTAACCATGCTACCCACTAGAATACCTTTTTCTTCTCAGACATACTATGTTCTTACTTAAACATATCTCTTAAAACTACTGTTTTCATTTGGCAAGAGTACTGGAGAAGAAAGTCATGCATGTGTAAAAAACTGAAAAAACTCTACATTTATTACAATGTTTTTTTTTTTTTAAAACATCTCTATATTTATGTACTTGGACATCCATGAACAAATAAAAAAAAGCTTAAAACAAACCGAAAAGTAAAACCAAAAAATAAAACCCTGTTTGTACCAGGTGTTTTTCTGCTATATATTTGAACTTTAACATTTTAGTTGATAGGTGGTCAATGACCAGGTGGTCTATCTTCAAGTGGTCAATGAATGAACAGCAACTTCCTGTTAAGCGTTCAGAAGGAAAATGGTATGAGATACATTTGTTTTCTCCATGCTACCTCCAGTCAAAAAACATGCTTCCGGTGAAATCTCCTGCCGTTCGACCAGCAGAACCCTGTGACCCTAAACGGAATAAAAAATAGACTGATGGATTATTTCTTTAGTAGTATCAATTTTTACTGCAATCACTTCTCTCAAACAGACAACCAATATTTTGGGCACTTTGGATCAAATCTTCCATTTGAAGAAACAGTGTCCACATGAAAAGGCCTTGATTGTGCTGAGCGTGTTGTTTCACAAGCATCTACGTATTTAGGTTTAAAGTATGGATACATGCTGTTCACTGCTCTGTTCTGTTTATAACATCTGAGATATTATATAATAAATGTCCTCTTCAGTGATTCATGTCCCGAACTGAGGAAACAGATCCTCGAAATGCATTTCTCGATGTTAGTATGCCTGAAAACAGTGGATGTGTTTTTACAACAACACCACACGCTAAATGCACATGTATCGTAAACATCAGTGAGACTGCAGGAATTCTTCCAGGATGACAGCAGAGCATGAAACTACGAAATGTGCCTGTTTTGCCAAAAATATGCACAAAAACCTTCTTTGAAATACGATCAATGGCTGGAACTGCCCACAGTCTCCAAGCAAGTAAGAAAACATTCAATCCCAACAAAAGTATGAGACAAAAGCTGAAAGATAATAAAAGGTTTGAGTTAATAACATATTTTTGCATTGGACTTTTACATGCTTTCATATTAACTGATTGCGGCATGTCACAATATTAAACTAATAATGATTTATCCTGGTGGCACGGTGGCGCAGTAGGTAGCACTGTTTCTTTTCAGTTAGAAGGTTGTCAATTCGAGGCAGACCTTTCTTGAAGGAGTTTGCATGTTCTCCCCGTGCGTGCGTGAGTTTCCTCCGGGTGCTCTGGTATCCCCTGCAATCCCAAAAACATGCGGTTAGGTTAATTGAATAATCTAAATTCCCCTTAGGTGTGAATGTGTGAGTGAATGTTGCCCTGCGATGCACTGGCGACCAGGCGGAAGGTGTATACCCCCGCCTCTCACCCCAGTAACATAGTTGTCTTTTCCATTGCCTTTTTGATTTCTCCAATCTTAAAAGAAGCTTTTCTCTTTTGAGATCTTGGTTGTTTAGGACGTTATTTGTCATACCGTGAGAAGGAAAGGAGATTTTTCACTCCTCCGTTCTGTTTCTAATCAAAACAAGTGCACTTTCAGCTAAAATCAGTGCTTTAATGTTTCAGTGTGCACTCGTTCACCTGCAAACTCTTGATTTGTGAAAATCCTCTGTGAACTGTTTATGATTCTGGTAAATCAAACCCAATTCAGAGTAAAATATGTCTGTGGGTGGAAACTGGTTCCTGAAGAACAATAAATCTGACTCTAAATAAAAAGGTAACCCTTTACCTTTAAAATACTTTTGTCACCGAGTGGAAAACAGTTCATGGTAAATTTATCGATCATTTATTCTAGCAGAATGCTTTTCTGTATTACATTGCAAAAACATAACCGTGAAATTTTATTTTAATATTTATGCAGAAAGACAGAAAGCCGACTTTAGTTGAAATCACACTTTTCCAGGTGTTTGAATAGAAATGTACTTCATTTTTGTTGTTAATCACCACATATCATTATTACCCTCTGATTATCAGTTTTTTTGTTATCACAAACTTGAGGATCCCATCCATGACTCTTGACAAAGCACAATCACCCCAGAGCATCCACTGTCTTTATATCGGCTATTTTCCTAATGTTTCCTAAATAGTGATAGTCTAGGTAGGATATCTGCTCAGTGATGGTGCTGTGCTGTTGTTGGGTGGAAAGACTATGACAGTCGGCATTTGCTTGACATCATTCGCTTATAAAAAACATTCATAAAATGTAGCTTTAATGCTGTGTGTAACATGGCTCAAAGTTAATCAAAGGATTGAAATTTTAATGTGAAAGTGCTCTGTGGACTCTGAGTTGCTGAGTTGAATCTTCATTCAAATGAATCAGTAGATCCACACAGGACCTTAATGAATGAGGCTAAACTATGCAATGAATTGAACTCTCATATGGCAGTGTTTCAGATTAATCAACCATACCATAAAGGTTTTGACATTAAAATTCTTAATTTCATCTTCTTTTTAGATTTTTTTTAATAAAATGTGTATAAACTTATAATTATTTTCTAAAATATCAGAATTAAAATTAAATCAAATGGCAGCAACATGGTTTGAGTCAAATATCTTAATTTATTAGTTTTTTTTAACAATTAAGTGATAAAGAAAACGCTGTTTAATAATCCATTATTATATTAATTACATTAAGAACTTGGTTACTATTCATTCATTCATTCATTCATTCATTCATTCATTCATTCATTCATTCATTCATTCATTCATTCATTCGTTTTCCAACCCACTTATTTCCTTTCAGGGTTACGGTGGTCTGCTGGTGCCTATTTCCTGTGCACATTGGGCGAGAGGCGAGGGCACACCCTGGACAGGTTGCTAGTTCATCACAGCCTATACTATTGAAAAATACAAAATAAATAACCCACAAACAACCCAAAACTTCCAATCAAAAACACTAAAAGATATCCTACCAGTGATATTAAAATACACTAAATAACACACATCAGGAGCCTCAAGATTTAATGCACCCAAATCTAAATAGTTTTGAGAAAGTTTCTGAGAAAAACTCACACATATTCTGCAGTAAGTGGGTGGAGCTTGGTAATTCCCACCTTGTGTTTTGCATATTTCCCTTTAGATATGTATATAAAAAATGAATGCAACTGGACAAAGTCTTTTACTGGGTGTGTGTCTGCGTGTGTGTGTGTGTGTGTGTGAGAGAGAGAGAGAGAGAGAGAGAGAGAAAACGAGGGGCGATTGACTATTTATTGAATATTGATCCCATTCATGGCTGTGGAGACAAAAGATGCAGATGAAAATTATCTGGTAAGATTAGAACCATTTCTTTCTAATATTTAACATAAGCATTAACATTATTTATAAAAATTTACCAGAATGTGTCACACACTAACGTGTTTTTGTCATGTTCAAAAAGTTAATTTAATATACATATATACATCTTATTTTTTTACATATTCTGAAAATGTGGAACCAATGTTTAGACAATAAAAAATAAATTTATTTAAGTGCAGTGATCTACTGATCCACTGGGAACATGAACAGTATCTTTAGTTTTTAATTAATGCCTTTAAGAATTAAATAATAACTTTTTTAAAGAAAAAATAATTCTGCCTTTTTTATATCTGATGTTTCCTGAATTTACATTATCACCGTAGATTTTTCTGTATATTTAATTAAGTAGTCAAACATCTGGATGTGACTAAAAACATCTAAAACAACATTAATACAAAAAAAAAACAATCAACCTTTATTTAACATTTTCTCAGTAGATTTGTTTATGGACCTGAAAACTTTACAAAACTTTTCTCCTTTTTTACTTTAAAAAGACGGTTTTACTTTAGTTAAAAAATATATATTTTTTGTTATTCACTGAATTCATTCACTTTCCAACCCGCTTATTCCCTTTTTGGGGTCACGGGGGTCTTCCAGCGTACTTTGGGCGAGACACGGGGGTACACCCTGCAGGTCGCCAATCCATCGCAGGGCAACGTTCACTCACACATTCATCCCTAAGGGGAATTTAGATTATAAAATTAACCTAACCGCATGTTTTTGGGATTGTGGGGAAAACCGGAGTACCCGGAGGAAACCCTTGCAAGCATGGGGAGAACATTCAAACTCCTTCCAGGAAGGTCACCGGCGAGCCTTGAAATGGCAACCTTCTCACTTTTTAAATTCAGTGAATTAAAAAAAATCCTTTTGACAGTTAAGCCTTGAAATAGTGATAATTCGTCCGGTGAAGTGAAGAACTTGATGTCAACTGAACTTTTCACAATAATAGTACTGTCAGTCAATTCTAGGAAAGGTAATCTTTTTAATAGAGGATAACGGATCAGTTTACATATCAAACAATACATTTGCCATTAATAGCAAGAATTACTTAAAAAATTATGGCCATGTGATCATTTGATATTATTGTAAATGCATGTTTAAAATGATCCCTTTTATAATATTTAAAGCATCAATTTCAATTTGTCTTCAACCATAGACTGCACAAGTTTAAGATATTTTACACCGTTCAAACTCTGATGTAGCTTCTTGTATTGTTTTGTACTGTACTCTTGTTCATACCTCCACATTGTTGTGATCATTGTAATACTGAGCTTGAAGCTTACATTTATCCACTGTAAAACAAGCAAAATATCAAGTTACAAGTAATACAACAAAACAGGATTTACATGTAAGATTAGTACTAAAACAAACAGAAATAACAGTATTTATAGTTATTTCTATAAACAGTAGAGACACAAAAATCTATGATTATGTGTTTAGAGTTGTTGATAAACATCTGAATGACCCCGGAAGGTTATAATATAGGAATATATATATGTGTGCGTGTGTGTGCGTGTGTGTGAATATTGTTTCCTATCTCTATTGTTGTAGGAGCAAGGTGTTTACAAAAAACAAACTGGCCCTCATCGATGGGAAGGTTGTCGGAGAACATCTTTATCAGACCTCAGCTCGTCGAAGAAATGTGGAGGTAAGACAGTCTGACTGGCAATGTTTAAAGGGCACTAATATTAACCCTTATAATTCATTGCACTCATCGAGGTGTGTGCCAATCATCCCACCTGTTTTGAATTAAGTAGGAATAACGTGACCCACCATTTCTTTAATTTGGTTATAATGTGTAGGTTTCAAAAAGGATATTAGCTTTGATAGTTTTGGTTTTAAATGAGTTTTTACACAAAATAAATGAGAGATGATGCACAATCTTCTTTCAGTTTTGTTTTACAGACCCCAAATTGGTGCCAGGTAGTGGTGAAAAGAGGGGATAACCCTTTGAAGTACAAGACTTGTGATATGGCTTGTATTTTGCAAAGGAATAAAAAAGTACAATGGCACAAAAAGTGTTTGGAACACTGTATAAAATTTAGGACAGTTTGTCTGTTTTATTTTATACAATTTTCACATTGTTTTGAACTTGTCTTTGCTTTTTGAGTGACTTATACACTTGTTTGTTGAGACAATTGTTGATCTCAATTTGTGACATTTTTACAGTAAAAATGACAAAATGCAATACTCAGAATTGTTTTTTTGTACAATTCAGCTTTGATGTGGAATTATTGTGTAATGTAATGGAAAAATATTTGAAATAAAAAGAAGTTGGGGTTGTACTAAAAAAAGGATATCAAGTCTATCAATAGTAAAAAATGCTCAAAAAAATCTCTGGTTAAGACGAGCTCCATTATAACAATGGAGGTAACCTTTTGCACTTTTAGCCCCTAATGGCCCTAATGTAAGAAATAAAGTAAGAAAAAATATTTTTGCGTCCTCTTATAAAAGGCTACATTCTCTCACAAAACACATTTGCGTTCCTCCACATTTCTACCACCCCAATTTTATTTCACCTACCATAGTGTTTGTACCTACCATCACCGATTAGGGGTTCCTTAAAATGGAGTATGTAAACTCTAATGTATGAATTCTAATGTATTTTTAATGGGATTGTTCGACATAAATACGTCATGTGTAGCATTACTCTGTCAGACGCATTATGGGTAATGTAGTCTCTTTCACCCTCCACTTCTCCAGCCTGGCTCTCCCACTTACAGAGGCTCTTTGCATCCTTCATTGGAGCAGACTGGATCTTTCTTATGATCCTGGGGTTCGTTATGGCTGTCATCAGCTTTGTCATGGACATCTTCGTTTTCCTCTTTACAGATGGTGAGTGTGAACACTTAAAAAATATAATTGTGTAAAAACAAATTAATGACTTTATAATTCATTCTCACAGGTCACAGGTGGATCTATTTCCTGGCTGATTATCATGTTCTTCTGCAGTATGTGGCATGGATCCTGTACTCCATGATACTTATGTGTTTTGCTGCTGGGTTTGCAAACATTGTGTCCCCTCAGGCCGTTGGTGAGACACAGAAATATTCTCATTCTCATGTCAATTGTTGTTTCCAAACTGAGTGAATAACATTACTTAGATTCATTACACGTGTAACCTTTGTTATCAAAAGGAGCATTACTTCCGAGTCTGAGTTTGGGAAAGCCTTTCTGTGTTCACTGTCTGGTTATTAATCAATTTTTGAAACGTAGTATCACAGATCTCATGGAATCAAACAATCCAACCACAGACCGATTAGAACCAATCAGACTATTCAGATCTTTCAAGGAACCAAATAGACCAATGATCCATACATTATTAGACCAATCACAAATCTTAAGGAATCAAGTGGACCAATCACAGATCCTGAAGAACCAAACTGATAACTCTCAGATCACGGGAACCATTTTGAACTATTACATCTCTCAAGGGACCAAACAGATCAATAACAAGTCTTGAAGAATATGACATCTCAAAAATGTGTAAAACCAAAAATAAAATATATAGGAGCCAAACTTTCCAATTACAGAAAGAAATGCAGCAAACAAACCAATCGCAGATGTTTATGGAGAAGAAAAATGGGGTTTAACACTCAAACAAACACAGTACATGTGTGTTACATATCATGTACAAGGTGGCCTTCCTCTGTGTTGTATTGTTGAGTTTAGCGAATCACATCTTCCTCTTGAGAATACCTCAAAGATTTCTAGGAGGTTACGGACAGGGGCGTTTGCAGGTCAATTAAGAAGAGGGATTAAACCTTTAGTGGCAGCTTTGGAGCTGTATGCAAGTACCAAGTTCTCTTAAAAATTATATTTACATCTCCATAAAGTTGGTCAGCAGCAAGAAACATGAAGTATTAAAAAAAAAATCCTGACAGACAGCTGTGTTGACTTTGGACCTCAGAAAACACAGTGGACCAACATCAGCAGATGGCATGGCATCCCAAACCAACATTGACTGTGAAATTTTTTTTGCTGGACCTTACTAATATAGATTTTGTGCCTCTACTCTCTTCCTCCAGACTCTGGGACTTTGAGTCCTTTTAGTTTTTAGCTCAGGCGAGATTCTTCTGACCCTGTCTCTGGTGGCTTGAAGTGTTACAACAGCCGAAGCCCATGTCTTGCATACACTTGTGCTTGGTGGCTCTTGAATTACTGACTGCAGCCACAGTCTAAAGCACATATGTTTTAGATCTGTTTGTATCTCTTTGTAGATCTCGCTCTCACTTTTGTATGGGTTTTGTTTCACTATCCTCTCAAGGGGGTGTTTGGTCCTATTTTGAGCAGCAGTCATTCAGTCTCCCCAGGGTTGTGTAGCCTACAGAACTAAACTGAGAGACCATTAAAGGCATTTGCAGGTGATTTGAGTTAATTAGCTGATTAGAGTGTTACACCAGGTGTCTTCAATAAGGAACCTTTTCACGATATCCTAACTTTGTGAGGTAATAAATTTGGGTTCTCTGTCTTTGTCAGCTATAATCACTAAAGTTAAAAGAAATAAACATTTGAAATATATAAACAGACCTTTTCTTGACATTGTAATGATATGAGCAGCACCGTTATGTTATCTGTGTAAATGTGTGCGCTGATGGTTATCTGTTAATATTTTCTCAGGCTCTGGAATCCCAGAGATGAAGACAGCTCTTAGAGGAGTGGTGCTGTATGAGTACCTCACCTTCAGAACATTAGTGTCCAAAATCATCAGTCTGATCTGTGTGCTCGGCAGCGAACTTCCTGTGGGGAAAGAGGTGACTATCAAACAAGCACAGATCTAATCCAACCTTACGATTATTATTTAACTATTTGTGTATTTATTTTAAGTTTAATTGATCAGATACTGTATTGTGCTCCCTAAACTTTTCAATGTATAGGGTTAGAGCGCCTCGTAGTGGCAAAGGCGTACAATAATCCTGCAAAGTTTTCCTGTTGAGTAAAGTCTCTACACAATGTGATCTCATGGCAAATTCTTTCTGAAACTTCAATTATAATTTCAGATTATTGGAATTTCTCTTCTAGGGTCCGTTCGTGCACATCGGCGGCATGTGTGCAGCTCTGCTCTGCAAGTTCATGGCGCTCTTCAGTAACATTTATAAGGTCCTAAAACACTTTGATAAAAGTAGATTCGGTGACACGTGTCTTTTTCGTTTGGCGGGTGGAATTATTTCTGGAACATTTCTGCGTGTTGTCTTAGATCTGTGTGTGTTTGTGTTGAGCAGAACGAGGCCAGGAATAAAGAGATGCTGACGGTGGGCTGTGCGGTCGGTATCGGCTGCTGCTTCGCTTCACCGATTGGAGGTAAGAGAGGACCATCATCCCAGAGAGATCAAAATCATATCCTGATTCAAAAATTATATTTATTATTTGATTTCATATTTTAATCATTAATTTTACTCATTTTCTTATTTTAACTGAAATCTTGTATAACTGTGCTTTAATTTTATTTAGCTAAATATTTAGTTGATATATATAGTTAATGCACAGTAATATTTTTTAAACATTTTGATTTTAATATATTATATATTTCAATATATTATATATTTCTAATATAATTTAAAATTATAATTTCAAAAATATTTTATATGTAATATATTTCAAAATATAACATTTCAAATAATTCAATAATCATAATTCGTATTTATATATATTCTTTTACCTTTTAAACTTTTTAATTAGTACCTTAATTTTTGATGCCTTATTCATAACATTTTACCATTTTTATCGTTTCATTTTCTTTAACTACATTTTTTAATTTGATATTTAAATGTATTCTATTTTTTATTTACCATACTTTTATACAAATATTTTTATGTTTTATTAGTTTGAAGCTAATTTTTCTTTAGCCGTTATGTATTGTTGTTTTATCTGTTATTTTAACGTTTTATGAATTTGCAATGTTTTTTCAACAATTCTTTTCATCAATGTTTCATGTTCAATTACTTAGTGTTTGAGCTTGTGATTGACAGCTGTGTGTGATTGACAGCAGTGTGTGACTTTGTGTGTGTTCCAGGTGTGTTGTTCAGTTTAGAGGTGACATCGATGTTTTACGTGGCTCGAAATTACTGGCGTGCTTTTGTCTCCGCTACATTCGGTGCTTTAGTCTTCAGACTGCTGCCCGTCTGGCACCACGAGGAAGGTACGTCAGGTTTCACATCAGCATGTATGTTTGTGCAGACGTTACACAGGTATGACATGAGCACATGTTGTTTATGGAAATAATTCCCTTAACTTCACAATCCTATGGGAACTGTCCTCAATTCTGCATAATTTTACTAATTTTTTACTCGTTGTCTTGTTTTCTCTCAGAAACAATTGTAGCACTTTACCCTACGAAGTATGAAATGAATTTTCCATTTGATCTAAGGGAGCTTCCAGTCTTCGCTGCCATGGGGTCAGTGCTTTTTGGTTTAAAAAATTCCTTTTTAATGACTTCCCATCCCAGCTGGTTTTAGATGGTCCACTAACTTTTGAGTTTGTGCAAAAACTTTATGCAATAAATTTTATAATGTATGCAAAAACAACATCTCAAGAGAGTGGAAAAACCCTTGATTTGCTTCACGAAAGACTACTTTTTGTCAGATATTTGACAAACATAAGTGCATAAAATAAACTGTTAACGGAAATGAAATGAAAACAAAAATGATAAAATAAAGTTAAGAAAATTTGGTCAAAAAAAATATAGACGGTGTCTAAGGAACCACACAAAGCCTGGCAAGTTGTAAAAAAAAACCTTGGAATTCCTATGATACTTTTTTATGTTTAATCATCATCATATTTCAATCACTTTTATCCTTTGTAGGATCGTGTGCGGTCTGGGTGGTGCCTTATTCGTGTACATCTATGGGAAGATCACTCTGTTTGTGAAGAGGCAGAAAGCATCCAAGAGCTTCCTCATGAGGAAGTGAGCGATTCCTCCACAGAGTCTTTTTTCCATCCTTAAACCTGTTGAAATTATTAGAATTTAACATTAAAATCATGCAATTGTAAGAGATGTGTCATGTGATTTAGGGCACAAACGGAATCCTTGTGAAGTATCAAGAACAAGTTATGCGATTGCATTTTCTTCCTGGAGCTTTGAAATAATTATGATTACAAATTAGTTTTAACAAAGGTAAAGGCTAAAGGTCTGTGTTAAGAAACTTGTTTTGTGGGCAGCCCTTTCCTGTACTCCGCTTTGACCTCTGTGCTGATCTCGACACTCACCTTCCCTCCAGGCTTCGGTCAGTTCATGGCTGGAAAGGTAGCTCACACACAGAAACACTGAGAAACATTACAATGCCGTTAAATCTGTTATACTGTAGCATTATTTCATGTTCATGGCATCACTTTCTGTCTCTAGCTCACTCAGAGGGATTCTCTCATCTCTTTCTTTGACACACGTACCTGGTCAAACAATAGCATTGTGTTGGATTTCCATCCGGATGATCATTTAGCTGCATGGAAACATCCTCAGGCCAATGTGTTCGTCGTCCTCACAGTCTTCGTTGTTATGAAGGTAATAGATGAAAGAAGCCAAGATAGACAAGCTAAATGAGAGAAAGTGTATATAAGATAAAAGACTATATAAGATAAAATGGGGAAAAAGGGAGAGTGAAGCAAGAAAGATAAATAAAGTTTAAAGAAGCTAAAGCAGGGAAAATCAAGGAATGGAAAGAAAGGTGTCAGGGGTATCAGTTTGTTTTGGGGAGACACAGTCAAGTCCCAATCAACAATCAATCACTGCTCCCAACAACACTTCCATCCAATCTCCCTCAAGCCTTTAAAAGACTCCTTCCAAATCTACAGTTCTCTACATGATTCTGCTGCCTTGGTATTCTTCTGCTCTGGTAGTCCTTCCTGATTAACTTCTAAATGAACCATTCTCATAAGCATTGTCTCTTCCTTTAAAGGAACAGAATTATTTGGTTCCAGTAATATATTGTAAATAAACTCCAGTTGCCCTGGTGCTGCTCTTTCTCTCTTCCTGTTGTGATGCAAGATACATTCAGGATAAAAACAAGGCAATATAAACAATGGACAACACGGCATGTTAAAAAGGGAAATAAAACACAAAATTGTATGGATGGAAAATTAGGGATAAAATCAAGGGAATCAATAGAAAAAGGTGATGTAAACAATATAAAAGCAAGAGAATAAGAGAAACCAAGACATGGTTACTAGGGGAAATTTAATCAAAAGTAATCAAGGAAAAAAGCAAGTTTACTTGGCACAATAAACAGCCCTTTGGCTCTTGTATTCCTCTTTGGTTCCAGTGGTTAGGACATTCGATATACCATGAAAGAACATGTTATGGTGTGAATGTTTCCAATCATTGACGCTGGTGAATGAGGAAACTTTCAGGAATGTCTTTGTTTAGGGGAAGATCTGCTATATTTGTGTGTTTGTTGTAACGTTTGCTCTCTGTTTTGTTTAGTTTTGGATGTCCGCACTTTCCATCACTCTTCCCATTCCATGTGGATCATTCGTTCCAATTTTTGTCATTGGTGTGTTGAATATTTTTTGTGAATATTCTATGTGTTTAAAAGATAATCTGATATCAAGTTAGTATTGATTTGAAGATTATGAAAAATTACTTTTCTGATAAAGTGCTAATAGCTCCGTCGTCCCCAAACAAATTACAGTTGAGATTGTTACTAATATATGAGCAGATTCAGAAGAGGCTTCTTGCCAGGTGTAAATTTGAAACCAATTTTGTTCAGGTGCTGGGTTTGGCCGTCTCATTGGGGAAGTAATGGCTACGTTATTCCCAGAGGGGATTGCCACAGACGGACACATTTATCCCATCGTTCCTGGAGCGTATGCTGTTGTGGGTGAGAAACATAGAATTCATTTCAGTCATTGGATAAACAGTGAGATTATCATGGATATGTGAAACGTATATATTCTATTTATCACAGAGAGACACGGTGACAACATAAACATTAAGCTTTAGTTTTTGCCTTTAGTGGACCTTCGATGCTGATCATTTATACTTTATAAATACACAACAATACAATGCAATAATGGTTAAGAATCTTTCATTAAACCTGGTATCACCATTAAGTTTAAGTATATAATTGTGAGGGAATAGTTACTTTTTTAAAGGTTGAAAGTGATCTGAATGTTACTGGCAACCTTCCCAATCTGTGCTGAAGAACCTTTGACCTAAACTAAATTGATGAAATAATTAGCTAATGAATTACTCATTCCTCTGTGAAGCCACATTTGTTTATGCTGCGCACTCCGGAGTACTTTTATCAGGATTATTGTGGTGTTTGTGATGTTTTCTTCATTTTTTAAATACAGAAAACCATAAAAACTTCCAAACATCTAATAAAACGCTGTCCTCTATGCGACAAGACCCTTAGTTTCTGTAGGATATGGGTCGACTTAAGTCCATTAGCTAGTTTTCAACGTCAATCTTGTCTCTGTGTTCAGGTGCGGCAGCGTTAACAGCGGGCGTCACACACACCCTTTCGACCGGAGTGATCATGATGGAGCTGACGGGGCAGATCACCCACTCTCTTCCCATCCTGGTCGCTGTCATCCTGGCCAACATTGTGTCACAGAATCTCCAGCCATCCATTTACGACACTGTAATCAAGATCAAGCGACTGCCGTACCTCCCGCTGCTCAACTGGGGAGAGAGAGAGTGAGAACACTAGGAGGATTCCAGCTCCTCTGATTGGATGCTTCTTTATAACACTGATCAACGATAAAAGTGAAACACTTCACAATTTAGATTTGTTTTCGTTTAGAAGATTTAGAAATGTTTCGTTTGTTATTAAATGTTACGTGCCAGTTTTTGCCCATGTTTTAACTGTGGTTCTTGGGCCAAACAAAAGCTTTTTGTCTAGTTGGAGTTGGGGCAGATGTAAATAGTTAAGTGAGAAAATTAATCCATGCACCATACAAATCCATGCTACTGGAATCTAAAAGGAGGTGTTTCACTTTCATTGTCCAAACCCTTTAGCTTACATGAAGTCAGTTTTTACCTGAGTAAAGATATAAATGTGTCACTTGAAAATCTACTTTTTTAAAAATAGTAAAAGCTATTATTTGAAGCTTGTTAATGGAGGTCGACTGAGGCCAAATTTGTTGAAATTTAAAAGAAAAACCCCTTTCATCATTCTGGCTGCAATCGTCAAAGCACTTACAATAGAAAAATGTAGTGCTCCATGAAAAGAATTTAGAATAAAATAATTTTAGAATAAAAGTCTAATTAAATAATTTTCATTATTTTAGAGGCCAGTATGTTATAGTGAAGAAAAGGTAGTGTTTGAAGCTGAGAGAGGATAAACAAACTGCAACATAAGACAACTTAAAACCTAAGAGAGAAAAAAAACAAAGAAATTAACTGCAAACAGACACTGCAAATGTGTTCACTCTGCTTTAGAACTTAATTTACTGAGGTATTAGTGAAAACAAATCAAATTCCATGCACCAAACTAATCCATTGCTACCAGGGTCTAAATGCAGGTTTTTCAGTTTCACTGTCCAAACTATGTAGCGTTTTCAGTTTTCACCAGAGAAAAGCTGTAAATCTGTCATGTTAGAAGCTTGCACTGCTTCATGCAATAACCATGATGCAAAAAACACATTACGTTAACATGCAAAATGTTTGAATATAAAGTAGAAACTGTTACTAACGTTAAGTGTTAAATTCATGATCACATGCTGAAAATTCTGTAATAATTCTTTCATTTTGAGGCCTTTCTGGCATAACATTTCAACAGAAGCAGTCGGAACTCACCCAGATCAATGAAACAAGCCGAAAAAAAGTAAAAGACAACACCTCTGTGTTTGCCTACAGAGGAAGTTTCAAGTCTGCTTTGATCTTCTGTTAGCATTTTAGTGAAATATATGGGACAAAGTACAAAGTGATATGAGAGCTGCGATATAGCCGTGAAATGCCTCATAGTTTTTTTTTTTTAAATCAATACAGCATTAAACCACATTTAAATTCTGGGTAAAGTATTGGCCCAGTTAATAACTGCCAGATTTTATAGATTTTTTTTCTTTTTCCCTGTAGGAAGTCAAACGTCCAGGTGGAGGACTTTATGAAGAAAGATGTTTGCTATCTGTCCTTGAATGCCTCTTACAGAGATCTGTGCTCTATCCTGAGCTCTACCAAGCACAAAATTCTTCCGCTGGTCAAATCTGAAGGTGTGAATTCCCTTTAAAGTGAACTGTTTTGAGAGTGCACTGATAAATCTCTCACTTGTTTTACACAAAACATAATTTTAAATGAAGCTATTATGAGCCGTTTTTGAAGGCCGTCTCTGAAACTGTCAGTTTCAGTGTTCTGTTGATTTGAGAGTTTTCAGCTTGAAACTTCAAATGGAGACTTTATTAAAGTAGATTGTGAGAGTGAATAGTGAGTGAATGTGACCCTCCCTGTGACTGAGGAGTATGTGTCAGATGGGGTCAGATGTTTGTGATTGAGTTTAGATATTTAATGTGGAATTTAATCTTCGCTTGTGTCTCAGAGTCAATGCTGTTGCTGGGCTCTGTGGAGCGAGAGGATCTGCTGAAGCTCCTGAAAATTCAATCTCAGAGCCTTCGAGATGGAGCACACAGCCTTTCTGCCAGGCGCCGGGTCTCCTTCCAGGTCACTTTTTGTGTTTCATTTAAAGATTTTTTTGTTTCAGCTCATATTGCAAAATTTTAATACATTATGTAATTTAATAGGATTTGCAATAAGTTTAGTGTGATTTTGTCATTTCATGTTTATCTCATCTTAAACTATTGCATTTTTACATGAATATATTATATGTATCACTTTAATTCAGTCTAATGTAGTTGCATTTTTTGTTTATTTTTGTAGCTTGTTGTGTTTTACATTCTACTTCTTGTTTATAATCATTTTTTGTAATTTATTTGATTATATTATTTTTATATACAATTTTTATTTTACACTTTTAGCTTTGTTAACGGTTTCAATATAATTTTTTAGTAGACTTAAATTATTTTGTAGTTTATTTTGTAGAGTGTGTTGGATGTGAGGATCGTTACATTTTTGTATATTTAAATTTGTGATACTTTTTGTTTGCTTTTTTGTTTTGATTTTTTTTTATCTAATTTAATTTTTTAAATTTCATTTAGGAACATATATATATTTTTTTGATTGATTTGCATTTACTGTATTTAAAGAAGTTGTTTAATTAGTTATTAGTTATTCAGTTTTTTTGTAAATTTTATATTGTTAGTAATCAGAGATTTTATTTTACCACAGTGTTTTGAACCATTTTTAATTTATATATTAACCTTTCCCACTATTTGTTTTCCAAGCAACAGGTTAATTTAATATCAAATATATTATATTGTTGAGTCAGTGTTTCTTAAATGTATTGATTAGTGTTTTAATGTTTTTGTGTTTATAGACAAGCAGCGAGG
This sequence comes from Danionella cerebrum, assembly GCA_007224835.1. Taxonomy (NCBI): domain Eukaryota; kingdom Metazoa; phylum Chordata; class Actinopteri; order Cypriniformes; family Danionidae; genus Danionella; species Danionella cerebrum. The sequence goes on from SRMA01025647.1 coordinate 70,519, forward strand.
GTTCATCAGCTTCTGCTCTTCTGTCACAAAGCAAACCTCTGAAATCAGCCCTAAAGAAGGATGACCAGGAGGAGCTATCCAGTAAACAAACTCCATTGTTTTCTTAATTCCTTCTGCAAAACTTCATTATCAAACATCTGAAAACCCTTTTGCAGATTTCTACCATTCACTAATGCTTTTGTCTCGTTTTCTTAGTTCTCTTGAAACATCACACTAATGATGTGACAAATCAAAACAACCTACTCCAGCATATTCTTCAAATGTAAAACAAAACTGAGTAGAATTTGCAAAAAAAACTTACATTTAAAGTTCCACATTGTCTGATGCAAATAACACTTCCACAATAAACTATAGTGCAGAAGATTTTCCTCAACTTTTTACAGTTTATATGATTTCCAGATACACATTTTGTAATAATTTCAGAAAAAAGGGTTTTTGAACATTTCCCTTTGTTTGTGTTCTCAGATTTTTATGATTCTGGTACAAGCTTCAAAAAGTTTTTCTGCGCTCAACCAGACATCGAAGCAATGGAGGTGAAGTCACCCTCCCCCCACAGACATCGTTTTAAAGACCCTGTACTTTGATTAATAGTTAAATATTTAAAAGTCAAAAGTTGGAATTTTGAAACAGAAGTTAACTTCCTCGCTTCTCTCTCTTTCTCTCTCTCTCTCTCTCTCTCTCTCTCTCTCGCTCTCTTTAGGATAATTCAAATGTAGAAGACGATGAGACACTTCAAGAGGTGACAACTATAGTTATTTTTTATTGTCTGTGGCCTTTTCTCCATCGCCTTGACCCTGATCTTGGCTCTTAACTCTGTGATTTAACATATCACACAACACACTCCGCACAGTGAAATGAAGTGTAAGATGTAATACACACTTAAGAGTCTGTGTGTGTCTAAGCAGGTGAAGGGTTGGGAGGAGCTACAGCTTGATGAGCAGGTGAACTTCAACGCCTGCAAGATAGACCCCGCCCCCTTCCAGCTGGTGGAGCGCACCTCACTACACAAGGTGAGAGAGACAATGACAGTGTGTGATATTGATTAGCATCACACAGCACACCTTGCAGAGGTGTGTAACTATAAACCAGTTTGATCTCACAACAGCTGGAGTCAATACTCAACTCTTGGTTTTTGTTTCATTTTTCCACGACAAGTTCTATAAAAGAATGTGGTGAAAAATAACTTTAAATCTCTAAGAAGGTATTTAAACAATTAAAAACACAAATAATTCTAAAAAAAAAAAAACACAATTTTTGAACAGAGGCAGAGCAGAGTCTCCGGGTGGGTTAAAATCCAAGGTGTAAAAAAAATCAGTAACATCCATATTATTCCACATTAATATTTCTGCTGAATATTTCTTCTTCATACTTCAATGTTAACTCAATTTTGCTTTTATTAAACTTCCTCAGGCTCACTGCATGTTTTCGGTGGTGAATCTAGATTTTGCTTTCATCACCAGTGTCGGACGGCTGGTCGGAGTTTTTTCGCTCAAAGAGGTGAGAGAGAGAAAACCACTGAGCATTCTTTAAATAAGAGAAATGACTGAAACATGACGGGAAAATAAAACTTTGCTCATCTGAGTGTAATACAGGGGTGATGATGGAAAAGTGTGAAATGAAAGTGATTAATGGTCATTTTTCAATGGAATCTGGGTGAACAGCAATTATCTGAAAGTTGAAATCATACCTTCGTTCATTATACTTTGAAACAATTATTATTATTCAAATACAAAGAGAAATTGATGTTGTTCTGATATTATAGCTTTTACTTGACTTCTTCATCTTGTTGTATTTTTACATCTGAATAACTTTGAGTTGTACACTCAACATTATTTGTAATATATTTTATACCCTTCAAAACCAGTGATAAGATTTTGGTGTTTATTTTGCAGCTGCGTCAGGCAATCGAGGGCTTCATGCCAGAGGATGGGGTGAAGCTCCGTACAGTTCTACCACAGTTCAGAGAGAGAGGGATCCGAGGACCACTGCCCCAAACCTGTGAGATACACACACTGCTGGAGCACCAGGACTGAGAGGATAGACCACATTGTAGTATCTATACTCAATACGGATCTGGGAAAGGAGATGCATCCATCTGGACAACAGAGTCTTCTGATTTAGGGAATTTTTTAAAATGCCTGACAAAATTCTCCTAAAGAAACTGTTTAAATAGCATTTTAATGTCTGTCTTGCACCCTAACGTCTGTGATGTGTTTAATGTTATTTGTGGAGGGTTTTTTTGGATTCCGATCATTCATATATTGATTGTTAACTAATGCAGCCACAGCTTCCTAAATCCCATAGAAAATTCAAGGAGGGTCCTAAATTTGAGTTTCCTCCAATCAGCCAAACATTAATAACATAGAGAGGATTCTAAAGGAACAAAAATGTCACCAACTATAAATGTCTGACCTCTGGTATTTCCACTTCAATTGAAGGGCTCAAATATGTATTTAACTCATTACAGAGTGAATGAGTTAATGTGAAGAGCCAGTGATGGACTTTGAACGTCAATGACAGTTTAGAGAGAGGAGCAGTATCCAAATCAAATGTGTATCTAGGCAACATTGATTTAAAAACCAATGCAAATTATATTAGTTTTATTATCATTTGATGTGAAGGAAAAATTGAATGGCTTTTTCAAAGATTTAGACTAGCACTAGATCGAAACCCTTCCACCATACCCCCTTCAGTGCAAATCTCTGCAGGCAGTCAGAACTCAATGCAATACTGGCTTTCAGTGCTGTTAATAACAGAATTTAATCTGCTCAAAAACGGCTTTCTGTAGTGGCTTTGTGTATGAGTCTGGCCCAGAATATTCATACTCTAGGTTTAGCGTCACCATAAACCTCAACAAAAAGCTTAATTAGACAGACTCTATAACTAAAACAAGTTAGCTGCTTATGTTTTTACCACTTGGGCCACTAGTGGGTGCCATATCTGATTCAGTACAGCTGCTCTCACATCACGTTTACAGAAACCACCAATACTAACCATAAAAGTAATAAATATATCCAAAGAGTCATACAAAAAAGGTATTTCATGCTTTTACAACAGTACTCTTTACTATCGTAAACACAGACAGACTAAGCAGAGCCTCTAACAGCATACAACACAACTTTAACTTTGGATTCTACACCACCACTCAAAAATGTCAGAACACCAGTCGTGTTTGGTTATCAAATAAAATTTCTTTATGTAAAGCAAACAGTTGTGGAAATAAAACAATCCAACAATTTCTGCATCGCTATCAGTTCCTCTGGTAAAGGAAATGCAGCATTTACTTAACTTCTGGGTCTGTGTGTTAGCTCTGCATGGAAACAAGTGGGTGGTTTTGGTTATTTTGGTTATTATTAAAATTTTATGATTGCAGTTATTATTTTTCCACACTAAGTTGCTCGAAATGCTCCACAATTAATGTGACTTAAAAAAAGGTTGATGCCCTTAATATATTGTTTATTTACTTGTAAACCCAGTTCTGTTGTGAGTAATTACTGCAGTCTCTTTACTGTAAGTTTCAAATGTTCAAATGTTCATATAAATGACACTAAACAGCTTTCTGTGGTACCAAGTGAAAATAAAACAATTTTTTTTCTTTTAGGTCCTTTTCCATGAAAATGTAAATGATTTAAGATTTATGACATGGATGTATGAATCACGCAGAGTAAACTCTGATGAAGCTGAAATTGGTGAAATCCTGTGGCCTGGATATAATGATTAAAGTTTTCTCTGATGGCTTCTGTTTGTTTCAGAGAAGTGTCTGATCTTTTGTTCTCTCTCTTTCTCCAGACGTGCAGTAATCATTAACCTCATCAACTCTTACTATCTTGATAGAGAGAGAGCGAGAGAGAGCGAGAGAGAGAAAGAAAGAGAAAGAGAACAGTGATACTTGAGGGCATGGTTGATCTCTTTTTGTCATTTACCAATTGTGAAAAATGTGCATTTTTGTGCAGTGTTTATTGTCTGTTTCCCTTAGTGTATATCTCTGAGTCTGGCTTTGGATCAATTCAACCCTCACCATGAGTTTAAAAAATAGATACAGTAGATGACCTGATGCTTTTTATCTCTTAAATATTTCAAATATTTTATGAATCTTCACCAAACAGAAGTCGAATTTCACCAGCAGATGGAGACTTTTTTGTTTGAAACTGGATCTGCTTGAACATTGACCTCAATGAATCCTTTCTCATTGAAATCTGATCTTTGATCAACCTTCAGGACAAACAGAGGAAAAATTAACAAGATTCTTCTGTTAAATTGTTTATTTTAAAGCACGGAACATATTTAAGTGTTTCTCAGAAACCATGAATGTTCAAAGCTGGAGCCTCACTCAGGGCAGACTATATCAGCATATTAAAGGGTTTAGGAGGTGAAAGTACATGTATAAAATTGTGTCTTTCTCCCAGTAAAATATATCTAAAAGGATTAGGATGCTCACTTGCTCACTTTAATTCTATTTTTTTTTTAATTCAGATATGCATGGATCTACAAAAAAATTTCCGGGTTTATTTAATTATTTACTTATTTGATTACAACCATGAATATCGGTTGCAAATTGGAGAGCATCAAAGGTAACTTGCATTATTGTCCGAATATTGGTTCATTGGAAGGGGTCAGGGGTTTACTACAGTTTTTCCAGTTTGAAAAACTGTAAACTCAATATAAATATTCAAATCAAATGAATGGATAAAATAAATAGATAATTAAACAATGAAATATGAAACAATTCATACAATTAATAAAATAATAAACGAGTTAGAAATTCATGTAATGAAAAATAATTTAATTATTCTGAAATTAATTAACGAGTAAAATTCCTTAATTCATTCTCCTGCCCGATTATTCCCTTTCAGGGTCCCGGGGGTCTGCTGGTGCCTAATCTCCAGGGGACATTGGGCGAGAGGCAGGGGTACACAGGGCATCACAGGGCAACATTCACTCACACATTCACACCAAAGGGGAATTTAGATTATTCAGTTAACCTAACCGCATGTCTATGGGATTGTGGGGGAAACCGGAGTACCCGGAGACTCTTTCCAGTAAGGTCACCTGTGAGCCTCGAATTGTCAACCAAACGAGAAAAATAATAAATAAAAAATAAATACAAATGTATGATTCATTGTAATCTGTTTTAAGGTTGTTTTAAAAAAAGATTCGATAAAAAATAATTAACAGTTAATAATCTGTAAAAGTGAGGAATACATAAAATGGCTAAATAAATAATTAATAATTTTTTCGTTTTTTTTTTAATCAGTGTATGAAGCAAGACTTGCATCTAAACAAGGCCGAAAACAATCATGTTTCTTTTTTTAATAACCCCTAGTGTCTCCGGTGCTGTCTACATGGGGAGAACAGGGTAGGTTTAAGACATAGACCCGCGCACGCACCAACGTACAATGGGCGTGTCTACCACACAAAGCCACGCCCCTCGCTTAGTGAACAACACAAACTTGTCTGAATCGGTCAGTCTCGCGTTTGTCAGTCACGCGGGGAGACGGTACCCGCGTTTCCACGCTCGCCGTTCGCTCCCGGTGTCCGGTGAGAGTGTGAGTGAGGTGCGGTCATGGCCGGGGACGGGACCGAGCAGCGCGCGCTGCAATATGAGCAAACTTTGGTGAGTGTTTGGTGTTTTTTGTTTTTCTATCCTCTGCTTGTCTGTCTCTCACACACTCTGCTTATCAGTGATTGCGTTTACTGTGGGACTGTTCAAGTCTTGATGAAGTTGCTGCACTTTCTTTGAGTTTGAAAGGGAGGTTCTGAACATGAATCATAAGAACTGACATGGTCACGAGCTAGTCTTTCTCTTTGAAACAAAGCTAGAGCTGTCATTAATAACATATCATCTATAAAATTCTTTTATGTTTTGTGTACTGTCCAGAAAGTATTCACAGCTCTGAATTCTTTCATATAATATATATATATATATATATATATATAGTATATATATATGAGTATATATATATATATATATATATATATATATATATATATATTTGTCACAAATGAATTAAATCCCACAAAGCATTTAATTAAGAGCTAAAATTAAATCACACTTCATACCCTTTGCTTACAAATGGCTTGTTGTGTTTTCTTGCAATCTGTAAGTCTCTTTGGAAAAATGTCTGCTAAATGCTTAAATGTACGTGTACATTTTCATTAATTTGCTCTAAATGTAAAAAACTGGGTTTCTTGACATTTGCCATCGAGCTCTAAGTTGAATTCAAGTGCGTCCTGTTTCCTCTGATCAAGCTTAAGATGTTTCTGATTGAAATCCTTCGGTAGCAAAATCAGTTCAGAAGATGTGATTTGGAAAAGCATATATCAGTGTAGTATTTGCTTAGTGAGATTAATGGTGAAAACAAGTGAGACAACGGAGTTATCTGTACACCCCTGAGACAGGATTATGTCAAGCATTTCTTCTACTGTCAAGGTCAGTGAGTGAAGTGACCTCTGTTGTGAGAGTTTAGAACTCCTGAGTTTTTTCCCGCCCTCTAAATTGAGCGACCTTGGGAACCCTAATCGTGGAGGTGACCAATCAAAATGAGTCAATATCAAAAAGGTCGTTAGTCAAACACATAGGTGTCAGATTTTGTGAAATAGAATACTACCATTGACCTGCCCAACTTTTGCTCTAAGAGAGTTTTTTTCTCAAAGGTTAATCTGTCCAGAAAAAACTCCTCCGAGCCGAAGCTGAAAGAGTGGAGCTTACTACGCTGTTCCCTTGCTCTCCATATCCCAAGAAGTCTCCAGCTAATAAATCTCTAAGAGTACACAGATTTCTTTGGGAAGGGGTCAATAAAATCTGTGCAATGATAATCACAAAAATTCATATTTTTAAAATTTAAGTGGATAAATTTCAGATTTAGCATAAAGTGAAGTTTCTCGACACATGTCCCTAATGTTCCTGATATCTCATACCAGATCTGGTGATCATGGATGGAGAGCTTAATCTGTCTTTTAGATTTTTATTAAATTAAATTGCAGTATGTAATTCCCTCCCAAAGAAGTGAGGTGCTGTAAATTGTGCAGAATTCAAACTTGGTCCAGTAAACATTATCATTTTATACTAGTTTTGGCCTCACTGCACAGACGTCCTGTGAATAACACAGTTATGTTTAAAGATCTTGTGAAATGAATATCATCATGTCAATTAATGAGATAGTGGTACCCAGAGATACGAAATTAATGAATTGACGTTCAGATCTCGAACAGTTCGTATCTCGAAACAAGTTTTACTTGTAAATCCTAATCCGTGCAACAGCTGTCAGAAACAACAGTACAAGTGGATGAAAAAAATAGAAAACCAGAGAAAATTCAAGTAACGTTTCTTCAATCCGCAGAAACTACACATTGTTAATGTAATAAATGATAATAAAACAGAATAAAACACAAGCAAAATACATAATATGTACACAAATGTGAAACCTTACCTTGCAAGTTAAGAGCAGGTTTTCAATTTGGATCGTTGTGTAGACGCCTCAAAAGTTAGTGGTCTGAAACCAGCATGGGGCCTGAGATATAAAATGCTGTGAGTAAATTTCTGAAATGTGAGCATAAAAGCAGCTCTCTCTATAATATAATATTATTTATACATGTATTTATATAATTATAATTGATAGGCCAGCACCCTATAACAGCTATTATTATGGTGGCTTATTTAAAAGGAAGGGGGTCATGCTAAATGGCAGCAGTGTGTTTGTGAGGTCCGTGAGCTGTGTATGAAGGCAGATCGGAGCTGCATCAATCTGAGCGACATCAATCTGAGCTTCTGCGCAAGCCAGAGCTTAACTTGCCTGAACGAGCGAGCTAGTTTGTATTCTGCATTACCATAGTTTACTTTAGTTAGGTTGCTATATAGGAATATAGCAATATTAATATACGTTCTTACTATAAGAATGTATATCTTAGGGTTATCTGTATAAGTGACAGATTATACAATAAAACATAATATTCTCTTTTCAATATTTCCCGAATCACTGCTCAAATATAACATTTACAGCGGTGGTATTGTCATTGATGGGTGCTAGGTCCTGCCAAAGTTCCCAGTGTATCTACTCTCTGTGTCTATTTAGATTAATCTGTGAATAAACACGTGTGGAGCAATGAATGGGTAATAAATGACTGTTGATATTTCAAAAGAAAGATAAAGAATCTCTATCAGTGTTTATGCAACACACAGACAAACCCACACACACACTAATAACTGCAGAGATTATCAGGAACAGCTAAAAACATCACAAGGAACACTCCAAAGTTCTTTCCACCGCCTTTCTTTTCAGGAAACCTGATTGTTTGTTGTATCAGACGGTTGCTTTTAGACGGGCTAAACATCTAATGATTTTCCAACTGTTTTTATCGTTTTTGAGTTTAGATATTTGCAGTACTGAGGTGGTTCATTGTTTATCCTCAGTGTGCTTCTGACAATAGGAAATATAATCAGTATTTTGATTTATTCAAGTCACTTATTATGAAATAAGTGACACACCCTAGTGTAGAGTTTGACAGCTCTGACTTGGACATCTCTGTCGAATGAGAGAAACATGGCATTGTGCTAAGAAATCGTGTAAAATAAAAAAAAAAATCTGCAATCTTTTTTTTTTAAATATAATTTCTCCTGAAAAATTATTAAATAGAAGCAAATGTTCTTGTTTAATGGGCCTGACATCAGGATACTAGTGACAAAAATGGGTGCACAAATAAATGTACATCTATGAATTTAGCTTATTTTTTTATTCAAAGGTATTTTTTTAAACATAATTCAATTTAACAGTAGCCTCTGAAGATTCACACTCCCACAGCCAATCTGTACCATAATGTCTTTTTGAACCCCAAGGCATATAAAGAGTAATATTTTAATAGTAATACTTTAATAGTTTTAAGAGTAATATTTTAAGAGTAATACTTCTGTCAGATTTTTACAATATTAACATTTTTTAACATAAGTATGACATGTAAATTGAAATCAATAGCTTCATGGTTATTGTATTTTACTGTGAGAAAATCTCAATAACTCAAGGAATACAAATACTTTTATTTTCCTATTGAAGCAAAAAAACAAAAAACAAAAGGACAATAATAAAAACCAAACAACTTTTAACCCAACATTGTTTTTTTTTGGTATGAACTTGCAACAAAGAAATGGCTAACCACACTAATTTTTAGCTTCCAAGCCCTGTATCAGAAACCTATGAGCGATTCCACGGACACCACGGTCATAGTTTCCAAGAAGTGCTGAGACAAAAACATTGAATCAAATTTCTTGTCATTTAAACATCATTAGTTATAGCTACTGAAACCTTTTTCTTTAAGTTTAGCCTGCAGGTTGATCCTGTTTACAAGTGGTTAAAAAGTTAAACAAGAATCTGTAACTCTTTAAGCTTGTTGGGATTGAACCAGTGACCTTTGGCTTCCCTGATCATTCCATTCATCTTCTATAGCTGTTTAGGAATCCCAATCAGGGTCAGAGGGATTTGTTGGGGAAAACCTAGAGCATTGGAAGCATACTGTTACTCTCGTTGGAGACAGCAATCCACTTGACTTAGGACTGTGCCCTCTGAAGAAAAAACATCAATATACTCATAGCTAGAAACTTCACCTCCTCCGGTTGCTTTTCTTTTCAGAAATCACATATAAGAGATACTCAGGTTTTTTTTTCTTTCCGGTTACTTCTTTTAAAAATCTGTTTCTGGACTGAATCATTTAAGTTATTAGTATGTTCTAGCTACATACTAATGACATGCTAATTCATGTTAACTTCACAATCTCACCAATTACAGACTAAATGATTTTAGCATTTTAAAGGCTATTCTAGCACCATGCTAGCCTCATGCTGATCCAATACTAAATACATGTTTTATTACAATTTATTTTAGTTATTAGATTCTGAAATAGGTTGGGTGACAGTAACAATATATTTTTTCTCAGTAAAGAAAAGCCCTCACTCACAAAGCATTTCCTCATGTAGATATAATTTTAGGATATGTTTTAGGGGTTTTTTTATCAGTTTTTTTTTTGGTATAAAAGTGACAGAAGAATTGCAAAAGTCGACTTGGTTCGAATCTTATCCAGCGGCTGATTTTTGTGTGCAAAGCAACAATTTCTATGTGGACTAATGTGGCTCCCTCTCACTCTTTTTTTCTTTGAGCACCTGTGGTCCGTTTTCTGATCCTTTTTCCAATTTTCTGAGCTTCATGTTGAAGCACACCATGTTCTGTGTCTGAAAGTGTGTGTTAGCTTGTGTTATTGTGTGTTACTATTCATCAGTGTGTTGTTTTGCCTTTACTACTATGTGTTTGTGCACCCCATTCATCAGGAGTCCTGTGGGAGATCTACTGAATGAATGAATACAAGACAAGAGTTAATCTTTCACTTAAAGAAAGAATGAGAGGGAGAGGGATGCATAACTATGAGAGCCAGGATCACATCCTCCCGTTGGCTGAAAAAAAAAAAAAACCCTTGAAAGACTTTCAAACATACCCCACTGACACGCAAAGAGTTTCTGCTTTTAAGTACACTCTGATCACTCCCACTCTACAAATTGACAAAATTTAACAAAGTCATAGATGCTTATTGTACAGATCAGACAATTAATGTTGTCAGATTGTGATAAAGTAACCAAGCCACACCCTAGCAACCATTTGGAGTACCTTATCAACCGATCCCATTTTCTCGCTGTATAAGTAATCTCATGAGATTGGTTGATATACTAATGTCATGGACACTTATTTTATTTATTCAGATGTTAAAATCTTAGAATGATCAAGCTGCAAAGCTCCCTAGCAATAGGTAAGAGTTCTCTAGCGACTAATAATAATACAACTGCCACACACTCCCATAGCAAGCGTAAAAAATTCAAGTGTGATCAAAAACAGTGTGATCCAACATCATTGTGGGGTAATGGTTTCAAGTTAGCAAACCACCAATTAACTAATATTTTCTTGCCATTCCATAAAAACCATTTAAATGTCCTCAGATTTAATTTGGTAAATATATAGAGACCAGCATCACAAAGATTTTAGAAGATTAGAAACATTTTATACCATTCTAGCAAGCGATCTCGTAGATTCCAAACATTTCTTTCCAGTTTCATAGACACATGAGGATGGATTCTTTCACTTTGAGATATGTGGTCAAGTAGAATCACGCTTACTTGTTAGCCACAACCCTAGAAACTGACTAGACGAGGAGATTTACTGGTTATCAGAAGGTCACTGGAGTGATCCCCAGTTGAAGGTGGGTTGAGCACATCCACAATCTTGGTGTAGGGTTGAATGATTAATCGTAATCATAATCGCTATTCAGAAACTTTAATCAGTTAAATTTTTTCCAGATTATTTAATTACATTCCCTTTAAAAACACTACCTCTTGTGGTGTCACATGATATGATATTCAATAAATAATCATAGAGAGTAGATAGAGAGTGTTTCCTTCAATTATTATTATTTTTTGTCCACAGCATTTGATTACCGGTAAATGTAGAGCACAAATTCCCAGTAAGGGTCACTCCATACCTGGTCCTAATGTCTCTGCATTTTCACCGAACCCTTGGACTCCCACTGCCATTTGCACATCCTTGCAAATCAAGCTCATAGATACACATGGGTGGGGTTTAATAATTCAGGGTAGCAAACAATAAAACAATGATCAACTAATAGTCATTGTGATGCTTTAAACCACACCCGAGCAACCAATCTCATACACTCCCATAGTCCCATTGTACATATCGTATTAGCACATCTTTCTATGTCAAGGTCACAGAGACACAGGGGTGATAGTGTTTGGATCAGGGTAGTAAAGCACCACATTATGGTCATCATTATATATTCAACCGTACCTTGAGTACTATTTAGAGCTGGCCGAAAGTTGCTCGTGGAAAACCGCAGCCCTGAACAGTTTAGGTTCAGCCTTCATACTAATTAATGTCCTCCAGGCTTGTTTGAAGCTAGGCTGGTTTTTGCATTGAACAGGGTTAAAACAAAAACTTGCAGGAATATGGATATACCTGTTTAAGAGCATATGAGCTCCCAGACTCTTGCTGTAGGTGTGATATTTGCACATTGTTGCAAACCAATGAAAATGGATTTGGTTTAGGCTACCAAACCACCTACCAATGGTGATTGTTTTCACAATGCAGTGTTTCCCCTAGGATCATGGCCTTGGGGGGGGGGGGTATATATTATATATATTATTATATATATTATAATGTCTGAACAATTACTGCACAATAACTAAACAACTGTACACTGAACTAAACACTAAACATCAGATTTATTTTAATATGTTAATTATTCACAAAGTGTGCAGCTTTTGTCACTGCAGTGCATCTTTCTGGGCTTCTGAAAGAACATTTCCAGAGCATCTTGGTATGGATAGTCTGAAACTTCTGGCCCATTTATTGAGATCCGCATGCAGGCTGCAAGATGGTCCCCTTGCAGCCTATTGCAAATGTCTGTTTTGACCTGTAAATACATTAACTGTTAGGCTTTAAAAGTGATAACTGATAGTAACAACAGTAAAAATCAACTTAACATAGTGAATGTTTAAAGCAGGAAATGCCATTGTATAACTAACTAGCTAGCTATTAATTAAGCAATTTATTTATCAATTCGTTCATTCATGCTTGTGTGTATTTACTTACTTACCAAGATCAGTCTTGTACAGCCAGGGGGAGTATTTCGCCTCTGACAGCCAAGCTGGGTCAAAACCTGTCGTTCTGTGGTGGCTAGACTTTTGCTGCTTGTCAGGGGCAAGACATGCAGCACTTGGGCTCTTTTCTGTACTTTGTTTCGGAGTAGGAAAGCTACACCGGCTGCTGCTCGCAGCAGAACACGTGTTGTCCTAGTCACCACCTTGGGAGCGTTTAAAGCGCGGTCTCTGTCCGCTGATGGGTGTGTGTGTGTGCGCGCATCGGAGCGGAACTCCGCGGTGCGCGCGCATCGGGGCGGAACTCCTCCGTGCGCGATACGGAGGACAATTGTAAACGCGCAAACGTTGAGACAGAAATTACATGCCATCGTATAAATAACATAATGCTATTTAGTTTAATAAAAGAAAAAAAGCAAAGACCTGTTATATATAAATTACTTCTGTCGTTTTTCTACGAAAATAAAATAAAATTAACTTGACCTTCAAGGGGGGTGGGGGGCTAATATAATGGTAAGGGAAACACTGCAATGAACTTGCAACTTGCATGATTGCAGTTATCAGGATAGGAACAGAAGAGAAAAAACGAAGATTAAAACCATGACAAATTGAGTTTTTTTTTTCTGTATATGAGAGGTCTTTTAATCCTTAGTGTACAGGGAGATTGTTTGAAGAATGTTCAGATCACAGATTAAGCTTGGCAATTTTTTATTTCCATGTAAATAAAGACTTGTGGTGTGTTGTGGAAGGTCTTTGTTTCCTTTCGACATCTTAACACATTTACAGTAAACACTGACATGGTTGTGTACGGATACACATTGCATGTCAACTTTTGTCTCATATGTCCCTCTGGTAGTTACAGTTCACTAACATCCGAGATAAATCCTGCCTCTAACTCAGCCTAAATCCTCAAAATGATAAATATTACCTTTTACTCAGTTTGAGTGATTTCATGTGTTTTATATTCAGATTGAATGGTTTTTAACCATTTTGACCCCATGTTAAATCTGTATTTTTCTCATGCTTTGGTTATTTGTCAATAAGTGCAAAATGTCTTCTCTCAAAATGTTCTCTCACACAAACTCATTTATTAACATCATATTTATTTGCAATAAATATGATTTGAATCAACAAAAATGTTTAAAAATGTTAGAATTTGTATCATGAAATGTACAGAAATTGCTTTGATGTGTGCAGCACTTTGCTTTGTGCTATGGATTTGCAGCAGTATTAGTGAAAGACATTTATAACATGCTTTAAATGAATATGTGATGGTACATTAAACAATATTATTCGTATTATGTTAACCATTCAAATGTGTTTGAACTTGTATTTGGGTGTTGCACATATTTGACCCAATTATATGCTACACAGAACAGACTAGTACCAATGTGATTAAGTTTTTCTTTTAAAACATTCGCTTGTGATGTTTCTTTAGCTTTCCTGTGGCTCAGTAGGTGGAGCATTGCACTAAAGGTTGTGGGTTCAAATCCCAGGGAAAGCAAGAACTAAGAAAAAATGTGTTTATTCAAAATGTAAGTTGCTTTGGATAAAAGCGTCTGCCGAATGCATAAATGTAAAATGTAAATGTAATGTTGAAAATACCTGAAAACAGAGGTGCTTTAGCTGGCGATGACCCTGAGATGGCCTAAGGTATGTATCTCTCTAGTACATTCTGTTCTCACAGTGTGGTACACAGCTCTGGTTGGTTCATCATAGCTTCTCACACAACACCTGAGAGTAAAGATTTCATAATCGTTCGCACTTCAGAGATTATTCTGAGATTGAGGTCTGAGTTCTGAAATTCTGTTCAGAATTGCAATAAAAAGATGAAATTCTTAAATTAGAGTTGGAGTTCTCAGATTAAAACAGAAAAGAAAGCCAGAATTTAGAGATTAGAGTCAGAACTCAGTGGACTACTTGCATGACTACTTCCACTTTCTTCGTAATCGCATTCAGTAAGCTCACCGGCTGTCTCCAGGAACTCCCCAAGGTTAAAGTCACCGAGTCGCATAAAAACTGGGATTTAAATAATACACAGTATATACCCAGTTCAATTCATGTAGCTTATTTAAGCTCATCCACTTCATTAGTGAGTTTTGTTCTATTTTAGCACATGCCAGTACATCCATCTGTACGGGTACAGGGGAAATCTCATCAAGCACGCCTCTCTCTCCTCTGCTACACACTGGGCTGCAGTGCTTTAACTGTGTAGTCATTCCAGGCAAAAGGCACCGGCACAGCACCTGTTACAAACTTCCTCTGTGCATCTCATTTTCATTAAACTGGGAAAATTGTGAAAATGTAATATTCTGTGGAGCTTTGCAGAGGACGTACACAGCGGATCACAACAGTGTGGGCCGTATACCTTCTGCTGTCTCTGAAAGCTATAAACACACTTTTTATGAACATTTTCTCCAAATTCCAATACAATTTACTACAAAACGTAACTCGGTGAGCGCTATTACTTCAAGGCGGAAGTGCGTCACGAGTCTATGTGCAAGTAGTCCATTCTATTTTCTTCAGTGGCCCTAATCCACCTTTATAACTTGGAGCTTGAAAACAAATTGATTAAAAAGTAATAAAATAAAAAGCAGGTAACAAATTTAAAATCATACATGTGTCTGAGTGGTTGGAGAATTTTAGAATTTCTTATTGTACGCACTATTTTTCTATGCTATTTAATGCATTTTGACTATGATACTTTTTTTTTTTAAATGTCTACAAACATGATTTGTCTACAATTTCATGATTTGTAGCCAAATCCGCAATACTCCCAAAAAGCAATATACATATATTTACCTTACATTTTTTTGGCCTAAAGCTTACTGCAAGATTTTTCATGACTATAGGTTTGTGACTTAGAGAAGTGTTTTCGGGGGATATTTTTAGAATATACTTTAAGAATACAAAAAAATTAAAGTGTGGATCTTACCTATTGCCCCCCCCCCTTCTTTTTTACAAAAAGGTTTACTGTATAAAGGGCAGCAAGTGTTGTAGTGGTGGAGTTCGTCTTCCTATAACCATATGGTTGGCGGTTCGATCCTGGCCAAGTTCATTGTGCCGTTGTGACCATGGGCAAACCATTTCACCCACATTGCCTTGAATGGATGTGTGTGACTGGTGGGGTGTGTTTGGTTAACTGGCAGCCATGTTCTGTCAGACTGCTCAAGGGCAGCAGAGGGCTACCAGTGGTGAATGTGGATTGTGGAGTGAGTTATTTATGCTCTGAAAATTGAAAAGCGTCTGGAAAAGCACTGTATAAATTGAAAGCATTATTATTTTTATTATTTAAAAATAAAATAGTCTTTATAATTTTTTTTTCATGAAGAAATGTACAGAAAGTTGTGTGATGTTCAGCACTTCGGTGTGTTTGCGAAGTCTTACGCTTCACATAAAAGCCTGAGGTTGTGTAACGGGTGTGTTTTGTTTTTGTTCCTCAGGCTTGAATGTTCTGGGATTTAAGACTCAAATATGAAACCAAATCCTCAGATTTATCCGCGCACATGAGAGAGAGATGCGTTTGACTATAAATGGGGAATTATCTCATCACGTGAAGAAAACAAATGTAATTCCTTAAGCCCTTAATGTCAGACAGAAGTCAGGTTGTTTTCTTTTCTGACACATTGTGTTCTTGTTTCCTCTGGTTTGCACTTTTACCTGTTTTCAAGATCTGAAGTCTGTTCACTTCATTCCTAGAGTTGAGATGCTATTTCCATATATTTCTACATATGTAATGTCGAAAACAAAACCAAAAATCAAACCATTCACTTTTTCAAGTTGAAACAGGCAAAGTCAAGTTTAAACTTCAAAATCATGTTATGAACTCTCCTCCCTTTTTTGTTTTGTTTGATCTCATTATCCAGACCAAAAAGTAATGCTTCGTAGGAAGATCCCTCATCTACAAATAGATCAACACACATCTGACACGTAATTTCCTCATTTAAAAGGTGAAACCGCAAGTAATGATCAAATTGGAGGCTATTGGAAAACACAGCTGGATTGAGTTCTGAGTCTAGGGGTGAAGAGACCAGAGGAAGCTTAATCTAATGCTCAGTCATTTCCCCTCATCAGCAGATACCTGGTAGATGGCCACCACCCTATGTCTCCCATCCTTAGAAAAACATGTTTAGTTTATATGACTGAACATTTTCTTTTCTTTTGAAAAGGAAATTAATGAACAATGCATCGATTCGGTCTGCCCCACTTTGATGACATGAATAGTGATCATCTTGGGAAATTGTGCAGCATTACTGCGCCTGTAATTTAATATTTCTTAGATGTTGAGAAGATCAGGTTTTACTGCAGGTCTCTTTCTGCACACAGGAACACACTGTAGTAGTATTTTCATAGCTATAAATCTCTCCGTGGACATACTGGTCCTTTCACAACTCACACACTCAGACACAGTTAGACAGACTCCCTCTGTTTAAGGAAGAATTAATGAGAGCGTGTTTGTGTGAAGGAGTGAATGTCTCTCTTGCTTGTTTGCACAAGTGTTCATTTCAGATTTCAATTTCTCGATGGATTGCTGTATATTAGGAGTGAAGGATTATTTCAAATGTATTAAGCTGAGTGTGGTGGTGCAGTGATGTATCCGGGCATGTGCAGAAGAAACAGGTCACTTTTATTCAATCGCCCACTGGGACTGAGCACAAACAGCTCTCTTTCTCTGTTCTCTTGCTCTCTCCTCCTCTCATTGAGAAAGAGAGGAGTGCAGCTGTTGGTTTCATGCAGTGGGCACTACAAGACACTGTCAGAGTTCACTCTTCCTCTGGCCAAAACAACCTTATTTCCCATCCTTGTTTTATAGGCAACATTTTCCCACAATTGAATTATAGACAGTTGTTTGGAAAACCTTCGGCCTTTAAAAAATTTTTACGAAAAACGGCAGAAAAAAATTCTTTTGACATTTGTAATGTGTTAGTCAAAAGTTTGTAAATCTCTGAATATTTTAATAATAAAGGAATTGGGATTGGGATTGGGAATAATAATGACAGGAATTGGGTTTAAAAAAATCACAATAGCAAAAACACAATGTTTTTATTGTAATGAAGTCACAATGTCTCTAGAATTGTAAAAATTAGACCAATTAAAAATAGCTAAATTACGCTAATAAAATCAAAATGTTTTAGAAAACTGTAAGCCTTACACAAATTGTGTCTATTTGGTGGAAAGCAAAATGACACCCAAAAATAGTTTGTGGTAAAATGGTAAGAATTTAGCTTTTTTTTTTTTTAGAAAAGCAGTTTTAAAGCACTAATAAAGTGTACGTGGTTTAAGAAACATGCTGTTAAAGAACAGTAAAATGAACCTAATAATTGAAAATGATTTCAGAGAAATTTTAAAAAGTTTTGGTAATGTTGTTTTGAAAAAAAGTAAAAATGACACAAAGTCACAATGTTTTGATAGAAAAGTTACACTTATGCAAATCAAGTGTAAATGTGTTTGGGGAAAAACATAAAAAATTATAAAAATTATCAGCGATCATAGGGCTCTCTCAAGTCCGGAGTTATGACCTTTCGGTGGCCTGTGTGTTGCAAAATACCCTCCGACCAATCCCTATTTCGGATATGTATTAAGTGAGAATTGTCAAAATAACTGAACAATACAGGCCAATTAAATAATGAAAACCACATCATAAAGTCTCGTGAACTTCAGGTGGTGCTGTGAATAAAATTTTCTGCAATTGTTTTGGTCAGTATTCTTGTCACATATGTCAAAATTAGTAAATTATTAGTGTGAAATGTTGTATTTCCTCTGCCCACCTGGTAGCACTGAGAGTGTACGCTATAGATGTGGTCATACACATAATAAACTCTTTCTTGAAATCAAACTCTGGAAACACGACTCAAGTCCACAGGTTTATTGATAATCAGGAAAGTGTGAAACTGTGAATGACAATACACAATAGTAACCATGTGTGTGCACCAAAACAATTTTTACAAACAGACAAACAATCCAAAAAATCTTCCCAGAAGCTTAAAAAAAGGTAAGCAAAAATATAATAAACACCCAAACACAACAATTGTAAATACGGAACAATTGTAAAACAGAACACTCCCTGTCTGACGTGAATACACGTCACTACTGTAAATTAAGTGACTGGAGGTAAAAGGAACACTAATTCAGTTACTGGTCTAAGAAAAAGAGATGTCCCTCCTGATTTAGTGACCTTAATCTGAACATGCCGCACTTTACCATCCTTCCCAGGAAAAGTTTGAGTTACCAGTCCTAAAGGCCATTCATTCCTTGGTGCCTGGTTGTCTTTGAAGAGATCAACACTTCCCTTCTCGATATTTGGATGACTCGCTTCTTTACGACACTTTCACTATTGTATATTGTTTACTGAAGTCAAAAAAATCTTTGCAATTTAAAATGCTGCATACCTTAATATAATACTGAGGTCAACAGACACAATTTCTACGAGGAGTTCATTAGACATGAAAAAGTGCCATGTTTTTTACGTTTTTGCAAAAGAATTAATTCCAGTCATTGTAGGAAACCCACTCCAATTCACTTTTTTTATTGGTCTTGGTCCCTTACATAACTTTTCCAAATGCCAAACATGTATGTCAAACATAGCTAGAAATTGCGGTACAAAACAGCAGAAAAAGTTTATTGCTCATTGCCACTATGTGGCGCTATAACTGACACTGTAGGTTGCTATTTAGACAAGGTCTTTTAACACATATTTGAACCTGATCAGACATTGCATGGCAGAGTTATTAACAACTTCCTGTTTGTTTTTCAATAGCCACTGAGTGCGTGTAGCCAAAAAAGCTTAAACGTTTTAGGTGGTGCTATAAACCATTTTGGCCACACCCACTTTTCAAATGCCAATCAAAGGTTTTTTAACTTCTGACTTTTGTGTGAAATTCATTGACTTTTTAAGCAAAATTGTAATTCTCTGAGCAATTACAATAGGATTCTTTGGATCGAGCCTTAATTACACAAAAAACATTACAAATAATCTATAAATGAAGTTCATTTTGTTAGTGCTAATAAAAATAATAAAGGACTGAAGGTTTTAGCATTATTTTTTTTTCTAGTTTGCCTCTGGTGGTTATAATAGGAACTACTACACTTCCATAAAAGCAATCTGTACAGTAGTTGTTCCCCCTATTTTTGTATCTCTCTCTTCTTCCTGCCGCTGCACTTTTTCTTCTCCTCTTTGTCTTCGTGTCTCACTCTGAGAGAAATTTAAATTCTTCTCACACTGCAGGAAGAATAAACCTACTGTTCGAGAGCCAAACATCTCCCTCTCTCACACCACATGTGTCCGATGCTGTTTGTTTATTCTCTTCATTTGCTCTTTTCTTCTTCACGCTGGAGTTTATGTTTCGACATCGTCAGGCTTTGGGTGTTGTGTAATGAACTGTGTGTGTGTTTGTAACTGTGTATCTCTGGATGTGTGTAGGTGCTTTTCATTCTTTTTGTGTGTTTATTAGGGGTTGTGTGAGTGTGTATGATGGTAATAACCTGTGTTAGGGTTTGGCATGCTCAGGTTCAGCAGGTTAAGCTGACTCTCTCTCTCTCTCTCTCTCTCTCTCTCTCTCTGTGCAGGTGAGGAAGAGTTTACTTAAACGTTCAATCAAAAAGTTTGAAAGTACTTTAATAGAATAAAACATTTATTTACATCTAATATAACAATAATGAAAATACAGTCCAGTTTTTGGAGAGGGAAACTGAAACACTTTAGGACATGAAGGACAAACCTGTGTCTCCATCTGTTTTCCCACCAGTCTCTGTGTATGAGGGAGATGCAGTGTTCCAGAAACGTACAGGAATGTATTGCAGGTGCCTCAGGTGTTTATATCTGATAGTGATAAGGCTCTGGCTTTTTGTTTTCTTTGTGTGTAAGTGTTTTTCTATATATTATACCATTAACATAAGGAATCTCAGTCTGTTTTTCTGGTTGGTCTTACATGAAGTTAAGGTTGTGCTTTTCTGAATTGCTTGAGGGAGGTCCTATACCCCTGTGCTGTTTGGGTGTGCAAACAGTTTAAAATGTAGAGAGATACAGTATGTGGAGGCCAGGTTCATCAGCGTGTTTAAAGTGTTGAGTTTGGTTGAAAAATATTGGTCTTTTTATTGTCCGTGTTCATCTTCCATTATTTCTCAAAGCACAATAAACGGCAGCCTTTATTTTCATCAAAACACAAGTCCATTCAACTAATAACTGCACTTTTTGAACACATACCAGTCATAAGCGGTTAATGTCACAATCCAGATGCATGACACATCAGTGTAACTGATTACGTAAGTACAATAATAATAATAATAATAATAATAATTTACTTAACATTTTAAAAAATTGGGTACTTTTGGAATGAAAAAGTTCTTATCTAAATATCTGTAAAAACTATCAGTTCCAGCCCATCACTTTCTTCAGCTTCTTTTTCAACGTATAGTGCAGGTTTAACCTTATTTACATGATTAACTTTTTATGATCGCAGAGCAATGGAAAAATTAAATGCACAGGCCTTTCTGGCTGCCCTCGCCACCCTCCCTATATCTTTGCCTTCCAAAAAATCACGGTTTCTAGATTTCTGTAGCTTTGAGGTTGTCTCTTTCTCTCACACACACACACACACACACACACGCACACACGCACACACACACACGCGCACATGCACACACACACACACTCTCTTGATCTGGTTTGATCCGCACTGATGTGGAAGTTCAGCGGAGTAGAGGATTCTGGGAAGTGACTTCCTGTCTCCTGGTGAGAATGCTGACAGAGCACTGACTCACACTGATGTCAAGTCTCTGCTCGATCACATGCTTTAATGACCCCAGATAACCTCACAGACAGAGGGAGAGACAGCCTCTTGACCTCTACTGTGATTCTGACCTCTGCTCTTTATGTGAGGGTCAGGGGCTCGAGGATCTGAAAATAATCTTTGGTAAAGACACACGAACAGCAGAATACACTGTACTTCTATCCATCACAACTGTTGAAAAGAAATGTAATTTTAAAACATCTTAAAATAACGTAAAAGATGTATGACAGTATATAATCCATCACAGAAAGATGTTGTAATGAAAAAACAATGGTAGAAAAGATGTTTTTTTTTCAAAACAAATCAGTCATAAATCACCATTTGTTATTTCTTTTTTTTCTGTAGTTCCCATTTTTACAAGTATACTTTGTAAAACTCTTCACAGATGTATGACCGCTGCACATGAGAACTGTTTGTGTGCGCCAACTAAATTCACAACTCTTATGTTTGTATTGTAGTTCATGATATTTTTCATTAGTATATAGATAATTTCTATTTTATGAACAATTTCAACACTTCTTACCTATCTTTTTTTCTCTTCTCGTCACCTCGCGTACACTTCATGCTTTTTTTCAGAAAACGTATTTTCCCAGAAATAACTAACTTGCTGTGGGGCTTCTTTCTGTGCCCCCTCAGATGTACGGGCGCTACACTCAGGAGCTGGGAGTGTACGCTCGACAGGAAGCAGCTCGTCTTCGGGAGGAAATCCATCCCCGGCGGAGCCTGTTCGATCGCAGCCCTTCACTCAAGATCCTAGAGTACGACAAAGGACGATGTCTCAAGTGCCGAAGTATGATAAGCACATCACATATGCGTTGTTTTTAAGCTCAAGATTCTGATTGGTTGCTGAACATTCTGAGGTTGAAAGTCGATTTGGATAAAGATATCAAGCAGATTCTATCTCTCCTATATATTTGGAATGTTTTTGCTGTTTTTGTTTTTTAGTTGATTCAAAATTTTAAATAGCCCAATTTATTTAGACCTCCAACTAACCAATGTTTCCATTTTATTGTCCAACCAATTAATAAAGTTGTGCTGTTGTAATATGTCTGCTTGTCCTGATGGAGGCGTTGTCGTTCTGCCAGCTCTTACTTTCTGTAGCAGATGTCAGCAGGAGCAGTGTTGGCTGGGTACAGTGTGTCTGTGTCATGTTCCAGGTCGCTATGGTTACCAGGTTGCCTCTCATCAGGTGGATGACGAGCGTTTTGGTTGTTGTGGTGACAGCAAAGCTTTAAAGAGATTAAAGTGTGATTCCCCGAGACATCCTCACTTTTGCTAATCACCATAGGAACTGGTCAAATAGTTTGTCCCAGCAGTAAAGAAGTTATGTCTTTAATGTCATGTATTATTGTTTAAGTATTAAGTATTAGTTGATTTTGAATTGTTTCTAAAAATTCTCCTTTATTGTGATTTCTGTAAAAGTATTTTAAAAATGCTTTTAAATTTTCAACTAATGTTTATAATTTACATGTAGTGTTTTAACGAAATCTTTTACATCTAATTATGATGAATTATTGCTTTGTGAATTTTATTTTCAATTTTTTATTTTAAATTATAATACACAAAATATTGATTATTTAATAATTTTATTAAAACTTAAAAATGAATTTTTTTTACTAAACTTTGATTAGAATTTTTATATGGTTTTATAAAGTTTTATTTCAGTATTATTTGATTTAATTTGAAATGGGTAGTTAAACTGGAACCAGAAAAACATTCTATTTTTGAGGTGTCAAACTATAATTTTAACAAAAAGTTGTTTGGGGTCAAAAAGAAACATATCTGTTATCTAATCAGACCTGTTCACTCTTTATGGCCTGTCTGGAAATTGTCTCTCTGTTTTTCGGTGGTTATTTTTCTCTTCCTCTGAGTCTTTCTCTGGTTTGTTCTCAGGGTTTCCATACGCCCTGGAATCAGCACCACCAGATTTTTTTCAGAACGGTAATAGTAAATATTAAGTCAGTCTACAAATACTTTGTAAGCAAATACATTTTGATATTTTGATTAGAATAATAATATAACTCTCCACTAACAGGTCAACTAAATTCACAGATTCTAGTTTTCTTTATATCTATGTTGATTAATAAGATCCATATTTGGATCAAATCTGTTAACAGCCAAACTAAACACAAACTAAATGTCTCATCAATAAACAATCTTTGATTTTATATAGTCACAACACTGAAAAATATCTGCATGCCAATTAGAGCCAAGATATCAACCTCAGAACGCTTAACAACCAATCAGAATCTGTAAGTGAGCTATAAAAAGAGAAAGCTTTCATTTAGCCACACATCTAATGAGTGGAATAGAGACTAAAAGAAAAGAGAGACAGGAAAGAAGGGGATGAAAGGTAATGAGTTGCGTTTGCATTCTATGCCGTTATAAAACACAAAGAGACAGACTCTCTTACATTAAGCCTCATAACATCTCCATAAACACCACCTCTCTCTCTCTCTCTCTCTCTCTCTCTCTCTCTCTCTCTCTCTCGCTCTCTCTCTCTCTCTACACCCCCCCCACACCTCTCTCACTTATATGTTCATGTGTTCATTTCTAATCTCTGTCTGCAGTTGTCAACAAGCACTTTATGAGTTTTTAAATGTGCCTTGATTATGTTCCCCCTGCTCCATAATTTGGTGACTCATCAGTCTCATCATGGGTTGCCATGGCAATAGGCAGCATCTGTGTGTGTTACTGCGATGGAAATATTTTACAGATGTTGAAATGGCTCTTAAGGTGATATTATTTGGACAATGAAATGGAAACTGAAAGTTGAAAGTGACACTTTGAAACTCAGAATAACTGATGCAAGAACAGTTCATCACAGAGCATACCCATCAAACTTTGTCATTTGTTTGGAGTGAACCAGTGCAGAAATATTTAATTGCCCTGTTGGATTGTTTTAACTTTTTAGATGTATTTCAATTCTAGTTTAATTCATTCGTCATATAAATATGTTCTTATTTTTGTGTATTTATTTATTATAAATGTCTTTATCTGTTTTCTTAATTCATTTTTATGTTTTCATTTTATTGCAGTGGTTTCAATTTCATTTCCTACCAACGTGCTCACAAAGCAATTCATATCAAATTCATAATAAGAGTTTATGCTTTTTACTAACTAATTGATTCATCCACTTTTTAACTACCAGTAATTAATGTATTATTTTTCTTATATATATTCATGTATTCAATACATTTTCACATGTTAATTTATTTATTAATGTATTTTTTATCCACAGTTATTGTCTATTTGTTAATTTACACATATGTTTATGTGTTTATGGCAAACCCTTTACAAGTCTTAAAATGAACATCCATCACATATATTCTGTCTCTCCATTGTTCCAGTCACCGGATTAGTGCTGTATGATGGTGCATTCTGGGTAACGCAGTCTTTGTCTGTGTGTCCCATACAGTCTGTGCTGTGCACTGCCAGCGCTTCCTCATGTCCAGGGTGGGTGAGGACTGGATCTTCCTCATCCTGCTGGGACTCTTTATGGCTCTGGTCAGTTTCGTCATGGACTTCTGCATCGCTCTCCTTCTGCAGGGTTAGTGTGGCTCTGGCTCTCTATGTTACAGATCCACTTTTACCATTTTATTACTTTCTATGACTATGCAAAAAATACATCTGTGGAATGAAAACACTTTTCGGAATTTGGAAGAGATTTATCTGAAGTGTTTATCTCTACAGCTCAGAAGTGGATGTACGGGGGTCTGGACAGTAATGTGTTTCTGCAGTATTTAGCCTGGGTCACGTACCCTGTGGTCCTCATCAGTTTCTCTGCTGGCTTCACACACATTGTAGCTCCTCAGGCGGCAGGTGAGACTGAGTTCTGCTTTATGATATTACTATAAGTATAATACAGAAGCTGGATACTTTTCAGCTTGGTGAAGACTTGGAAAAGAACATGATTTGCTCCATCTTGAATTGCATTTGCAAGTAGTCTGATTAACCCCAATTCCAACTTCTTAACTGAAAAACATACAAACAACTCTTAATTTTCATAAATGCTGTGCAAGACTGAAGAAAGGGGGAATGCTAATTCAGATGATGAATGCAAGTCTGTTCCAACATTAAAACTTGACCAAAGGACTAATTTGGAAAAGTTGTGAACAAATGTTAATGCTGATCATTAATGCTAATCCTCTTCCAAACTAAGTTCCAGTTTTAACTGAGCTGTTGCTGTGTTACAAAGTTGGAAAAGCTGTTCCGTTAAAAACGGAAGAAGCAAATGCTAGTAATTATTGCAATTGTAAGAAAGATGGTAACACTAGCCAGAGTTCTAAATGATATAAAGCTAAATTGGACAAGCTATGAGAGACTGAAGCAGAAGAGAATGCCAACACGTCTAAAACTAAGGTTAAGTCACTGAAGTCACATGACATTTTGATGCTTTTTAGTGTTTTCTAAAGCTCTGAAACAACTGTGACTCAGTGCCAACTAAGTGTTTTAAATCTTTGGCTGAGTTCAGAGGGTGGACGGGACAAAAATGAAAGACACAAATACATTTTTGGAAACTATGCCTAATGTGTTTTTCAGGCTCTGGGATTCCAGAGATGAAAACGATTCTTCGTGGGGTGGTGTTGAAGGAATATTTGACTCTCAAAACCTTTGTAGCTAAAGTGGTGGGACTCACCTGCGCCCTCGGGAGTGGGCTGCCCCTGGGGAAAGAGGTAGTGTGTTGTGTACATCCATCTACTGGTTAATTTGTATTTATGCAGCTCACACCTTCTCACTTCTGATTTAAAAACCTTTTTCTAGGGTCCCTTTGTGCATGTTGCCAGTCTGTGTGCGGCTCTTCTCTGCAAGTTTATGTCTTTCTTTGGTGGAATTTATGAGGTAATTAATGATTACAAAAAGAAATAAAAGTACACATCAAAATGATCATCGAAATGTCTTATTGTATTTTTGTGTCTAGAATGAGTCCAGGAACATTGAAATGTTGGCTGCTGCCTGTGCTGTCGGTGTCGGCTGCTGCTTTGCTGCTCCAATTGGAGGTCTGCATGTAACATATCGAAACTCATACACTGTTTAGCGTAGCGCTGCAAGTTTGATGCTGTATTTGGACAGAGAAACTGAAACACTGTTTAGTATGGCAAAAGAGGAGCTGTTGCAGTTTCATTGTCCAGCCCCTGAACAATTCATTAACCGTAAATAGTCAAAGTAATGGAATATTGTGACCAATACATTGACATTGTTGGTTTGTATTCCAGGTGTGTTGTTTAGCATCGAGGTCACCTCTACGTTCTTCGCGGTCAGAAACTACTGGCGTGGGTTCTTCGCTGCCACCTTCAGTGCCTTTATCTTCAGAGTCCTGGCTGTCTGGAACCAAGACGAAGGTGTGAGAGTGTGACTGTTTTCATTTGTGTTCACCTGTTTTGATCAGATTTACTCTCTCTATGTCTGTTTCTCCCTCACTCGATATTACTCTCTTTCTCAGAGACGATCACTGCTCTGTTCAAGACTCGATTCCGTCTGGATTTCCCATTTGACCTGCAGGAGCTCCCAGCCTTCGCAGTCATTGGGTCAGTTGAGATCAGTTCATTTTTTAAGTTGTTAATAAACATTCTGTGGCGGATTATTTCTTCGGGGTATAACACAAATAAATAATGACAAATTAACTTATTTAATTGGTTTATTAAGTGAATACTGAACAGCTCTTTCTTTTGTTATTGCATGGGGGAGAGGATAATTGACTTGAAAAAACCTGAGATTTAAACTGAGATTTTTTTCTAAATTGTAAAAAAGGGCACCATAACATGTTCTAATGATGTCATCACGGTACTTCAGAAGTTGATGCTGTGTGTGTTATTCAAGGTTTATTAGGTTGTTTTTGTTCTTATGTGCTAATTGCATCGTATTATTCCACTGATGTCATGAAAATCTTCCACAGAATGCCCTATGCAGAGATGTTCAGTGACTAAGCCAATGTTGATAAGTTGCGCTGTTGTTGGTACATTTGTATTGCTGTGAATCAGCTAAAGCTGTTCAAAGAGTTTTTGGTTGACTCCATCTTAAGACCATTTGCTCAAGCTCTTAATTCCTGTTAGCCAGCAGACTGTTTAAAACTCAAATAGCATTTTTCTCTACACAGAACTCTACACAGAGTGATGGTGTTGGGTATGTCCAGTGTACTCAAATAACTAAATCCATGTGCATAAAAAGTCCAGAACAGATGTAAACGGACATTAGTTCAGAGCAGAACTAATATTTATTAATATTAATATACTTATTGCTGTATATGTCTTGTGCTCAGGATCGCCAGTGGATTCGGTGGAGCTCTGTTTGTGTATCTGAACAGACTGATTGTTCAGTTCATGCGTAAACAAAAAACCATCAACAAATTCCTCATGAAGAAGTGAGTCTGGAGATTCTTTAAGTGCAAATGAATCGCAAAGTGAAAGTGACAGTTGGAGTATTGGGAGATAACATAAAAAATAATTTGTCACAGACGTCTGCTGTATCCTGCTCTGGTGACTCTCCTCATCTCCACTCTGTCTTTCCCTCCAGGCTTTGGCCAGTTCATGGCTGGACAGGTAACACAAACTGAGTCATATGTAAAAAGTGTATGTTTTATGTCCTGCTCCAATAAACGTGGTTTTCTGCTTGATTTATAAACAGAAAATCTAAAATGCTATATCAAACAATCCTTAAAGAGTAAATCAATGACCTGAAATGGCTGTCTTTATGGCTGTACAGTTGACTCAGAAGGAGACGCTGGTGTCCTTTTTTGATAACCGCACCTGGGCCAAGCACGGAATCAGTGAGGACTTCACTTATGACCCCCATCTGATGGCATGGAAACATCCTCAGGCCAACGTGTTTATTATCCTCGTAATCTTCCTCGTCATGAAGGTATGCAACTCCGTCTATGTATGAATTTGTCTTGAAAACGTTCAGAATTATGAACTCTCTTTGAACCATTAAACACACTCTGTTATTCTTACAATCGCACACCCATTAGTCTTATAAATGATCTCATTAGCATATCCCACTCCTATTGGGCAGCTTATGTTTCTCATTAGCATGCTCTACAAGTTCTACTCCCTCAAGAACAGCAAACAGTGGTACCTCGAGATACGAATGCTTCACGTTACGAAAAATCCAAGATACGAAACGTCTCTCTTGGAAATATTTTGCTTCAAAATACGAAAAACACAAACTGTTCTCCTACTGGTCAGATCATACCCGTGACACCTTTCGGTACTGTCTACACATGTGCTTGGTTTCGTTTTTGTTTCGTTGAATATCTTGAGAAAATTACCTTTCGTACATAGTACCGTTTTTTGCCATCCGTTCTAATCTAACCTCCCCTCTGGTATATTATTCGTAGTTTGCCATAACAGTATATGTCATCTCATTAGCATATTCTTTCACTGTATACTCCCACCAGAACATTAGACATGATCTCATTTGCATATTCTGTAACTTTCAACTCCCGCCAGAAAATTCTACTTTAGCTAATTTGCAAATTCTTAAAATTGCCCTGGCTCAATAACATGAAATGTTGGCTCATTAACATATTCAATCATTCAAAGTATACATGGAGGTTCAAAGTACCTGGTAACCTCCCTTTCACCTGTTGCCACATTAAAAGGGATGTTATTAGGGTTGCAAAAGGCACCGTGGGCTCAGTTTGCACCTGTGTCCCATCTTCACTTTTGAGATCAGATGTGTTTGAGGAAAAAAAGAAGATAAGTAGGAACTTAAGGCACTGAAAGAAACAATGAAGGACTGGAAAAGGAGAAAAAAGAGAAGAAATGAAGAGGTTTAGCTAACAAAGGAAAGAAAGAAAGATCTTGTGCAATTTTCTCTCCCTCTCACCTCACTCTCTCGCTCTCTCCACCCACGTCTTGCAGACTCTCAGCATAATTACAGCTCACACACTTACATAACACTCACTAAACACATACTGCAGATGCTCTGCTCTCACTGCAGTTATAAAGCCAGAAAGGCATAGTGGTTAGCAGTGCACCTTCTGTGTAGAAAGTCTTGGTTCGAGCTTAAATGGAATTGCGCACACAATCTTACAATTGATTACTTACAATTGAAAGATGTTTTCCATGAGAATACTGTTCAGTTTCACCATCATATTTCTACTAAAGAACATTTTGATTATTATTGATTAACATCAATCAAGATTACTTTTATATTTTTACATTTTGTAATTATATTTTTTAATTTGTCATGCATGTGTTTGTTGAGTAGATTTCTGTACAGTAGAGATGATTAAAGCAGACTGATCAGATGTGTGATGTGGATGTTAAAGTGGGTTGTGACGCACACAGGAGTTGAGCTTGTGTTCGACTTCCATGTGTCTCTGTGTTTACTGGCTCTCACTTTTAGTTTCACAAAAAAAAAACAGGCCTGTAAGCTGAGCTTTCTAGCATGAAATTTTGAAAGTTCTGTCATAAACATCATTTTTAGTCAGTTTTAAGAATCATCTGCTTTGATTAGTTTCATTTAAAAGGTCTTTAAGGTATAATTCCATTTTAGAATTTTCAGAAAAAAGTTAAATTTTACAATTCTCATTTAGTTATGTTTAAAAAGTTCAACTTTAGAATTCTTGGTTCAAGTAAAAAAATACATTTCCATTTTTTAAATAGAAAGTTCAACTTTTTAATTAAAGCTTAATTTTATACGTTTTATTTTAAATCTGTTATATTTAACATTTGAAAAGTCCTATTTCAAATACATAGTTTGAATCTTCAGTTTTTATCGTTTTTTTTCTCAAAGATTTCTAAAGAGTATTGCATGAATTAATTTTGTATTTCTCATTTAAAATTTTTATAATTGTTTTAAATAATAAAAAAACTGTCCAATTGCAAAGATTAATAGGCTTAATTTTATTTTCACTGTTGTCCCAGTGCTCATCTGCAATAACCAACTTGCAATTTTCACACACAATTGCACTACCTAACAAATAGAGTTTATTTTGTACATCCTCTTCAAAACAGGGATAAAATTGATTCTTTCCGCTGAAAAAAAGGAAAAACTAAATGGCAGTAAACCTGCTGAAATAGTTGATTTTGGGTTGATCCATTAGTTGTTTGAGGAATGATTTAAAGATGTTTCTCCTCTTTCTCTGCCTCTATCAGAGGAAAACTCACAGAGGTAGGAATGTGAATGTAGTCCTCTTTAATGGTAATAGACTACCTCTCCTATCGTTTCTGTCTGTAGTGTTGATGCTTTATCGTGTTTCGGTGAAATTGTGTTCTGTATTGTGCTTGGCGCTAAGCTTTCTTTTAAATAAACATGATCAGATTTTTATTTGAGAGTGTTTCACTAAAGCAATCAAACGATATTGTGGGGCCGAGCATTTTTCAATTAGCGTGTGTTGTTTTCTGGTGTAGTTCTGGATGTCTGCTCTTGCCACAACCCTTCCTGTGCCCTGCGGAGCCTTCATGCCAGTCTTTGTCCTTGGTATGTGTGTGTCTACTTCATTGGTTTATTTAAATATAATTTTATTACACATTTTTAAACCATTGATATGATCTAAATAATGAAATAATTATGTATTGAATGAGAGTGCTTAGGACTATGTTATGTAATAGTTCACTCAAAAGTTTCCATGTTTTAAAATCTGATTTTAGCCATTTTGGTTGAAAACAGTGACACTTAGTTGGTTGAAAATCCCCAAAAATATGTTTCTGTTTCACTGTATGATTTCTTGTAAATAATTTATCGAGGAGTTAGGAGTTAGTCATGTCTGCTTTTCAACATACTTCCACCTGTTGTGCATTAGGAGCAGCGTTTGGTCGCCTGGTGGGTGAGAGCATGGCAGCCTGGTTTCCTGAGGGAATTAACACAGATGGAACCATCTATCCCATAGTGCCTGGAGGATACGCTGTCGTGGGTGAGACACTCAATCGCATTCATCCCTCAAAACGTGATGTGTGAAGCAGGCTGGGTTTAATATTGCCACATTAAGATGAATGTGTGCATAGCAGGTTATTTTATACTTCCTATAGTAATATTGAAGATGGATAAAAACACATAGAAATGATTGACTCATCTTGAGTGCTTTCAATCCTCAATGACTTTCTATCCGCTGTGCAACACATGGTAGAGAACAAAAAATGTTTTCAAAACTTGATTTACTGGCTGCAGTTGAAGTACCAAATTCAGTCTCAAGTCGTTAATTCTGCCTATGTGGCACTTAAAAAAACCTATATTGTGACTAATCAAATCTAGGAGTACAGATGGCTTAGAAATTGAAAGACCAGAATGTGTCTTTGATTTTTCTTTCTCGTTTTGTTGATGTTTTTTCCTCTCATTCTGGATAAAAGTGTCTGCAAAATGCAAAAATATATATAAATAAAATGTGAACTCAAATGTAAATGTTTGAAGAAAAACGTTGTGAAAAGTCCTCCCCTGTGGTATAGTGGACGGTGCGCCGGACATGTACACACGGTTTCACACTGGCCAACGTGGGTTTGAATCCCGAATGCATCATCATTTCCCAACCTTCCCCTTTCTCTAACCACTTCTCTTCCTGTCACTTTGCTGTCCTGTGTCTTCAAAATAAAGGTACAAAAGACACAATCTTTAAAAAAAATAATAAGTAAAAATTCCCATTGAAGAAACGCAGTTGTAACTAATGTATACACATTTTAAAATGATTGGGAATAATGGTTAATTGTTTATTGTCTAAGGTGTAAAAGACTTTTAAATTTAAATTGTTCCCATGTGTCGAATGGCTTTACCATGAGTACGCAAAATATCAATGTTGCTATTAAATTGTTTGTCCAGCCATAGTGTTTAAACTCTATGTTTAAACTTCTCTACACACTTCGCTGAGCAATGTGCAAGCAGCTTGCCACACCCCTCCTGAGAATAAAGCCCAGGTGGTTGTCTATTATTCTTCCTGTGAAACTGAGAATCTTGACTCACACTGCTCATGCCGTTCATCTAAGTCTTAGATCCCATGAGCTTGAGGTTGTGGTATTTCTCAGGGAACGACGGGTTATGCAAGTAACCAAGACATTCCCTTTCAGTCATTTTAACATATGTAGAACTGAAGGCCTCTACACACCGATCCAAACTGAGATTCGCATGAATCATCAGATGGCTTCTCAGCAGGGTGCTCTTCGTCTGGGTGGAGGAAATATTGATGCAATGACATTCTCTGCACTTGGCGAAGAAGAAGAAGCTAACAACAGAGAAGAAATCAAAGAACACATTGAAAAACATGGATGTCGAGTGGTTATTCTGTTGGTGTCTGATTACAGGGAGCTGTTTGACAAATGTGGAGGAAAGAGAGGATTTAAAAATGTGGGATGAGTGCTATGGAGTGGCTCTTTTACAAAAGTTTGCGCGTCATCAAAAGAGCCAGCCGTTCTGATCATTCTTCTGGCAAAAACGGATTAAATATGGCAGTACAAAACTCTTTTTCATTGGCACCTCTCGTTCGGTCCGATGTGTGATGTCCTGTTGGCTCCCCATGGTTTTTGATTGAGGCGCGTTGTTGCACAAAACTTCTGATTGAAAATTCTGGTCAGTGTGTAGAGGCCTCAAGGCTTATAAAAAACTGATTAAACTGTAAATTCAAAAAAATCTAAATACATATTGGGTGAAGAAATGAATCAAAGCTTGCTGTAGTTTTAATGACTAAATAGAATCTCTCTGTGGGTGTTTAGGGGCAGCGGCCTTGTCCGGTGCAGTCACACACACGGTCTCCACCGCGGTGATAGTGTTTGAGCTGACGGGGCAGATCAGTCACATCCTGCCCATCATGATCGCAGTCATCCTGGCCAACGCTGTGGCACAGAGTCTGCAGCCGTCCATCTACGACTCAATCATCCGCATCAAGAAGCTTCCTTACCTCCCCGAGCTGGGCTGGGGACACCACGAGTGAGCTCGCACTTACAAACAAGAGCAGTTAGTTTGAGAGAAATGTTGCATTTTCTGATAAAATATCAAGAGGTCTGATATTTCTGGCCATGACTCTATATAAACAATACATCGAGGCTATGCAAAGTCTACAACAAAGCCTTCGCTGTGTAGGCCGACATGTATCACGTATAAACTCTTTACTATACATTGCATTATTACACCCCGCACACTAGGCTACACTGTAACCTCTACGCAGAAGTAGACATCAGTAATTAACCTGTACCTCAGAGATGTATGCTAGGAATGTCAGAAAAGTCAGGTTTGCTTAATTTAACACCTTTAATGCCAAATACAACTTTAAACGCTTACATTTTTTGTTGTCAGAGAGTTAAACATGACCTAAAATTAACATAATATATAGACGATTCAGAGACGAAAACAATTTTGATTATTCAATTAACTTGACGTATTACCCCCGGACCAACAACCTTCTAACTGGAAGGCCACAGTGCGACCCACTGCACCCTGTTTTATTCAATGTTACGTTAATATTTAAATTGTTTTGTTTTCAATGTATTTTAATACTGCTTTTAGCAACATATTGGAACTTGGAAATGCTTTAATTTCCAAACGTGAATTGATCTTACATTTTGCTCTACTCGGTTTCTTGTCTCATGCCTTTGGAACCTGTGGATATCATGAACAAGCTGTGTATAGTGTTACACTCTCACTGGTTCGCCTTCATGGGAGATGTGATTATAATTGCTGTTCCCAGTTTTGTCCCACTTGATGACGACTATTATTCTTGTATACATTCTAAAGACGCCTGTATACAGTAGAGGACTGTGTCACATATCAGTGTCCCTATAGTTCGTTGTCCTTGCAAAACAAATAAAACAGTTGGTCCCTTTTTTTTTTTCTAAATCACGTTAGTTTTCTTATTAGTTTTGTCAAGTGTCACTTTACATTTAATCTATGCTCTAAAGATTATAGATTATTATGTGTGTACAGTATGTATGTCCTCTGCTCTGCTCAGCTGCCTTTCGTTCGTTTTGCTGAGTTAGATCCTGCAGAAACTCACTGATCAGCAGGGCACACTCTCACACTCTCTCATTGACATTCAGCCCTCTCTCGCTTTCTGTTGATCCTGTTTCCAGCGATTTATTGATGTGTTTGCAGACCAAACACAATTCGATAAAGGAACAGGACACCTACTGCATGGCAAGAAGCCAATTAAAAGTATCGTTTGTGCAAGTTCACTTAAACTGTATTTGAAAACTTTATTTTAGATGTAACCTAATGTTTTTGCATTGAGATTCGCTCACTGAGTCTGTGTGTGTGCAGGAAGTATAACATCCGTGTGGAGGACATCATGGTGCGAGACGTTCGTTATATTACACTCGGATCCACATACAGAGAGCTGCAGGAGATCCTGATGATAGCAAACCTCAAAACTGTAGCACTTGTGGAGTCAATAGGTACATGGGCACATCCATTCAGAGTTTTTTAACTTGTCAATTTTGTACTGTTAAGATAACATAATAGTGTCTTTGTACTTTTCTCTATTTTGTCTCAGACTCCATGATTCTCCTGGGCTCCATTGAGCGCGCTCAGTTGCAGGCTCTACTAGTGCAGCATCTGAGTCGAGAGCGGCGCCTGGAATTCATTCGGGATCGAGCTGAAGCTGAGAAGAAACGTTTTTCAGTGGTTAGTTCTCCCAGCAGTGAGGATTCAGTGCAGAAGGTCAACCACGAGGTTCGATTCCAGGTCAGACTAACAGTAACTCTTTGAAAGCACAGTAGTGTTTTGGAAGTTCTTCTGAAACATGTTCTGATTGAACAGATCTCCACAGAGGAGTCCACATTCGTCCCAGTGAGACCCATCTCCCCAAAGCCTCTGAAACCAGCTCTGAAGAGAACTACAATAACTGAGAAAAGCACAGAAATCCCCATCAGTAAAAAACACCACACATTTCCCTCTATATATATATATATAGATTATATAATGGTTAAGATTTGAAGAATAAAAGAGATTTTAAGAGTGCACTGATGTATTAGAACATTATATTGTTATCTCTCTCTCTAGGTCCTCATGAGTCTGGCATTGGTTTGAAGAATCTGTTATGTGCTCGTCCTCAAACAGATGACGTCATGGAGGTGAAAACCCAGCGTTGTATAATTTGTTTGTCACAGGAGGGTAGACATATTAAAGTGTAATTTGTAATCTATTGTAATTAGTGGTGTAGTTCTAGGTCTATGACTTTATTTTTTGCAATGTTTATGTTATAATTTTTTCCTCATGGAAGATCAATAACGTGGAGCTCAGGCCAAACAAACGCGTGAGGATTTCGGTTATGGTAAGAGCCAGAATTAATAAGTGGCTCATCGTAGTCTCTGCGTCTTCATTTCTCAGCCCATCAGCAATTTCGTCTTGTTTTTTTATCATTAACATCATCATCCTGTTTACAAACTCTTTTAGAAAATCATTTTAAAGAAAAATTACTTTTCAGGCCAATACATCCAATAATATCCTTAGAGCATTGCTGTCAATCAAATGTGTTTCAGTAGTTTGGAACACAACCGATGAGTCAAGGAGTCGGCTATGTTGCAATGGAAATATAAGTTAATGTACTAAAATGTTGCACAAACTATTAACCGCAAGAAGTGGATAAACATTTAATAGATTATTAAATAATTAGTATTTGTGTGTATTTGTGCAGGAGGATCCAGATGCAGAAGACGACATGACCTTTGGAGAGGTGAGGGCTTATTGCTAGCTGGGTACATTTCAAACTATTAGCTAAAATGAGTTTCAAATAGTTAGCCGTTATAGCTTGGTGTCTGTTTCAAACACCTAGTGTCATTATTAACTGGCTATGTTTTAAACTGTTGGCTAACATTAGTTTCAATCTGTTAGCTACCATTCATTTCAAACTGTTCGCCAACTTTACTAGCTGGATATGTTTCAAACTGTTAGCTAACATTATTAGCTGGCTATGTTTTAAACTTATGGCTAACATTAGTTTCAAACTGTTAGCTAACATTATTAGCTGACTATGTTTTAAACTGTTGGCTAACGTTAATTTCAAACTGCTAGCTAGCATTACTAGCTGGCTTTGTTTTAAACTGCTAGATAATACTTTCTGGTTACATTTTAAACTGCTAGTGAACATGACTAGCTGGCTATGTTTTAAACTGCCAGCTAACATTACTAGCTGGCTACATTTTAAACCAACACTGCATCTTTTCAAAGCATCTTTTTTGTGATAATTATCTCTTAACCTTGAAAACAGCTATTTTAGATTGGTTTCTTATAATATTGGTCTTATAATATTGTGATTGACAGATGGGAATCTCATTCGATGCTTTCTTATGGAAATGTTTAGAGGTACAACTTGACGGGCATTATCATTATTATAATTTGTGTGCATTGTCTTTTGTAATCTTACTCTTAATGAGCTTTCTGTTTTTAATATACTTTTACAACTCCTACTTCTATCTGTCAAGTTCAAATAAGGATAATGACTATGAGAGAAGAAGAAAAAAGGCAAAAATCAAACGCCTAGAAACCATCCAAAGGCAATGTTTCCCCAAGTTCTGTCAGCACCATTTACATTGCAAGTGGGTCCCAATCATCTAAATGCCAAGACAATAAACATTGTTTAGTTTGAGCTTGGGACGTTGTCAGCAGAAGTGTCTGTGTTGACTGTTCCATCAGATTGAGGAGTGGGAGGAGCAACAGCTTGACGAGCAGGTGAACTTCAACACCTGCAAAATAGACCCCGCCCCTTTCCAACTGGTGGAGCGCACCTCACTACACAAGGTTAGTCTAGTCATTGCCTCTAGACTGGAATGCATATTCCTATGTGATTCATCACAGGCTCAGTGTTGGTCTATTTGTGTAGTGAACAGTCAGTTTTGGATGAAATATCAGTGCTCAGATTCAATTAGAATTGATTATTCATGATGTAAGATGAATATTAATACCATAAACATAAAGTATTGTCCTGCAGTTGATTTCTTTTTTAAATGCCAACAGGCAGTGTGTAGAGATTTTTGGTCAATGAAAAAACAATAAGCTACCAATCTGATGGAATCAAATGAGAAAATTACAAAAACTAATAAAAAAAAAACTAATCTTACTTATAGTTTAAAATCTCACAAAAATGGTCGAAGGACATTTCTGAAATGAGTGTTTTTGCATTAAGTTATATTTGTGGAGAAAGATTTGCTGTTTAATAGTGGGTGAGGTGCTATGATGGTAGTGAATATTTAAAAATAACTAAAACAAATTTTTATTTAAATTTAAAAGTTTTAAGGGAACCTACTGAAAAAGATTTGTTTTAGTTTTTGAAAAATGTTTTGCCAACTAATTTAAATTTGTAGTTTTGAAACTGTAGTTTTGAAACTGTCATTTTTTTTCAGTTTCAAAACTTAAAATGCTTAAGGTTTACTTAAAATATAGGATGATTGATGGAGTTTAATCTTTGTTCCTGTGGGTTGTGTGATCAAATTATTTATTTTAGTACGCAAAAATGATAAAAGCTGATTTTACATTCTTTGACTTTGCTAGACTCACACTATCTTCTCTCTGCTGGGTTTGGACCATGCCTATGTCACCAGCATTGGTCGTCTCATTGGTGTCGTTTCTCTCAGAGAGGTGAGCGAAACAGTCCATTGTAATATTAGTGTGATTTCTGCCCTATTTTCCAATGTTTATAGTCATAATTCTTAGAAATTACAGAATGCTAAACCTGTGCTCATGCTTATGTCACACTCCATTATGCACTACCTCTAGAAGCTTGTACACCCTGGCACTGAACATCTCCTGATAATTGTTCTATAGGAGTGGATTCCAGTATGGGAAAAGCTTTATTTACGCTCATTAAAAGGCAACTTTACATTCATTTTATGCAGGAATTTTCTGCAATATTTTTTTTAATGAACAAAACCATTTTGACTAAAACTGAAGCTTGGTGTTTATAGACAGTTCTTATATGTGATAACTTCAAGACATTTTTGGTTTCTTAGATCATGACCCCTTTACTTAATGCAGAAATAAACAGATTTTGACTTCTTTGAAT
The DNA here is from genome assembly GCA_007224835.1 of Danionella cerebrum. Taxonomy (NCBI): domain Eukaryota; kingdom Metazoa; phylum Chordata; class Actinopteri; order Cypriniformes; family Danionidae; genus Danionella; species Danionella cerebrum. Next base: position 108,872 of record SRMA01025647.1, read on the forward strand.
GTTTGTTCTGACAGCTGCGTAAAGCCATCGAGGGTTCGATTACAGTGAAAGGAGTGAAAGTTCGCCCCCCGCTGGCCAGTTTCAGAGATGGTGGGACCAGCGGTACTAGCAGTGAAAGTGAGGCCACTGAACTCCACAAACTCTGGGATCGGCACGGCGGACACACACTGCCCCGGGAAAATCAGAGCAGCGCCTCCGATACGGACGATAAATCCCAGTGAAAAAAAAGGATGGGACAAAAACAGGAAAAAACAGAGCAGTGGCTTCAGAGACGAATGAGCAAAAATGAGTGAAAGCAAAGAACCAGCACAGCACCCTCTAGAGCAACAAAGACTCATGGTGAAGACCTCAAGTATTAAAACGTAAACAAAAATTAAACTTCATGGAGCAAAGGTGAAAAATTCACAAAAATCCTTTGAGAAATCAGAACAGCGCCCCCTAGAGCAACCGCCTTTAAAAAAAAAAGCTTTTAGCTACTGCTGCTTCTGATACTCAGTTAATGAATCTTAAGATATGTATGTTGCTGGAAAAAGCATAAACTCATTTGATATTAAAGTGTTATAACTTTGCTTTAAACAACAAAAAATAGCAGTTTAAAATTTGCGACAGTTATTTGATTAGAGCTTTATTTATTTTTCCATTACATCATTAATATTTATATTCCTGTATTAGATTAAATCTGTATAATTGCATCGTAATAATGAAATCATAATTTCTTCTGTAATGTTCTAGTTTAGATTCTGATTTCAATCATAATAATAAAATAATGGGTGAGTATTATTATATGTAATTTAGTTTTTTTTTTTTTTGCATGTTTGCACTAGATGACAAAGAAATAATTCATGGGGTTAGGGTTTTACATTTCTCATAATATGAGATAAATCACGAAAACAGTTGCCAATCATATCAAAAATAGAATGGATAAAATTATTTGTACAGTTATTGTCAAGTACATTAAAAGTAAAAATCTTTAAAAATTTTACTACAATCACACAAATATAATTGTTTTCTTTTTTCACTGATGGCACGGGGCTAATAACAAGGTATTGAAATAATAAGCCACACTTTACTTTGAGTGGACTCCAATAAAATCAGCTCCAATCAGCTCACATTTGTCGAAAGAGCAACACAAAACAATGTGTACGCACAAGAACATTTTCATTTCTCAAAGTTTATTTTTCATACTTTAGAATTTAAAGCAAACTTTTTGCATGAATAAATGTCCAACTGTGTGTACGAGACGTTTCTTTCTGACTGTGTAACATTACAATATACAGAACATTTCTGGTAAGCAGTCAGAATAATCTTGTATTTCCAATGAATGTGATTTTCTTATTATTGCGTTTGTACATGAAAATTTGATGGGTTTAATTGGTTTTTTCATGTGGCCATGTGAAATGTTTACGTTTGCTCTAGAAACTAATGTCTATTTTAAACTTGGAGTCCACACTAAACCCAGACCTCATCTAATAACCCTTCATTTTACGAAGGCATTACCCATATATCGATTATTGAAGCCATATTTAGATTGCATTTACTAAGTTAAGAGGCACAGGGTTAACGAAGTGAAAATTAAGTATAGTTTCATGTTTTAGTGAAATGGATTGTGGGTCTTTGAGTCTTTTGCTCTGTTTAGCACTTGTGTGTCCGCATATGTAAATGAGTGAATCTCTTGCTTGTTGTTTTTCTCTGTTCTCTCTGTCTCTCTGTCTCTCTCTCTCTCTCTCTCTCTCTCTCTCTCTCTCTCTAACACAAACACACGCACACACACACACGCAAACTCTTAATCAAAGCTCAACAATGTTGCATTACTGAACACCCAGGAATTGGACAGTAAAACTGAAACATTTACTTTAGATTGTATTAATTAAACTTTCTGCATCTCATTTGGGCACATGTAGCATAAACACTGTGGACACAACTGGAAAAAAATTGAATAATGATGTTTCAGTTTCATTGGCCAATCTTTGTAATTAACACTGAAACCATTCTTGACAGTTTTTCAACTAATCCTGGAACTAATCCCGAATCAAGCTTTGACCAATAAGCTTTAATTGTATTGTTTGCAATTAACCATTTTATATTTTATTTATGTGTCCTTTCTCGTAACATTTCTGTTAATATATAAAAAAAGAATCACGGCGTAAATATTGAGATGTCATCTCAGACCTAGATTTGTGTATGAATTTATGGTGCCAGAATCTGAACGGACCAAAAGTCATAATTCCTCTCCTCTAGTGCGTGTTCTAGTATCTCGTTTTATTAATATAAGTTGTGATGTGGTGCGTTTCATAAAATTTTCTTTTTTTTGTGAATCATATTTATTAACTATTTTACATGTGATTGTCAGTGTAGATCTAATGTGATTTATTTTTATATTTTCATCATTATTTTCAATTATTGGAAGATAATGTGTTTGTGCAATAACATTTCTGTTTGTTTGTAACCAGAATTAAAACTGTGGAGGAATGTAAGTGTAGTGTGAGAGAAAAGCATTGTGTCGTTTTGTTTGTTTATGGATTGGAGGAAGGTGTTTTGAATGTTGAGCTCAAGAAACAACAGAAACGGAACAAAAATCTGCTGTTTTTCACTAGAAATAAAATCAGTAGGCACACGGTTTTGTACATCAGGTAAAAATAAAGAGATTTTAACATGAAAATGTTCAGACTCGTTTTTTATTTAGTCTCTTACATCTTTATTCATTTATGCAATGGCACATTAATACAGCAACATTTTACAAGTATCTCATACTAAAACATTTTTATAACATTTTATTTTTTCCCCGCTTTACCCCGTGACCACAAAACGGGAATAAATGGGTTGGAAAATGAATGAAAGAATGTTTAGGTCCTTTTTCCCAAATTTCCTTTAAACATCTTAAAATTCAGACTTTTGATATGGTATGTTGATACTCGCAGTCATGAATATTCCATTTAGCATTTATATCTGGAGATATAGATGTCCACCATCCAGTTTAATCTAAATTGGCTGAAACATCCCTTGTCCTCCATTATTTTCAGAATGTGATGTGTCCAGAGTTTCTGGACCAGATTTTAAGATGAGAATGACATCCGTCTGGACATCCTGAAAATGTGGACCATTGAGAGAAGACTCGATAAAGACAACTAAACTGATATTTAGATGTTATGGTTATATCTCATTTAGATCCAAATGTCCACCTTCCAACTTTAATGGAGCAGACCCCCATTGGTTGAGAACGTGGCACAGGGTTTCTAATATCGGCTTTTTTATTTTCCAAGACCAAGTCAAAAAGATTTGAAGCATATGGAAGCACCCCGCTCCTAAAAAATATAGTAAGCCACTTTTGGAACTAGACCAAAATGTGTTTAATAGACAAAGGGATTGTTGGAACTAGTTCATATAGTTTATTCAAACCTCAAGGAAACGTGTTGCTTGAGCACAGTGAAGAGCTTGTGCATGGGAGGTGCTATTGAAGGACCCGTATTGAAATAGTCTAGTGTTTCAAACATACAGATATGATTCAGAAAAGGTTCTAATAAAAACAATATACCAGTTTATAAAACAAGTTTGACTTTAACTAAAAAGACTAGAGGATGGTTTCCAAATGGACCTGATTTCCCTTAATGGTATGTGTTTTCCAGCACACAACGCTCTTGTGGTTTGTTTTGGGCTCGTCTGATCCAAACCATCAGTATGTTATCAGTCCGTGATGCTGTCACTGACAGTGGGTCCATGTCTGATGGTAGCAGAGACTTCTGGCTAAATCTGTCTAGCACAATCCCATCTGCTCCAGCCTGAAAAACAAAACACTATCTTTCAAATCTCTGAAAAAGTTTATTTTAATGAACGCTGGAGAGCCATGTAACCCCGGGAACTAAAGGAAATGGATGGATTTCTATGATTAGAAGATTAATCTTTAAGTTCATTAGTGCAGCATGACTGTTTGAATGTAGTCTTGTGATAAAATTTTAGATTATCGTTTTTAATTTTTTTACTGCGAGAATATAAAAGCAAACTGTTTCCAAAATTATAACCTCTGCTTCCATATGGAATATAATGTGTAGGTTTCAAAAAGGTTATTAGTTTTAGTATTCCGTGTTTTAAATAAAATGTGAAAAAGCAAGATTGCCTTTCAGTTTTTTTTAGAGACCCCAAAAATTGGATAACCCTTGGAAATACAATACCTGTGATATGGGTTCATATTTTTTTCTTGATTTTGGCACAAAAGGTGCTTGGAAAAGTGTATAAGGCTCTTCTGTTTTTTGTTTTTACATACAAATATCATGTATTTGACCTTGTCTACATTTTTGGGGTATTTATACATTTTCTTTGTCTCAACATTTTTGAATTTTGTTTTTAAAACTGTTTCATTTAAATTTTTTACATTTTTGTGGTAACAAAATGAAGTTTGATACTCGGAATTGTATTTTTTGTACAGTTTCAGTTTTGTTATGGAAATATTGGTAATAATTAAAATATTTTATATAAAAAAATATAAAGAAGCTGGGGTTTAAATGAAATTATTACTTAAAATAATTATTAACTAAAAAACTGTATCAAGCATTGCCACAATTTATTAGAGCAAATTGCAAAGTAGTAGAATCACTCAAAAAGGCCCTGGACTTCTAAGGGTTTAGGCGATACAAAGAACTAGCTTTATCTTGAGATGATGCGTACCTTCTCGGCCTGAACAACCACACACTGATTATATGCCAGCACCACCACTTCATGAGGCTCAAACCCGCGGACATCCACAGACAGGAAGTAATTATTCCCCATCTCTCTGACCACGCCCCTTTTTGAACCTGTTACTAAAAAGTAGCAAATTGAGCACAAAAAAAAGCTTAAAAGAAATTAAATCTGCTGCCCCTTCTCTCACCCTGTTTGTGGTCGCGGAAACTCCAGTCGAGCTGATGACTTCCACCCGGGATGAACTGATGGTCACCATGGTAACCGACAAAAGACTCTCCATCACCTGAGTTTTACAAAGATTGATCAATTAATGAAGCAATACAATGATGTTACAAGACCGAAAACCAGTACAATAACCCCAAACCACATTGCCTCGTTAATCTAAAAATCTATTCTAAATAAGCCTCTTAACTAATAAGTTGCATGCATCATTACCTAAAAATGTCTTATTAATCAAGAAAATAATTACTTTAGTAAAACAACAAATAAAACAGAAGGCATTGTGTGAACCACTATTGGTGCATTTCTTTCCAGCTCATCCTCTGGCCCAGAAAATGAACAAAAAGAATCCTTGCTTACTGGGGTGATCTACCAAACTCTCGCCCTCCGGTCTGGAGTCATCTCTGAGGATGGAGGACTCTTCCAGGAAGCAGCTGTGCAGCCTGGGTCGACGTCCATCACTGAAGGACTGGACAGAGCTGGTGCTGTACCGTGAAACACACTCCATCACGTACTCAAACACAACCATCTGCATCTATACATGTGTTTAAATAGGGCTGCTGCAGTGCATGATGGGATTGTGGCTGATAGACTGGTCCAGGCCATACAAGGGCCTTCTCCGGCAGCTGCTGGAATAACGGTCATGGAGATAAGAGATGGAAAACTGCTGCTGAAAGTCAAGTGAAGACATCCCCTGCTCAAAGGTGCTATCAGAGAGGGTCGCTGATAAAAATTAAGATCAAAAAGAAAAAATTAAATAAAACGTCTTGGTCTTAGTTTAACGGTTACGCATCCATCAGCAAATAAAACTGACATAGCAAGGGAAAATGAATAAACAAGATCCAAACACTACAAAGAACATGCCACAGGTTGTAAGAGCAAAAATCTTGTTTTTGAACCTCAAAGATAAATGATGTACAGCCTAGAATAAAAAGATAAAATATAATGTTGCTTCAATTTAGAAAATGTAATTTCCATGCAAAAAAGTTGGCCATTCTGAGTTTTATTTTGCCAAAACAATACGGCTGTGCTCATAAGTCTTAGACAAATTTTTAGATTCCTTGACCATTTGACCACTTTTTTAAAATCCTAATAAAATAAACTTTCCAAATGACCCTGATTAAATGTTTGCACACCTCAATTCTTAATATTTGTTTTCCCCTCTTTAACATCAGTGAGAGCCTGAAGTCTGTTGGGGTAGTTGTCAATGAGGTTCTTTACGTCTCTGTTTGTAAAGCAGCCCATTCTTCTTGGCAAAAAGTCTCCAACTCTTGTAAATTATCTGGCTGTTTTGCATAAACGGCAAATTTGAGTTCTCCCTAATAGTTTTAGTGGTATCATTCATATTTTCTGAAACATGGGCAAGAAATTAAAACTAAATAGACCAAAATCTGAAAAGATAACAAGCTTTAAATTAATAAATAAAAAATCATTTTCTTGGTGCTCTGCAAGCACCGGTGCATGTGCCAATCACAACACCTGTTTGAATTAAGTAGAAATGACTTGACCCACATTTTTTTTCCCAATTTTGATTCCAAATATATTCATTTTCAAAAGGTTATTGACAGATTATTGTTTTAAAGAATATTACAAGAGTTATGGCATAATTTGCAAAGTAATTTAATTTCAAATGTGAGAAAGACTTTAGTCGAAAAGAAGGGATAACCCCTGGAAGTACAAGACCTGTGATATGGTTAGTGTTTTTCAAAGTTCTGGCACAAAAAAAGCACAATGGAACAAAAAGTGCTTGCAACAGTGTATAGGTTTAGAAAAGGTATGCCTTTTTTATGTTTTCACATTGCTTTGACTGTGTCTTTGAATTTCTATTTTGCCTCAACACTGTTGGTTTTTGTTATAAAATATAAAAACAAATTAATCAATTTAGTTATCAAATTTTTGCTGCATAAAAATGACAAAATTGAATGCTCCTAATTGAATTTTTGTACAATTTCCAGTTTGTTGTGTAAATATTGTGTAATGTCAGGAAATAATAAGCTGGGGTTTTACTAAAAAAGCATTGTCACTAAAAGAACTGTTTTAAAAGTAATTTATTAGAGCATATTGTAAAGTAATAAAAAGAAACGCTCAAAAAAGCCCTGGACTTCTAAGGGTTTAATGTTTTAAGAGGTTTATTCTGTACTCAATAAATAGACACATAGCATTGTAACCTTGCATTTAGTGACACTTACAATCTGTGTCTTGACACTTGCCATTAAAGATCGGTGTAACACGGCTTTCTTGCTGGTGGGGAAACTGGTCTACTGAATTTTTTATTGCACTACCAGTTTTCAACCTTACATACTATCCATTTGAAATGAAATTCAAGAGTGTTCATTTTAGTTCATTCATTCTGCTTGTTTGGGACAAACTTAAATTATTAATATTCTTTTACTACTTTCAAATTTTAACATTCTTACTTGTCTACATAATGTCCCAGTATAGACAGCTTTAGACAGCGTGTGAGATGCCTCATCAGGGGACAAGTAGAGTAATTAAGAGGAGACTGAATCCCACAAACCCATGAGAATCACAGCCAGAAGAAAAGGTCACAGAATCCTAAAAACACACGTAGCAATTACAGACACATAAACTCAACATCTCCACAAGGACTCACTGACTCTCATTCGCTTACAGTCACACACTGAATCAGACACGTACTGCTAATGTGTACACACACACACACACACACACACACACACACGCACATTCAATCACATTCAGTGACGTCAGCTTGTGAAGAGCAGGTCAATGATCAACTATTTTTAGCCTCTTGGTGTCATTACTGGCCTCAGGAAACTGACCACAATCTACCAATCACAGACTCCAGACACTTTAAATAGCATTTAACCTTAAAAACCATTTCAGTTTGACCGAAGGAGAAAAAGAGATATGCAGAAGGGAATAAAGGAGGATAATGAGGATGGTCACTAGGAGGAGTTTGGAAGTGAAATGATTGATGCAGGGTGTTCAATATTCGGGTCCAAGAGATGAATCATAATCAGATGTCGAAGAGTGGGCTGTTCAGATGTTATGTAAATCCTGTAGAGACACAGATAACACAGAGATGTGGTGTTATCTTAACATGACTTTTGATTTATTGAGGAAATGAGCTCTACGTATACATTTAGCTATTATATTGACAGAATAAGTTTGGAACTAATTATTAACTTCCCTGGTGGTATTGCACAGTTGATCTCAGCTTTGAGAACTCCATTAATCCTGACCATATCTCAAACTTCATTTGCAGAAATGCAGCCCCTAAGTTGCAAGGAACCTCCACTGTGCTTCACTGTTGTCTGCAGACACTCAGTATTAAACTGGTTTCCTGTCTTCAATAAACAAAGTGCCTTTTACTAAAGCCAAATACCCCTTTTGTACAACTTGTACCAATTTCCTGAAACTCTTCCATGAAGATCACTCCCGGCCAGGCTACTCCAGACAATAGATGGGTGCCACTGGTTTCTACTGGTTCTGAGCTAATGGCACTGTTGGAAATCTGATTTTGAAGGATAATTAGCTCGATTTGTGCTCTGCTGCCTAGGTTTCCCTGGCTAATTAAAGACATAATTCTCTAACAGAGACAACTGCTTGGGTTCCATATCTGCAGGGGCTTCAGCTAATAAAACTTGGAAAGGAATCTACAAAAAAAACAAATGATGGCAAATGATGTAAAAAAGCAAAACACAACAGGTTTCAAGATGCAGAGTAAGAGAAAGTGTAAAATGCTGACACTACCCACTGGTTTCTGAGGAGAGTTTTTGAAACAAAATGGTGCGATAGGTGATGACGCAATCAAAATCATGTTTCATTACGAATGCTGGCTGTTTGTGCGAGTTTTGTGTCTCTAAATATGTTGTGCGAGCGAGTATGAAAGTGTTTCTGTGCAGTTTCGTAAGTGTGTGTGCTAATTAGAATCAAAACGGTCCAATTGACTACCCCATAATTTCTCCATGAATCACAAATCTCTATGGCAACAGGAATGAAAGAGGCTCTCAGAGAAAAATAGCAAGAGCTTGATATTTACTTCACAAACAAGTAGAATCATGAAAGACACAATTTTATGGAATTTATTTCAACTCTAGAATCCATCTGCAAGATGCTGTAGCTTTTGGCGAATATAGAGGCTTGGGACAAATATGGACTCGCGCATAGACCACAGGTAGACGACTGCAATCCTGGAGGTTTTGTGGAAGAATAATTATGATCCATAAACACCTAAATAAACAAATTTTACATGATTTCTGGCAAAACATTTATTAACTCTATTCAGATATGCTTCCTATGAAAACATACATGTATTAATGTGCGGAACATGTCTGAGGTGAGAATGTTCCAGTTTGCTACAGTAGACTTTGGCCATTAAGAAAGCTCAATGGAAAAACCTCAGTGTGTGACAAGGAGGGTATATAAATGAAGATGAGAGGAGGATTAGGAAGAAGATCCTCGAAACAATCAGCAGATGCATTTGGGCTTGTTGTCAATAAAGACTGCTGTTCTGAATTCTTCACTTCTCTGGTACAAACCAAAGCTTCAAACAAGCCAAGGGGATTTTGATTTGTCTCAACTTGTGTGTTTCATGAAGAGTGAAGCCAAACCGCATTGAGCTACACCTCTGAGGGACAAATTAGGCCTGCTCCTGCCATAGACTGTAAAAAAATGTGTTACCACATTCTAAGTAAGCTTGATTTGGATGATAATCCAGTGAGGAACAGCAAAAGGAGCCATGCTTCCAGAGGTAGTCAACCATATACAGATGTGCTCTTAAGGTTACATACAATGGCAAAATTCTTTGGTTTTCCAGCATGAACTCCATCTTTGAGTTCTCCACAGAGTGGTTCAAGGAAATTGAGGTCAGGAGTGTCCAGTAACTTCCCATGCACAACTTCCGGGCTAAATCCACATTTTCCTCCAGTATCCTGTGATAACATGCTGCAGTCATCTTCCCATCAATGTTGATGAAGTTTCCTGTACCCCTGAAGTTCTCACATCCCCAAAACATCAGTGACCCACCTCCACGTTTCATAGTGGGGATGGTGTTCCGTTCATAGGTCTTGTTGACTCCTCCAAATTTAGCATTTATGGTTATGGCTAAAAAGTTTTGGCCTCATTGCTCTAAATATCTTTCTTTGTTCCTAAAGTCTCTGAGCTGTTTTTACTTTGTGGCATATGTGTAATAATGGCCTTCTCCTGGAAACTCGAGCATGCAACCCATTCTCTCTCTGTATTGTGCTCCTTGAAACATCCACGCCACATTATTTTAGAGAGAACTTCATAAACGTTGGTCCCCTTCACCTTCATGTACAGCCACTTCAAAAGGTGCTCAGCACAAAACATGAAACCGGTGATGAATTATTTTAGATTCCTAAAATACTATAATGTACAAAAAAAGAGAAGCAGACAGTTTTTTGTTTTCACATTTGTTATTTTTTTCCTGATGTAGACAATATCACACAGTGATAATTCAGAGACAGCGAAACGAAAGAAAGTAGGCGAGAAACAAGCATCTTGTGAACAAGCCACAGAGTCACAGCAGAAAACCACATGGTACAAAAATAGAGCAACTCTCCAAAAAACCCTTCAAATGCCACAAAACATACGTTTCAACTCCTAAAACATTCATAGTGCTCACCAATAATGACTTTGTAAAATAGAATCAAACAAGTCAAAAGCAAACACTGCATTCAATTATATGAATTGAAATATGTAAACATGGTAACAGCAGAGAAATTAAAGTAATGTCAGAGAATAAAATCCCTTATTGTTTAGGCTCCCTCAGATGGAAACCAGCAGAACTTGTTGAAGAAGGGGGGAAACCAGTAGCCATCAACAACCAAAATGAATCAAGGATTTCAATTTCTACTGGTTTCAGAATCTTCATCAGAATAGAAGTTCATTGAGGGTACTCACATATCCAAGGGAGAGTAAATAAAGTTGGATTTTTTTTCCGGAACAGTCCCTTTAACAAGAGAAAACCAGTCATTACCTTTCTCTCACAGTTTAAACATTCAGCATTCAATCGTCACCTTATTAACAATGGTGACTGATCAGAATTACAAGCCATGCCTGAAAGATGCGATTAGACTACAGGCATCATGTGATCAAGACCCAGAATGCATTAGGGCTTGAGGTCACAGGACGGTTACAAAACAGCCAATTCACAAACCGTGCTAACAAGCTGGATTTCCAGACCAAAACATTTAGGACTTGGGTTTCGGCACTTGCAACACATGCAGAGATTATAAGGTGGTTGTCAGTCTTACGTCCTCCGTTAAGAAAAACTGAGTATGTTTGTTATTAGTTCATCAACATACACTTTTTATGAGATGCTCGATTGAAATATTGGTTCACAAACCACAAAAACAACTAAATTTTTATCATAAACCTCTAAACTGTTTTTGCATTTAACGTACGCTTGATAACAAGTCAGTATATCTTTTAGTTGCACTTCACAAAACTTTTTTTTTTAAGTTTTGACATCATACGGAGAAAAAAATTCATTTTAATTAGATGCAGAGAACCATAAAACCTGCAGGGTAGATCAGTTCTCACAGATTGACATAAACTGTTAATTTTTGAAGCCTCTGATTGGCTAAAAGCACTTCTGGGTTAGAATTGTACTCCACCCTTTGGATTGGCATGCTCTTTACAGCACTTTAGGGATGTTTTCTATTTGTTTGTACATGGATTGATGTTTTTTATAAAACTAAGCCTATGTGGCAAATAAAAAAAGAAAAGAAAAAAAAAGATATAAATAAAATAAAACTACCCTCAATGTCTGTGACTAACAATTTCTGAACTGCATTTATTGTAAACATAGAAGCATGTCACAAACCACCATTTACCAACTCAAAACACAAAAATTAAAGGTTAAATTCCAAGTCCTACATTCCCCTTTATACAGTCTATACAGTATGAAGATGCCTTTTCCATAACCCTGAGAATGAAAGATCCAGTCTTCCATTCAAAATCATGACTTTCCCAAAAGAAACCAGAAACAACCAGGTACCAAAAAAGAAACCAGAAACCAAGTTAAAAATCACAATATCAAGTCTTACATTCCCCTTTTTAAAGTTCTTACATTGTCAAGATGCTTTTCCGTATGAATGAAATGCTCAAGTCCGTGTTCAATCACCTGATAAAAAATTAAAGGTTTAAACTCAAGATTGAGTCTTACATTCTTCTTTTTGAGATCTTAATTCATCAAGATGTGTTTTTCCATTGGCCTGAGAATGAAGGATTCATTTTGTTCAGAGTCTGTGTTCTCCCTTCACAAAAACATCCAACCATAAAAGCAAGCATCACCCAGATCCAAATGCAAATCAGTGGGCGGAGTCCAAAACAAACATGCACCTTAATGCACTGAAATAATCACTGCTCTGCTTGTTCTTCTTCATCTACGTCTTCCTCATCGAGTGAAACGACACCAGATGAAGCTACATCAGACATCTTCCGATGCTCAGAATATTCAGGTGGGAGGCACACTCCACCTCCACACTCCTTATAAGGCATTTCCTCATCCTCGAAAGTTTCAGAAAAAGTTTCCAAACAAAACGGCGAGTGGCCTCGGCGAAGTCCGGCCCTGTGTAGACGAGGCATCAGAAACTCCTCTCCTCCCTGAAGAGCACCAAGGATTTTCGCTGCAAGATCGGGGACATCTGATCGACTCAACTGAATGAGGGGGTGAGTGTCATCCAGACTGCACATACTGGAGCAAAGGGTGTCTGAGGGTGACCCTGGTGACCCCACTGGTGGTGAAAGGTCAGGTTGGATGCTGCCTTCGACTTCACATGCACCTCGAGACCGCAGCCTAGCTGGACAGGCTTGAGTGTGTAAGAGGTCCCGCAGGTATTGAGGGTACGAGGCCAGTTCTGAGATGAAAAAAAAACATTTAATGAAGTGAAGATCTGCAGGTATTTTTTTATTTCTGCCAAATCAACCAAAATTATTGTGATTTCCAAACAAAACAACACAAAAAACAACAATACAATGTAAATCAATTAGCAGAGGCCATATTTAAGCTTCTCCATAGTACAGATGTACAAACAATGAGCTCTCAGTACTGTACAATATTTAACATTTCCAAATGTTATTAAGTGAAACAAAGCCATTATTAGAGCAAACAGTGATTGTTTCACTCGTCACACTTGATCTGTACAGTATGCTGCAGCGGACATTAAACATGCAGGAGAAATGAATGCTTCCGTATCAGATTACTCCACAGAATGAGAAGGGGGGGGGGGGGAGAGCACGAGCAATCAAGACTTGTTTTCTGAATGGAAGTAGGGCACTAGGACAACAGTGCCAGCATTTCTGTGCTTGAAAGTGCATAAAAGTAACTAAAGGAAGCATTCACAGTTGCATCAGTGGCTCAAACAAGAATAAACTCTTGCAAGCAATTACTTTTTAGTCTCAATGCAGACAAAAAAAGGCATTAGATTAAAAATAACCTGCAGAACAATCTAAAATAAATGGAATAATATTAGGACAGAGCCTGATAGATCCAGGAGTGATTTTGGCGTTGCCATAATTAACCAGCCAAGACGCATAAATAATAAGTAGATTCTATTTTTAAAGTCTATTAATCATTACATCAATAATTCAAACTGCAAAAAATGTATTATGAACTATAAATAAATGAATTGAAGACAAAAAAAAGCAAACTAATCCCTGTGAGATAATTAGATTTGAAATTTTAAGATTTTAGCTTTGGTTCATAGATGGTCTGAATGTGGGGTGTTTGCGGAATTGAACGATAAGTGTTTTAGTTTAATAATCATTGCTATTGATTGAATTTATCCTAAAACCTATATTTTTCAGTGTACATTTCGAATATACTGTATGTACCTGTGCTTTGAGTAACAGGTTCATTTGTAGGTAGAAAATCTTCATCGTAGGAGTCATCGTTAGATTCGTCCCCATCTACTGAAGACCAGGCTCGAAGCTTTGCTTCGGCGATGGCAAACTGCTCTGCCACACCTGACATATAAACATATATGTAGAGGTTTTTCATTAATCAGTATTTTACATAAAAGCTCAACTCAGAAGTGACGGTAAAAAAAAACTAGACACAATGAGAATTGATAAACTGTAAATGAACATTCATGAGAAGTGAATTCATCGTAATAGGTAACAACTAAAAATATGGTGAACAAAGAAACTAAAAACCAATTGGTTTGAAAATTCTCTACTTATAAAAATGTTAAAATGACTGACCAGCAGCAAATCGTGCCTCTTGCTCGCCCTCGCTAAGGTGTGAGTAAGAGCTGAGATGCGTTTCAAGTGCACAGGGGGCATCAGATGGTTTACACCAACCCTTCCACTCGATTAGATGAGCCACACGACCCTGTGCCATTGCTGTTGGCTTTGTTACATGATCCTTTACCACCTGAGAAATACCTGAAAATACATTCCACAATGTCAGACATATCTGAAAAACAAAAATATTTGAGGTTTCTATAAGATTTGGTGCAGGAGTCTCCTGGCTGGCTCTCCAAATCTGTGTATTTCAATTCATAGTCTACTGGCTATTGTGACTTTCTTTTCTTTGTCTGTCCAGGTTGTCGTATCTTTGCTCAAAACATTACTGATTGTAAAGCAAACGTAAAACATTTTACTGTATTTGCTAAACCCTCTTGGTTTGGGAGTCATTTATGCATTTAAAGAGGTCTTTAATTTTTTTTAACTATTTTTAGTAATTAATCACATCTTGCTTTCCCGGAATTCTTTACTGACTGATCCATGGAAACTCTCCTGGTGATCTCAAATTGGTAGACTAACCATTTTTATGTGGCATCCTGAGTATTTAATGAAGCAAAATGCTTTAAAGTTAATCTATTTTGGATAATCAATTTTGAGGGTAAAGGCATCAGATTGCACAGACAGACTGTTTTTAGACATCACTTATTTTTACATTTTGGATTACCTCGTAATTACTTGACAACTAGCCTTATTTTGCTTTTGGTGTACTCTAAAGGTGGGCTTTAAAAATGAGAAATGTGTGAAATAAATATATATATATAGGATAGGATTAATATGTGTGTATAGGAGTAGACTGAAGGGAAAAGCAACAGAAGTCAACTTGTCACTATACAATTCACTGTAGGTGTTTTTGCTGTAAAGATGTACTGATCTCAAACCATGTGTCACTTTGAACACTGTGATGACCCACATTGAGTGAACAAAACAGCGTCTCAATGTCACTCATCTATTGATCTATCCATCTAGGAGCATTAAATTACATGTAACTATGGACTTAAATAGGTGTGTTATGGGAGTGTAGTTTGCATGTGTACCATGCAGAGATGATCTAGCCAGTGCTGCAATCTCTTGAATGGTGAGCGCTCGTCTGGATTTCGGGAACATATCGCTGCTCGCCTCAACATTTACCTGACAAAACAAGATTAAAATATGTTTTTTTTTAATTTCATATGTACTGGTGAATCCTGGGTGATTCATTTGTGATGTCCAATGTTGACAAAGACAAAAAAATTATTCACGTGGAAAGAAAATGAATCTGGATAATTCCAAGCTTGAGAGCCATGAGGTTTTGGGTACTTCCATGATGCTATGGAGGGTAAAAAGTGAAGTAAGAATGGGTGGAGCAATGAACTATGAGTTTTCCCAAAGATTAATTAGCATTTAGTCAACGTCAGCAGTCAGTAAGGTAAATGCACAAAAACAGTGGCACACTTCCACTAACATTTATTTTATTTGTTTACAACAAATGAAAATTGGTGACTGAAAATACCAGTTTTGCCAAGCGAACATTGAAAGAAAACCAATATAGATCAGAGAACCGTCAGCATCACAGCTGAGCTCTGCTCTGCAGGTGTGTAAAGCCTCAAGTAAATAAAAAAGGGGCACAATAAGAACATTGTTTATAACTTTAAATAATTATATCCATATACATACATATAAAGTATAACCTAATTCATCGATCGGAATCATTCTTGGTTCATTTTAAAGTTAATTTGTTAAAACAGCACTAATAATAATCTAGATATTGGAACCGACTGAGCTGGCTAACCTCGAATGAGGAAGTGGGTGTGTATAGCCAATTACAAGATCACGCCTAATTAGTTAAACCAATGTCACAACAAAACCCAACTTATGTAGCCTATATAGAAATATTGTACATAAATCATGTTTGGTGAAAGAATCTTAGAGTTATGATAGGTAAACACAACTGCAGCCAGCCTCTAGGGGGCGATGGCGGTGTCTGAGAGCATGCCAGCAGAGTGAAATGGGGATACTCGACATGAGCCAGAAACTAATATTTGTATATTATTTGAATGTTTGCGGTCACCGAGCAAACTTTGAATAGTTATGACTATAGTCAATTCCAGATGACGTAACTGTGGTTCTCAGATGAAAAGCAATTATTTAATGCTAAATAGCGTTTGACACCTAGTGCACTGTATCCCCTACTATGCAGGTGATAATGCATTCATTTCAAATATTGGCTTGACAGCAGAAGAAAAACAAATGACTCATTCAGAAAAAAAAGAACAGAGCAATAACTGATTACATGCACATACCATCACTGTACCCTTGTCTTGCACAAACAGCTTGAGGATTCATGACAGCAACCACAGTAATGATGACAAAGGAACACATCAGATCACCACAGCCCTGTCTCCATCTCGCTCACCGGTGCTGTACTGGCTCCACACAAGAACAAGATCTTCTCCATGGAGTCGATCAAGCAACCAAACCCTGCTATTCCTCTAGAAGTTGGAGGGAAACCAAGATTTCTATAGCAACCGGTCGCCATGGAATGATTTCTCCACGGAAACGGATACTGGCAGGAGGATGGGATGACGTCACATGCAGCGCATTTGATTAGCTATACGCGCTCTCACTCTCTCAGTCTGTCAGTCCATCTGTTTCACTCTCAGTCACTCTGTCTTTGAGTTTTAAATCTCCTTCAGTTCATTAGAGTACATTTTCTCATTTTCAAAATGCACCATACGCATCCATCTTTCTTTTTTGGTCAAATTATTATTTTGTCTTTCTTTCTTTCACATATGCAAAGACACAGAGGGCAAACTTCCAGTAACAATCTTTCATTAAATCAGTTTCTTATTCAGTGCTATTTAAAGAAAAAAAAAATTAACTACACTTTTGAATCAAGAAGGATTTTCATCTTTTTGTCAGAATTTCTCAGGTAATTTATTTTTTTACAGTGAGATAGTTAGAGACTTGCTCATAAATAATGTGAGTTTAGTGAGGCCGACCAGTGAACGAGAGGCTATGAATCTCTCTTTGCTATTTCGGTTGAAAGGTTAGGACAAGAAACTAAAGAAAGATATACTCCATCAAACCAGTAATATTCAGAAGGGATGAACCGAAATTTCGGCCGAAATAGTCGCCATGCATCTGACATCTCATTTGCGCTATTGCTACACATAAAAATACGTAGTATGTCGGCAGTTTGGAAGCACTTCAATGTTTCAAATGAGGACAGTTAAGTTGCAATATTTTCCAATTATTTTTCTTCTCTTTGTCCGCTGTTTGGTAAAGTAATTTAAATTTGAAGTAAAAAAAGCAGCTAGAATTTTTTTTGCTCAATTTTGCTACAGAAAGAAATTTTATTTAATTTTGTTATTGTTAAACAGCCTTATTACTGTTGTGTATTATCAATAAAAGTTTGATTGCTTAATTAATTTGTAGTTTTTTAATACAAACAAAAAGAAAATATTTTAAACAAGTTTTTTAATGAAGCCATTTTCAGGTTCTGTATCTGTTTTCGGCCAAGAATTTTCATTTTGGTGCATCCCTAATATTCAGTGGATTCTCCTCCTAAATAACCTGCCATCAAATGAATGACTGCCCCAGTTACAGCCCAAAAGGCACCTTTCAATAATCTATACCTTCCTTAAGCTATACCCTACTTGTCTAGATGCTAACGAGATGGTAATCATGCTTTGACCTTATTTTCACACCAAATTTATTTGCCCTTTCATGCTAGTAATGACAACACACATTTATTCTATGGTTTGATCTTTCTTTCCCACGTCTTTACATTAGTGAATCACGGTGGTAAATCAGCTTTATATTAGATCATGTAAAGTATCAAAAACATTTAAATAATGTCACGCTTAAACACAAAATAAACACTACAAACGTCTTGAAAAACAGTTCTTTTCAGTGCTTACTGCATTTAGCAAACGCTTTCATCTAAAGCCACTTAATTAGGAATTAACCAACTTTTTAAAATTTCTTTTGTGATCCGTGCCCTATCTCCGTTGATTATGAAGTAGAAATTAATTTATTATACGAATTAAATTGATGAATGATTAAGACTAAAGTGTATATATTTCTAAAGAGTGTTATTATATGTTTTATGTAAAAGTTAGTGTTATTGAGAGAAAGTTGATGTCACACTTTGAAAAAAATTCCATTAACTTGAATGGGATCACACGCGGCATTGCAAAAGTGAAAGCTACCACCTACACGATGCGATTACAGATTACGCTCCGATGGAAAAGATCAGCTGGGGGGAACTTTGATCTGCGACATCAGGTCACGTGATGCAACTTGAGCCACCACATCGGAGAGGTCGGGTCACTGAGCTTTTTTTTTTTGATCACTCGAATATGTAACAAATGTACATTTTTAGAATGTCAGAATTACTTTAAAGTAGATTAGAAAGCATGCTGTTATAATTTAGATGATGTTATATAGTGAATTGTTTATTTTTTTATGACGCAGTATTGTGGGCGAGCTCATGAGTAAACCAGTGGTGTAAAGAGCATTGAAATCTTACACATTACACATTTTTAAATCTACTCACTAAATTATAATTTCTGAGAAAAACTACTCGGTATATTGCGTATTTGTAATTAGTTACTTTACATAACTGCTTAAAACTGAAAAACTTCTGCAGAAAACCTCAAATTATGTACTTTCAGAATAAAAAAAAAAAAAAAATCAAAGCATGGAATCTAACACTTCCTGTGGATAACGTGCAGCTTAAATGAGCTGAAGTCAGAGGCAAAAACCGATGAGCCCTGTGGATTCAACTCTAAAAACCACATTAAGATTTAACAGCTAATTACTCTGAGCGACTGGAGAATGATTAGAAAACTAACCAGAGCTCCATTAATGGAACTCACTGCACACTACAGTCGCTCCAGCAACTCTCGGGCTAATTAGCTCACTATCAGAAATGCTGAGAAGCTCATTTTATGATCAGGAAACTGAATTCACTCATGATAATGATGAATCTAAAGCCCATATTTAACATTGATGATATTTGCATTTTATAGGTGCCGCTTGAGTAAAAAGTTTTAGGAGTGAGGGAGCAAAGATTGATGGACGGATTGGAGGGTTGGCGGCAGTAATGCAGTTAATGCACCGGTCCGTCATTGTGAAGGGCCGTGGGAGGAATCCTATGCAAGCTTGAGAAGAACATGCAAACTCTATGAATTTCTGCCCCTCATTATGTTACTGTTCATTTATCTTCAGCAAATTCTAGGGCTGAAAAATGGTAAAGGATAAGTCTCAATACAAACCAATGAAGTCCTGTTCAGGTCTTTACATGCTGCGGCAAAAGGAAAACCTTTTCTGACCTCATAACCCAAAAACATGATCAATAATAATAATTATAATATCTGGAGTGTATAAACTATTCATTTGTATCATCTGACAGATTGCGAAAACATATCCTGAACCATTCAACACTGTTTTTCAGTTTCATTGTCCAACCCCTGCATGCTCCGTATGCTCAATTATGGGCGTAAACAAAATTTTTAAATGCTTTTTCGCGTGACGTGTTTGCGGTAGATGTTTGTGTGGGATGCTGGGACTGCTGGCCATAAAATAAAATAACCAAAATAGATCTAGAATGAATCTGTGGCCCAGATTCGAACCCGCTGAATTTGTGCGGGTGTAGATCAGGACCTTAACAAACACAGAAAGAGAGCCTACGGGGAAACACACATCCTCTCATGCTTCAGTGCAAACCTTTTCCTTTCTTTTATTCAAAAGGTACAATATAAAAAAAGATGCTAGCATGAGTTTATATTTAACTACTATGAAGCTAGCATAATTTATAATGTCAAGTCATTAACATAATGCTAACATGAATCTTCACATTATTATCTTCCTGCTAACTTTAACTAGTACATTATTAGTAGAACAACCACGAATTCACATGATTCTAATGAAGAAAAATCACAATGCTATTTTGATTTAGCATGCAATAACCATGCTAGCATGATCCTAACAATAATCAACAAACAAGCTACATTACAAAAAAAAAAGCTTAAAATAGGATAACATTACCTTGACGTTAGCATTCATTTGTGTGACACTGGTATAATGTGCCATACAAATAGCATGAATTAGCATGAAATACAATTTAGTTGATGCTAGCACAAAAGATCATGGTATACATGATTTACAGACATTTTTGGCATGGCTACTCAAAGCACATCACATATTTAATGTTTCATTTTTAGACTTCAAAATATGAACAAAAAGTATGGTTGTTTGTACAATGCGGGCAGGGGAGACTCTTGAATCCCCTGCTCAAGCCCTGAAGAAGATTTAGCATCTTTGGGGTTCTGGTCTTACACATGCAGTTCAGATGGGGTTTGGGTTTCAGCTGTATCCCAATACTCTTCTTTAATGAGAGTCTGGCTGTTGTAACCCCTGGTTGCATTGTCTGACGTTGACATTGTCTACTGCACATGGGACTCCAACAGGGGTGTTTGTTTCTCTAAGTGAAACCAGTTAAGTTAATGAGTCTCATGAAGCACGCCAATACACATCCATCAGACCCTCTGGGTGCACCATTAAGTATTTAACACACAATAAACTAAAATGAAATGAAAGTCATTTAAAAGTATTCAAGCAACATATATTTGAAGAAAAATTTACTTTATAAAAAAAATTTAAATAGGAAGTAAAGCAAAATAATCCACAAAAAAGGAAGTAAAGTAAAGAAAAAAATCCATTCATTGTGGAATGTCAAAATAGTTGAGAAATTTGAACATTTCAACCTAATTTACTTCAGTGGATGATTTTAATTCTAGTTTTGGGGAAAAAAAAACTTAACACACTTGATTTTACAGATCAGTTGTTTTCATATGGAATGCAAACTGATATTCCAAATTCTCTGAATTTAAAAATGCAAGCTGTAATGTAGTACATTTTAGTAAATGACCAAACTAGCAAAGAATCAACATAGACCATGGTCATTTACTCTTAAAACAAACAGGTTTTGGGACAAGAAACTAAACATCACTGTGGCACTTCTGAGCTGGTGAAAGCTTCATGAGATGGTAGAATTCAACAGAGATGAAACTTGCATGTGTTCTGTTGGACACTTCATACTGTGTTGCAATAAATTCAGAGAGTTATTATTGTTTTGAAATGGCCACTATTTAATGAAAATGACATGCTCCATCTTTGATATCCTCAGCTCTGACCACAGGATATTGGGATATAAATACGAGTTTCCCCAGGGAGTAAATGAATGAGATTTCTTTTCCGGAACAGGCTGTTGCACACTACTCCCCAAATATAATGCCCCTCTCTGTTTAAGCTCCTAAAAGTGTCAGTTCATGCAGGCCCCAAAGAGAGCAAGAAGCCACCGACCGCTCTGGCCATATGGACCCAAATATTAAAATAGTCTTGGAAATTATGAGCAATATATTCCTGTAACACACTGTGTGACAAAACAAAATATCACATCATCGCAAAACTGACTATGATCTAAAAAATTAAATACCTTTTTCATAGATATTTTTTTAAATAAAATTTTAATTCAGCATAGAAAAAAGTATTCCATAGAAACCATTTGAGAGCGGTCTTGTAAGGAACATTATTCTTGGATGTTGAATTTTGTCACATACTTTATATTATATTGCATAGCTACCCCCCTCCCCCCACGACCATGTTTACACCTCAACTATTGCGAAGTACTGTAATTAACACTCTTTCCTTTTTCACTTTATATTTAATCATATAATATATAATAGACATAATTATATAATATGGACTGTTAGTGTTTTTTAGTGCTTCTTTATTTTTATAACGCCTTTGTTGTTGCTATTCGTTCTCTTTCCTTGTTACTATTGTCTTACACTGATGAGGATTTCTTTTATTTGCTTAGTAAACAGTGACAATAAAGAATCTTGAATTGTCATCATTCTCATCATAACATTAATAATGTCAAAATTTTGTACTTTATTTTTTAAATTAAAGAACAGTACACTTCACAGTGTCATTAGTTTTTCCCTGCACTTTAATAGACACTGCACAGTTATTAATCAGCAAATACAATAGATGAGTACACAATCCATTTTTCCTAATATTTAAATGTCATCTCAGTCTCAATTTCCATGGTCTGAAGTTTCGGTACAATATCAACCCACTCTGTAATTTATGGGGGTTCAGTCGGCATTCATTTTCGTGTCGGTGCTTTCCTGTGTTCTATTTTTACCAGCATCCTTAATCCATTCTTTACCAATTGCAGTAATAGTTTTAAGCCTTAAACTTACTTTTATATTAATTTTTCTGTTGTTGAGTTAAAAGCAATGAAGTTACAAGCCAAAAAGATGGTAGAACGATTTGGACAATGGAACTGAATCACCAGTTCTGGCTTAAACATCAGTTTTGGCTCAAACGATTGGAATACTGCTCCTTTCGTGTCCAGGTCAACATCAGTTGCTCTATTTAAAAACTGATTCAAGTCTGGCAAATTAAATGCATAATTCAGCCATTGCTACAGGCTTCCATTTCACAGTCTGACCCCCACATGGTCCATAGGTAAAGTTTAGAAGGACAGTAACGTGAATTGCCCCTCTTTAAGAGTCAGGTTTATCAGTGTTTAGAAGAACATGGTAGAGTTAATGGAGCGTTCCCATCTCAACGCTTCCGAATCCCGATCCCTCATCAATAATTCTAACTGCACCTGAAGAAAGCATCAACAGCTGGTTGGAAATAAATTGGAGGTGTTTGTTTGTGACTCTCGGAGCGGAAAGAACTGGGATTGGGTTTTTCCGTAGGTGAGGAATGACCTGCTGATTTAATTTCATGCACTTGATTGAGTTACATCAACATCAACACACAGTTCAAATGCACCAGTGAGGGGAGGAACGTGTTCAGTGATGCAGAACTAAACTCCACCGCTCTGGTTCCAAACCAGCAACTTTCAGACCTCCTCATGATGATAATGGATGTGGTTATTGAACCTTTACTAGGGACAGCTGTAGACTCTGTACAATCAGAAGTTTACATTATCCTGATGGGCCCACCAACTCACAAAGCCAACAAACAGGAGCTAATGAAAGTTGGCAGAGGAGAGAAAAGTGAAACTGTTTCATGGGTGTTTGAACACTGAAATTAAACACTCATGACACACTTTGTCATTTAAACATTGTCTTCTTTTACTTTTGGCTGTTCCCAGTTTACGGGTCGCCACAACGAATCATCTGCTTCCACCTAACTCCGCCTCTCCTCCTTCAACCAACAGTAGGCCAATTTCTTCCGGCAGCCTGTAGGTCAAACAGCACCGGACATGGTCGTTGTTAACCCGGGCCTCGACCGATCCGATATGAAAATTGAATTGATGACTCGCATGTTTGGTTTTTGGCATGTTTTACGCTGGATGCCCTTCCTGACGCAACCCTCTTCATTTATCCGGGCCTGGGGCCAGCACAGAAGTCACTGGCTTGAAATCCCTGGATCCGTCCATCGTGTCTAAATCATGTACATCTGTTGAATCATCTACTAGATCACTAGAACCACTGATTCATTAAGTAGAACACTATAGCTATTGCTTAAACAGCCCATAAACAAACCACCTATCTACCTTTCCAAAATGTAACTATCAGTCACTATCTACCTGACTTTATATAAAACCTTCGGTCTCGATTAAATAACCAGTTTATATACGCCTCTCTGTCGGGCTATAATCGGTCTTGTCCAATCTAAATAACCAACTGTCTACCAAACTAGCCAAACATTGAGGCCAGTCTATCAGAATTTCCCGGTATTTATATTTGTATAACTGTGTCTATCGATCTGGCTTTCGTTCATTCTATCTGGCCTATTCATCAATCTAGACATCTATATTTCAATATCTCTCTGTCTCCCTCTTCTCAGCTGTCTGTCTGTCTGTATTGCAGGTCTATCAGAGTATCCAACTATTTATACATGTATAACTAGCGGTCAATGTGTCTATCTGTCTGTATGTCCAAAATAAATTTCCGTCCGTCTAACAGAATATCTACGCATTTCTAGTGCCAACTTAATCCATGCAACATCATGTTAATCAACCATTTATATACACCTATTTAATCCATCTACTAACCACAGTATCTCTACCATCTCTAAAATGTCAAGCCTGTGTCAAACACCTAATCATTAGAAACAAATCACATGTATATTATATATTTAAAACATACATACACATACATACATACTTACATATATATATATATACATACACACATACATTACACATAAATATATATATATAGAACATATATGTATTGACTGTGAATAATACATATATGTATTGACTGTGCAACCACCAGTGGATTTAAAATACCTTATGTGTCTCGGTCTCTCGAATCTATCCCTCAATCAATCCCCTTTAACACCCCCTTTAATCTAAACCACCTAAAGCTCTCTATCTAGCCATCGTTAGCTTAACTAATTATCCATCCATCCATTAGTCCATCGCAATGCAAGTATCTGTCTTCAGATCTGCTTCAGTGGAAAGGTAACATCATGGATCACAACGGATCAATCAGCAATAAAACGAGAGAAGCAATCATATTCATCAGCAAATCGGAAGTTCACATAAACAAATATATAACAGATGAAACTGGCAGAAGGCCAGTCGGACCTCGACATTAATTCATGTAAAACTAGGTTCATTAGACATATATTTAACGAGCAGGAATGAATCTGACCTGGGGATGACGCGGGGCGGAGACGCAGCGCTTTTCTCTCCTGCAGCTCTCGCGTCTCATCGGCGTTTGCAGTTAGGAAAGCAACAAACACCGGCTCGGATACAAACAAACACGCTTCGGTCCGGTTCCCTGTGACCATTCAACCCCGTTCTCCCGCATACAGCGCTGACACACACGCATGCGGAGATCCGCTTTATAAACGAGCCCGGGTGCGCAACAGCCTACGATTGGTCAGATTCCAAATAAGCTCCGCCCATTTTACTCCAGAACGAGGCTGAATGAACGGCTCACCTAAAACAATCCATCTCCTCAGCCTTCTTCACATTCAGCAGCCTTTGTAATTAAAACGGATTTTAACAAACTATCATGTTACTCTGAAACCTATCAGTTAAAGCAAGTTAGAATGCTAACAAACTATCAAGCATATTTATATTTAACGTGTATACAGAAACACTGAAAAAAAGGTATGAATTTATGTTATTTTGTTGCGTACATCGGTTCCATATGATCAGTAATATGATATGTAAAATTGAAAGGAAACAAGAGTAAAATGTAAATTTGATTAGTTAATTTGAACTATCTAGCATCAAAAGCACTTAAACGCAAGGTGAAAGTATTTCCACTACATTAGCATCCTCTAGTGTCCCTGGGGATCTGGAGCTGCTGATGTGGGATCAGCCACATACCCCTTCCTTGTCTTTGATCCGGGCGCATGTGTTTAGTCCCTATGGAACCATCATTAAATTTCTCATTTCATTTCTATATTTATAGCAGCAATCAACAAACACATGCTGGAGGGAAACTTTTGATCACTCACTTCAGAGAAAACCCATGAGTTATCTCTTTCAGATTAGTAGTCCTTGTAAGAACATTAAAAACCAAACTGTGGATCTAGTTCATTAAGAATTAATCTGAAAGTATTTCAGGTCCTCAGAAAAAAGCGATGAGACACTTGCCCTTGCTGTTTTATATAGTTTCACATCTATCAAATATACTCTTTCTAATATTTATTTTCAAGATGTGGATTGAGTTGAACTGATCAAGGCCTATGCGGTGGTAAAATTTGTACAGCTGCCAGGTTTTCCAAGATTTTCCCAGTGTTTGGATCGGAAAACATGATGAAATGTTTTCATCACACAAATGGATGCTAACTATCAAAGACATTTCACTCCAAGAGCAAAAAAACTTACTTCACTGCATTCAGCTGATCCAAATGGTCGAGCTGGTCACTTTAATAGGTACACCTCGCTAGTACCCGATTGGATCATCTTTTGCCTTCAAAACTACTTTAATCTTTTGTGGCATAGTTTCCACAAGGTGCTAGAAACATTCCTCAGAGAATTTGTTCTATAAAGATATGATGACATCACCCAGTTTTCACAGAATTGTCGGCTGGACATCTAGGATGCAAATTTCCTGTTCCACCACATCCCAAAGGTGCTCTACAGGATTGAGTCTGTGGAGGGCATTTGAGTACAGTGATCTCATGGTCATGTTCAAGAAACCAGTCAGAAGATTGGTACACTGTGGTCATAAAGGGATGGACATGGTCAACAACAATAGTAGGCTGTGGCATTAATATGACTGTCAACTGGTTCTAATGGCCTCAAAGGGTGCCAAGAAAATATCCCCCACACCATTACACCACTACCACCACCACCACCAGCAGCCTGAACTGTTACTGAAAGCAAGATGGAACCATGCTTTTTTCATGCTTGACACCATATTCTGTCTCTAGCATCCAAATGTTGCAGCAGAAATTGAGAGTCCTTAGACCAGGTAACGTTTTTCCAATCTCCTGTTGTCTAATGTTGGTGAGTCTGTTTGAACGGTAAGCTCAGTTTCCTGTTCTTAGCCAACAGGAGTGGCACACATTACTACCATGGGATTGGCTGAATAGAAATTTGCGTTTACGAGCAGTCAGACAGGTGTACCTAATAAAGTGGGCAGAGAGCTTACAACATAGCATTAACTAAATCAGTAAGTTTTAGTTGGGCACTATATGAAACATTTCTTGATAGTACGTTGAAATGCCAAAAATCAGAAATTGTCACAGGTCTATGGACCGAATGCCAGGTTCATTTCAATTGGGGATGAACTGTTCCCTATAAGTTGTTTCCTTGCATCATCAGCAGATGAAATGACGTGAAACACTTGAAACATTAGAAGATGCACCAGTCTCAGAAGATGCACTTTGTCCATCAGAGAAACCAAAAGCTGAAACCTGAGGGGAGCTGAAGGACAGAGAGAAAGTTCAAAGCACAGAGTGTCAGCATCTCAGTTACTCTCACAAGCTCGCCGTGTTCAAACGAGAGCTGACCCAAAACACTCACCAGTAGCTCCTCTGCCTGAGTCTAGTTCCTCCCCAGAACTCTACTGAAGAGTTTTGAACTGAAACACAAGAGATTTCAGCCCTTGGATTCAAAGCTCTGGCTTGCAGACTGGAAACAACCGGAACAGGATCCATGTAATCATCAAACGAGAGAGGAGAAATATTGCGGGAAAATCAACAGCAATAAAACTCAGAGAATAATTCAGATCTTAAAATAAAACATACTTTTATTTTCTTCTATGCTTTTCTGTCTTGATGGACTTTAACAATGTTGAAGCACCACCTACTGCTAAGCAAACATCTCATTAAACTCTAAAATACCATTCAACATCATAAATAAAAATCATTATGGGACAGACAAGCATTTTCTACAGTGATAGTTTAATTCATTCATGAAATATATAACATTTGAATTATAAAACATGCATTTAAAGCAGGGATGACACGTATATGTGAAAACTAGGAACTTTGAACATTTGAATTAGCAATCGATAGACTATTTGTTATCAAAGAAGTTGAGAGAACTCCTAAAGTTGAGAGAAAAACAAAGTTTTATCATCTATCTTTTTTGCTGTTAGTTGGTTCAACTTTGGTTAGCACTTTGCTGGTCGTTTGGTAGTTTCAAGCTGAGACTTCAGCAGTTCTCCAGGGTTAAGGAGGCCTGAAACTCCTCAAGTGAGGACAAGTGAGTCCTCACAACACAGCCCCCTGAGTAAAGCAGACCTGGTGGAGAAAGAGGGGCTGAAAGAAGGTGGAGATGATGGTCTTGGGCCAGAACTGGTCAGAGCCAGAAGAACCTCTAACATTGCTCCTTGGAGATACAAATTAAAGAATCAGGCCTAGATAAAAAATAAAAAAAACCTCATTCTGTGCCCTATGCTCCGCAAGGATCAAACAAGCCTCATGACAAATCAAATGAAGTTCAGGCTTTGGTGCTAAACTCAGTCTCTCTCTCTCAGTGCAGTATGACACTCATAACAGCACTCATTGCAACCACCATGAGAGCACCGGTGTGTTTGACTGCAGCAGAGTTTCCAGGGTTTGTGGAGGTGTAGGTTATCTCCTCGGGTTTTGCTGTAACAGCACAGTGTTGCTGGTTTTGTCCGATACATGCAGCGTAAGCCATGGCATGAGCAATGTAGTTCTGCTCATAGACTCCCTGGAACAGATGAGCCATGGGACCCCGAGCCAGAAGAGCCACGTCTTCACCCCCGTGAGTCTCAGAGTCCAGAGGGACCGCAGATTGCTGCACATAATCCTTATCCGCTGGGAGAGAGAGTTAAAAGGGTTTCAGAAATATTGTGATTCAACATGATTTGATTCAATACAAATAAATATACAACATTATAATATATTTTACCTAAAACATGCTTTTTCTAATTCATTGAACTAGCCGATCATAATAATCTGCAGCACCCAATCTCTTCTTCTCAAAGCACTTGTCTTTTACACTATGGTTGTAAAGATAATCTTGAATTTAAATATACATTTTTACTTAAACCTTACATTTAAATCCTGATCGCATTTTGATAACACAAATCACAATTATTAGGTACTTTTGACAGTAATACTGCATTCCATTTCAACCCCTTCCCCAATTTGCATATTCATGTGAGGTGAAGGGGTGTCCCAATTCACTTTTCAACAAAGGGACAGGGCCAAGTGACAGAAAAAGGGCACAGTCATAACTTGAGATACGAACACAGAAAATGATGAGATACAAGGCAGTAATAATAAGATGTTTAAGTCAGATAATTATGTGACATATGCCGTATTTTTTCTGGATTACACGAGTCTATTTTCACACATTTGGTAAACAGCAATATATGGTCCAGTCAGATGAAGTTTGATTAGTCAAACTGTATTCAACTCATTCAGAATAAACCTCAACATGGTTCAGTTGCAACACATAAAATACAATTCAATACAGTCACTTTTTCACTTTAATCCCCTGCCCATCAAATTCTTCTTCTTCAGCGAGTGAAATTAACAGTTGAACAATTTTGACAAGTGTTGAGACAGAAAACGCCCACCCTTAGTAACTTCAACGAATCTTATTTAGTTCTCTGTATTTTTAACATCTTGTATATGACATTTTAAATGTTTGCATTTTTAGAGACACTATGTATAGTGTTTGAGTTACTAAAAGCCCTCAAAAGACGTTATTTTTCAGTGTATTCAAAATCCCAATGTACAATCACTAATGATTGTTCATATTTTGGCTAAAATAGTCACCTTTATTATGAGGATATTAAAAAAAAACTTATTGTAAAATATTCCTATATAATTTAGATTTGTGGTAATGTTAGCATTAGCATGCTAGTCATTTCAGTTGCTTACATAACATTTTAAAATTATGTTCACAGGCATTTTGTTTTCTTGAACACACAAAAGTTTTTCTCTAATTATTGTTTCTAATGCTTAACATATTGTAAAAAGTCTAGACATTTTAAAATCAAGGACAACCTTCTGCTTTCCCTCATGAAGCCTAATAGGAAGTGACTGAACTGCAGTTCTTCCACCGGCCACTTGAGGCTGGCTCTAGAAGTGAGCAGAATCTCATTTACTCCAATGTTAAAATTGCCAACTTTGGAGCTGGAAAAGTTATATTTGCACCCATAGCTCCACTAGTTTTGTTGATTTAGATCTACAGATTTGACCTTCAAGAACACTCTGAGGGGGTGATTTTTAAAAAAAAAAAAGTTAGTTTAAGATTTATTTAGCCTTAAAGTTATGCATAATTTAAGGTTTGGTTTCTTGAGAGGCAGATGATTGACAGTTCTTTCAGCCCGTCTCGTCACACAGTATCCTATGGTGTCGGTCATTCCAGATAATTTCATCTGATGACTTTGGCTTCTTGCGTTGTTTTTTGTTTGTTTTTACTGTCAGTTGTTTCTTTGTGTGTGTGTGTGTGGCTTCTACGTCTCACTTCCGTGGATCTCCATTTTCAATGACCCATTATTTCCACTGCCTCATTTGACTTTGCCAGAATGGGTGATGCCACAGACTCTTCGCCCATGTTATATACAGTCAGTGTTTAAAATCCACCATTAAAATGATGAGGGGGGAGTATTATGTATGCAGTATGTAATACTCAGCAAGGCTCCTGACTATGGTCGCCACACAGCTCTTCGTAGCTTACCAAAGTCATACAAAAAACCTTTTGACAGATATTTGAGCGCTGTGAACAACTTAAAATCATGACAATAAAATAAATTATTTACACAAAACATGACAATAAAAAGAAATGTTGTTTACTGGTGTCGACTTTGCGGATGTCTGGACGCTTGTTGTTGATTATTTCGTGTCCTGGACCATTTCCATACAACAGCGTAGTGTATGGTAGGAAATCATCAGCAAAGATTGGAGATTTCCCTGAAGAAACCAGAGGGAGATGGAGACATCGTGATAAGGTCATTTCTATTTCAATTTAACTGATTTTGAACAAACAAAATTTTGTTTGAGTGGGCGTTTCCAGTTGCTGGGCATGAAATCGAACAAATGAGTATATTTCGGTAAACAAAGAAGACAAACAATGTAATACCCAGGATGCTGCTCCCTCGGAAGGGGTATCCACTCAAGCTGAGGGTATGCGAGTGGTCAGCGGTGACAATGGTCAGCGTTTCGTCCTCATGGGTTAGTTTCAGTCCTCGAGCCACAGCATCGTCAAGGGCAACCGCCTCCTGCAATGCCATGGATGCCCGAGATGCATGATGCCCCTGATCGATACGACCTCCTGTCAAACATACACAAGCTGGAAGGCTTCTGACAAGAGCTGAAGACATGTTAACAAAAATAATGGGTTTGTTTACCTTCGACGAGCAGGAAGAAGCCATTGGGGTTCTTCTGCAGGATCCGAATGGCCTTCTCTGTGGTCTCGGAGATAGAGGGATCCATGCCTTCATCTCTCTCTGCTTCAAACCTCATATCCCCAGGCTCAAACAGAGCTGCACACCACCAACATAAACACACGTCATTTTTGTTCTGTGGTGAGTCACACATTCAAAATAGTTTCAGATCATAAGAAGAGAAGTGAAGATAGTGGTTTTTTGTGAATACCCTCACATAAACATCACCAAAACTAAAGATCTCATTGTGGACTTCTGCAGAAACACAGTCCTTATCGATGGAGATTCTGTGGAAATGGTGCAATCATTTAAGCCTCGAGGAGTTCCACTCTCAGATGATTTATCTAGGGGTTGAAACCCCACTGCAGCTGTAAAAGGTGCTGCAAGATTTTTTTTATTATTTGCTCAGCAGTCTCCGGAGAGACAGGCCAAGGTGGAAAAACTCATCTTAATCCTTAGAAGTCCAGGGCCTATTTGAGCGTTTTTTATTTATTACTTTAGAATTTGCTCTTAGAAATTACCTTTATAACAGTTTTTTTTTGCAATGCTTGACATAATTAGTTTTTGTACATTTTAATAATAATACACAAAAATTACACAACAAACCTGGAATGGAAAAACAATTTAATTAAAAAAACTTTATTAAATTGTCATTTTTAACTGTAAAAAATAAAAATAAAAAATTATATATATATATATATATATATATATATATATAAAACAATTTTTATGTTTTTTATAAATAAAAGTTCATAAATACCCCAAAAGGCAAAGACGATGTGAACAAAAAGTCAAAACAATGTAAAAATTATAGCAAAAACCAGGCAAACCTCTCTTAATCCTTAACACTGTTCCAAGCCCTTTTGTGCCAGAACATTGAAAAACACAAGCCATCTCATAAGTCTTGTCACTAGAAGACAAGAAGTTCTTTTCACTACTAGTTAGAACTGATTTGGGGTCTGGAAAATGAACTTGGATGGGCACCTTCTTACATTTTAATTAGAAATACCTTGACAATTACGTGTCATAACTTTTATAATGTTAATTTAAAACCAAAAATATCAAAGCTATAACCTTCTTGAAGCCTTCACATTATATTTCAAATCAAAATTAATCAAAATCAAATTAAGCGTGCAGAGACTTCTAAGGGTGAGTGCTGCCTATTCCTCAGCTGCATTCGGACACAACAGGGAACCAGCACGTTCCACCCAACCGTAGCAGGAATGTTTTATTATCACTACTTTCATGAAGAAACCAGACTCATGCAGTGGTTCATTTAGTCCAGGGAAAGTCACAAAATTATAAACACTTTAGATTTAAAAGTTTATAATTAATGAAATCTGTTCAGGGGGTGGCCTTTCAGCTAGAAGGAGCGCTCCCTGGGGCCCGGGGCATTCCTTTCTTTTGTTCTGTGGGGGTCGGCTGGCCCATCGTGTAGCTCTTGGCTGTTTATGGGGCCTGGCCAGAGGCAGAGCTCTCATCACACCTGGATCACAGAAGACTAGAGATGACATATTGGACGTTCGGTTGCTGCTTGCTGCTTATGAATTAGGTTTTATTTCCTGTCCTAGGCACTCCTATATCTCTCCTTCACCCTCCTTTTCTTTTAAAACACTCCTGTCCTGATGGAATTAATGCAAATTTATCCATGGGATGGATAAAAAATACATGTAAGGTTTTCCATCCAGAGAAAAAAACACCACATCATATTCTCGCTCCCCTGAAGATAAAAAAACAAACAAAAAAAGCTCAAACGAAGCACCTACGCTCCCATGTGGTTACTTTAAGGCAGCACAGGACAATTGTTAGAGGGTTGCAGGTTCAAGGCTCACCAGTGACCTTCCTGAAAGGAGTTTACATGTTCTCCTTGTTTTTGCGTGTGTTTCCTCAGAGTACTTCGGTTTCCCCCACAATCTCAGAAACCTGCATTAGGTAATTGATAGAATTCCCCTTAGGAGTGAATGTGGCAGTGAATGTGTGCCCTGGCCTCTCACCCAAAGTGGGCAGGAGATCCCTGTGACCCCAAAAGGGAACAAGAGGGAAAGAAGATGAATGAATAAAAATCCTTTCAGAGCAGCATCACACTGTTAGATTCACCATCAAGAATTCTCTAATGATGCAAACGAAAGAGATAAACGAGACATTCAACCTCTTTGATCCCTGAAAAAAAATCAATCAAGGCTATACCCAAAGCCTTTTATCGTGTGCTTTCCCATCTCACCCATCAGATAATCCGTCGTCTCAGGATCAACCGCATCAAACTCTGTTTTATTCCACACATATCGGGCAACCTGGAAAACCATGGAAAGTACAGAAGCATTTTTTATTATAAAGTGCCAATAGCCACCGAAACAGAGAGAACTTTGGATAAAAATGAACAATGTCACAGCAGATGAGACTGATTTCATAATGGAAAGAAACGAAACTTTCATCGAGACATTTTCAGCACCTAATAATCTCAGCACCAAAGTAATTTTGATAATTGTTCAACATTTCTCAAAACTTCCACATTTGAGTCACTGGCTCGTCACCTTTCCTTCCTTCATCCGGATCCACTCCTCAATCAGGTTTCTGCCGTCTTTTCTCTGGCCCTGAGAGCTGGTGTCTGTGGGATATTCAGGATCAGAAAAACCCCGAGGAGTCATATACTTCCGCCCGCCTCCGATTATCACCTGAATACGCAGACAGACACATACCGACATATAGCTGAAGTAAACAGGAATTTTTAATGAATGAAATAGCTGGTACACGAGAGGGGGGGGGGGGGTGAGAATGTTTCTGGGTGTGCAAATCACCCAGATAAAAAAATAAATGGCGTCACACACTGAATACATGAATAATTAAAAATCAAAATGACAACACAGACACTAAATTAATGTATAGAAATAGAAAATGAGAACATTGTGACAACATTGCATTGCTGTAAATAATGCAGAAATAATTAAAACATTCAAATAAACGAATGAAAAATTGAAACGACACAAAATTTTCATGTCGGTTTGTTTCGCCTGGTGGGTAGCATTTGAAAGACTCACGTCGATGTCTGTGTTTCGCAGCAGCTGTGCTGCAATGTCCAAGCAGCCGGCCTCTGTCGCAGAAGGAGGCAGATCAGCATCACTGTACCATTTACGGCTGGCACTGTGAGCGTAAGAGGCAGCGGGGGTGGCGTGCTGGACACGAGTGGTTGTCACGATGCCCACAGACTTCCCTGAGACAGACAGACAGACAGACAGACAGACAGAGACAGACAGCTAGCTATACTTTAAAAGACTTTTATTTTGGTTTCAAATTCTCGTTCCTGCTGTGATTACCTGCATCTTTGGCCCATTTGAGGATGGAGGTAACCTCGTTGCCCTTCTGCGATCGACACACACCATTCCGAGCAGCAGCGCTCACACCTAAAGTATTCAGATTGGTTTTGACTCCACACAAATAAGCTGTGGCCGTGGCAGCACTGTCTGGAACCTGGAAATCCACTGCATACACCTGAAAAATATTAAACAGAAGGGAAACATTCATTCCATAATTACAGCACCAAGTAGAAATGCTTAATGTTACAAAAAATGAACAATACATTAGTTATACATTTTATGTTAAATAATGTATGACTAATTAATAATTGTAATTAGTTTTAACACCAATGTAAAAATTGAGTCAAATACAGATGGGAAAAGTGTGTAAATACACAAAAATCTAAATGTTATCAAATATTCATATTATTCTGATACACTGAAATAAAAATGATTAAATTGGCATCAAACACAATGTTAAACCTGACATAAGAAATGCATAATATATGCACTACAATAACGTAAATCGTTTAAATGACTTCAAACATATTAAAATAAAAACCAAATTTCATACAAATTTCTGTCTTTCAGTCTGAGTTTCGCAAAAGATTAAAGTTCAATGTAAAATTAGATTTCAGTAAATAGTGTTCGATGGAGCCATGGAAAAAAAAACTAGGTACTTTGGAGTAAAATAATTCCCATTGCTGCCATAAACTCAGCCGAGACGAAGGGGGTTCGAAAAATGTTGAGTAATGCTTCAGTCTTGCATTACCTTAGCAAGGCCCACATGAGGGAAGGTGTCCATGTTCATAATGGTTTCCTCACCAGAGCGTTTCTGAATCTGACCCTTCAGGATCCTGGCAGCTGTAATGGTTGGCACTCCCATTCCTGGTGGCAATGATTGACAGGTGTGGTCATGTTGATCACTGACCAATCATGTGAGCAATTAGAGGAAGTCATAAGGAATTTAACTTATAGATAGTTCACTGGTGAACTAACATGTGCACACGACGGGCCAATAGCTAGAAGATATTTCATACACCCTCAAACATCTTCTTTGCATAGATTTTGATGTTGTGCGACATCTAGTGGCAAAGAGTTACATATTGAACATTTAATGAACCTGTTGTTTCATGTCACTACTGGAATTCCTTTTTTAAATTGATTTAAATCATAAACCAAACATTCAAATAATTGTAGTTATCAACAACAATAAAGAATATCTCACCATCTCCCAGAAACAGCACAATATTTTTGGCCACATTACTATTGATTCTTCGATTTAGAGCCGATCGCAATGTGTTCTGAGCAAAACTCCTCCAGAACTCAGGATCCTCCTCTTCCACTGAGAAAACAACATACATAGAACACATGTTACTATACATATACTATAGAAAAATGCAGTTATACACAAAAAAAAATATCTAACATTTATGTCTTGCCAACGTTTCATGCCCTTTCAGATGACAAAACAAGCAAAATTTAAAAGCTCATGTTAGAAAACTAAACAGGGCTTTTGCATTAAAACTTTATTTTATAGAGCATTTAGAGTAACCACCCTAAACGTCACAATAAAGGTAGCATGCGGGCAATACATCAATATATATAAAAAAACAACAATAAAAACAAATTAATATATGAATATATTTTGTTCTGTTTTTACCTGATCCTGACGTGAAGGTCAGCAAGAAATAGAAAATACACACTCTGACACTAAACATGATGAAAATCAGAAAGCACAAACAGAGATCATAAAGAATAGAGTACAAATCATAAATCAGTTCAATCTCTGACCCTCCAGTCATGAAAGCATCTCCTCCACCAATAAGAAAACACACACAGAGATAAACACACACATGCAACAAAGTACAGTAATGTAAGGTTGATTTATAACCTATGGAAAGTACTGTAGTATAATCATGTTGATTTATTTAAATTTACAGAATTGATTTGTACCATGCACAGCAATGTACCCTAAATAATGATAATGTACAATGTCTACGCTAATGTACAGTAGTTACATGTGATTTATGTACGGTATGTAGTGTATTGTGACGATTGACATCCATTGACTGTAGCGTAATGATGGTTTATGTACCGACAAGCTATGGTTTAATTCTGTTTTATTGCGTCTACAGTAACATACCTTGGTGTAATGCTCAGTACTGTATGCAGTTTAGTAGGACTTTTATATTCTGTTTAATTTTTTTATTGCAGTGTGGGTACACTCTGCTTATAATATGATACATACCTCGATACGCATCACAATATTTCATGACACTACTTCTAACCAATATTGCTACTGTTTATATAACAAACAATCAATGGAGAAAATGAAATTTTAACAGTTTTGAAACCACAAAGCTAAGAAGGTTAGGGTCTAGGTTGTTTTGTATGAGAGCATTTGATACCATCCATCCACCAGGGGGCAGTGTTAACGCTTGCATTAAGTCCTCTTTTTTTACTCTAAGCGATGGAGAGAGTTAATTTTATAATCTTCTTGTTTAAAATGTGCGCAAAGGAAACTTGTCTCCTAGTAAATATTACATAAGAAGAAAATGTAAAGAAATTTCAGAAGTGACAAGAGTCACAATCACTCCCAAAATAAAATAAAAAAAAACAGTAGCTCCCGGATACGTATTGTGAAAATTATGTCTTGCAATGTATTGTTACACCCCTAGGGTGCAGTAATAATCCATAACACTGAGTAGTGTACTTTTCCCACATATAAACAAATAACTGTCAATTTATCTTCAGCAGCACTTCATACTTAATGTGGACAGTAACGACCATAAATATAATGTTGAACAGTAAAATAAAATACTTGGAACATTACCCACCACACTAGTTCAGCCAAAAAGTTGTGTTACGCAATCTCAAGTAAAGCAATTAAGTACGAGACCCTTACCCAGCGCTATTAGAGGTTGATATATGGACATGTCAGAGATTTTATCAAACTAATGCCATAAAGGCAGATAGTCACCCAGTTTAAACACATAAGTATAAAGTACAAAGTATAAGCTGCATATTTATGGCGGCCTTGAACTTGAATAAAGGCATGTGCTTAAAAATGATCCCGTGCAGATCCCAACCAAACACGGTTTTCTAAGACAAGACACTAAACCAGCACAATACTCTTTATACACCGAGTAAATAGCACTTTCTCACATTTAGTTTAAGTTACTGAGTATCAAAGCCAACTGTCGGAAAATGTTATCATTACAATCAGCATCTCGACAGCTGAAGCACAAGTGCCCTCTAGAGGAATGAACATGGAAATACACACAACGCACAAAAAAATCCTCAACATTTGTCAAAACAAGAAAAAAACTACCGTCAACCTTTTTCATTGCAATATTCTTTATTTTCTTTTCCAGTTTCAAACGTGAAAAGAGGCATCAATTTCATTTAATTAAATACTGAAAGCAAGAAAAAGAGAAAATATTTACATAATTTCATTAAACTAGTGGGGTAATTGTACAAGCTGGGTGGTTAAATGCTAAACAAAAATTAAATACAAGAAAAAGCCATTAGTTAATAGATGGCATTGAAGTTAGCATTTTATTATTGGAAAAACAAAAGTATTTACAGGAAGCTTCTGAAGTGACTCCAGGAAGCTGCAAAGGCAAATTGATTCGTACTCTGATTCTCCAGCTTTAACACTTTATTTTTTTTTTTTATAGATCTTCAAGTCACTGTGATTATTTTGTAAAGTCCACTACTGAAGAACAAACTCGTCCTTAAGAAAATCATATTTTTTGCTTTTTTTAAATATTTTTTGTCAGAGAAGTGACATGATGAAATCTTCCGCCAGCAGCAGCAACAGCAGCAGCAAAAAGGTCTTTGTGCAAGTTTTTTTTCGCCAAGAACTGCCAACAAACAACTGAAAAATGCAGCTTTGAAACCAGCGACGCAGATTTTTGTTATCTCAAAAGTCAAATCATTCAGGTAAAATGAACTTAAATTGAACCAATCATTCAGCACTAAAGAACAGCTTTCTGCATAAAATTAGCCAAAACATTAGACAAAAAAAACAAACAAACAAAAAATGTATTTAAAAGCAGCTTTTGTGATGTTACACATCCCTGTTGCCACAAGAAAAGTCGTAATTCTGAAAAATGCTTCAGCTTTCCTCATTACGGTAATGAAATGTAAATTGGATGACGAACTCGTCATCTCTTGATTCTTGTAAAACACTAAATCAGAAAACTAAAAAAACTCAACTAGAAATCCCTTGCGCTATGATTTCTCCGTGACAAACAGTATTAATGGTATAATGTGGCTTTCTCTGCATATATTTCCCTCTTTGCGTCTCCATAGTTACAGTGAAGGATTCAAATGCTGCTGTTTTCTCTGAAAAAAAAAAAACAATACAAAAAAATTCTAAAAATAATCCAACAGGTCAAAAACTCTAAAAGATTTGCCTCCATCTCTTGCTTGTAATGTAAATCAAACGGTGCATCAAAAATTCTCAACTCAAAAGAAAACTCCGGCGAGCGTTTAAGGCTTGTCATCCATTAATACTTTCCATTCGTTTATCACTGATTGGATTCAGTTCAGCAGCGTCTTTCTTTGCGCTAAAACAAAAACCCCAAGAACGTATATTTCTGTTCAGTCTTTCTCTTCTCCATGTCATTGTGTGATGAAGTGGGTGTGGCTAAGGCTCTAGCTGTTATCTGATTCGTCTTCAGGCTGCCGCAACCAGGTAAAGAAGGCGGTGACTGATTTTAGGGCGACACCTTTACCCTGCTGCTCCGAGGGATCTTTGCTGGACTCCCAGCGGTAGAAAGTGTCTTCTTTAATCATATCCTCATCATATAAGGCGTCAAAGAACATCCGAAGCAAATCTGAGGAAAGAAATCAAAACGTCATAGCTCTTCATATTAATAAACATATTATTTCAATGTATTAAGTACTTTTGACTGGCTCATGTTCAATGAGGGATATATTCTGTGGTTTAACTCTTGAGGCTCAGAAACCTGCTCATGTTGAATCTTGCTTACGATTGGCTGAAAACCACTGCACAAATCTGATTAGCTGAGAAACATTTTAAATTCTTGAGTCTAACTGAAAATGAAAAGGTTCAATACACTGTCTGATTGGCTGATTAACATTTTATGATTGAATGCTTCGTTCTGATTGACTGAAAACCCCTAAAATACTGATTGGCTGAGGAACATTTAAAGGTTTGACTCTGATTTAATATTTTAAGTATAAATGTACTGTCTGATTAACATCTGATTGGTTAATGGTTGATTATTCGATTCTGACTGGATAAACTCATCCTGATTGGTGGATGGATTTTTCACAATTTTGATTGGTCCAACAATTTGGGGTGAGAACACACAAAAATTAAACCCTCTATAAAATGTTCAACATTGTCTGCTTGAGCTCAAAAAAAACGACATACATGATGAAACAAATTGAAAAGATTCAGTTGGTGAGCGCAGTTTCTGGGAGGATTTGTACAACAATCTGCAGTTAAATATAAATGATCTACAACAGGGAGGAGGAGTGAGGGCAGCACGTACTCGGCGGCTGCTCCATCTTCAGCATGAGGCTCTGGAGAGCGAAGAGCGCCTGCAGCTCCTTCTGCTCGTCTTGGATGAAGGGCTGTAGAAGACTCGCCCGTCCACTCAGCGTCTGTGGATCCACTCTATAGGAATTATGAACTGCTGCAGGAGCATGAACAATAAAAACAAGTGTCAGATTTCAATCAGGACTTTCACCCTTACACTCTAACTTTTACAATTCCACATTAATTGGGACGTACAACAAGAATCCAAGATTTATCATGGAAATAAATAAATGAATCTAGTGTTGTTCAAGCAATAAGTGAATATTTGAAAGACTAAACACATTTATATATGATTAAATAAAAAACAAATGCATTATAATATTAAGTGAGAAATGGAAAAATAAATAGTTATAATAAATGAATGAATATATGCTTGAATAAAAAAAACCAAGGTGTACATCAAAAACTTAATAATATATGCTTTACTAAATAAATTAAATACATTTTACTGAAAAGAAAAATACATAAATAAATAAATAATACTAACAATTGGACATAATTAATGCATTTTTTCCAGATTACAGCACGTATTCATTTATTATTTATCAGGTTTTCTTAATTTGTTTCTTTTTTTCTGTGCCCATATGCTAATTATGTTTGCAGCCTTAACTTCAGTCAAAGACAGGGTTGATTCCACAGGAACTTCGTGTCAGAAAGTGGAAATAAGAAAAAATATTAATAAAAATGATAATTAATTTATGACTTCATTTCAAGTCTTTGTACTCAAGGCACTTGATCAAATTTACATTTCGTTAACTTGATGCAATTTCAAAATGTACATTAAATACCCAACGTTACATTTCACATCCTTTCCATCTCTGACTCTCATGTTAAAGGATCACTTGAACCTGGTTTGTAGTGTGATGAGAGAAGAAAGAGCAAAACTCACAGACGATGGCGGATTGACAGACGACCGTCATCAGTGCTCGAACAAACGTGTTTGAAGAGGTCTGCTGCTCGTCCAGATTGGCCTGAACAGAGGTCAAAAATCAGAATTAATTGAAATATGACTTTTCACAGTTGCCAACCTTAGCCGATGCGAATATCTTTTTATTGTATGGTGTATTTGAGGACCTTTTCACTAAATGAAAAGCAAGTGAACGTCACAGATAGAAGCATACTAAAAAAAGCACAACACAAACTATGGCTGGAGGAGATTATATTAGCAGAACTTCAGTTTAAGGTTCACTGTTCTAAACCAAAATGTTGAATTGCCTAAAAAAAACAGCCATCATTTCTGCACAAACTCACACTGAAACGTTTTGTTCCTAAAACCTCTCTCACAGCACACAACAGACAGAGGAGGGCAAATGTACCTCGATCCAGTCGAGAATCCTCTGGTTGTCAGCTTTCTCCTGCAGGAGTCGCTCTAGCTCTCGACTCAAGGCATCTGGACTCAAGCTGGATTTCCCGCTGGTCATCACACAGTCCTCGCTCAAAGTGAACTCCACACCCTTAATTCATCAGTAAAAAAAAACATTCAACACTTCCATAACACTGATCAATGACATCTGGTGTGAAATATCATAATTACGGTATAAATAAATTTGAACAATTATGTCTTTTAATGAAGCATAAAAACAACACAGACCTTCTCAGTGACAAACTTGTTGATGTCCTGATCTTCAGGTAGGAACTCTGCCCAGCTGAGACCTGCTTCTCTCCACAGAGATCCCAGCTTCTTCTGACTCTAAAAGAACGTAAAAGTGTGGTTTGCATTTAATCATGGACAGAAACCTGACTTATCAAGAGAGAGGTCAATATTGCATACTGTAAAACAACAGAGGATAATCAGAGCTTAGCAGTTGACTCAACTAATGCATTTCACAGGCTAAAAAAGGGCCTTTCATTCTTGGCCCAAGAAATGATTTTTTTTTTTTTTTTTTTGCAAAAGTTAGGGCTTCCTTTCTCCAAAAATATTTTTTTGACTAAAACTTACAAAAACACTGTAAGTAGAGCCATGATAAAGTCATAACGAAGCACTAGCTGTATCTTCAACAAATGTCTGAAGGGAGAGACATGCAGTAGGCTGTTCTCTCAGGAACCTTCTTAAACTTAGCTTACAGCATCTTAAACAATAATGGATTATTAGACAATTATAATAAAAATAGCCTGAAAACCAGATCCTTATTAAAGATGGTTTATCTGATAGCTGTGGAATCGTGCCAATTTCTTTACAATATCCACCTCGGGGGTATAGGTTTGTGTAGAAAACTTTATTGGAGATCTTTTTAACATGAAAACTCAGATTTAAAAGCATGCACAAAACCCAATGAAGGTCTGGGTGTGTGTGTGTGATGCATGTACTTTACACATGAGCTTAAATTAAATACAAGTAGTTTAAAAACTACTATCAAAACAATAATAAAAAAACTTTTCTACAGCAAAAATTTGAGCAGAAAAAGTAATTCTCTAGTGTTAACTAAACTAAACTGTTCCAAGGGTCTGTCGATCAGATTTAGAAAACCTTGTAGAAAATGTTGGTGCTTATCTACAATAAAACGCAGGGTCTGGATTTTATAGCCGTCCTTGACTTTTATCAAAACATAATTGATTTGTTGGGGGTGGGGGTCTTTTATACCATTCCTTTGCAGAGCAGCTTCAGGATTTCTACCAGTAGGACTCCAGCTTTCCCCAGATTCACCAGCGGCTTTGACACCTCCCTGCAGCAGACATTAACATCCACAAACCAGAACAGTAAGACAGGATCATCCGGAAATCTGGAATTAGGCGAGAGCTCATCAGACCTGAAGAGTGGGCCCATGTCAATGCCCCCCTCCTGCATCACTGGAGAGATGAGCTCGGCCAGATACTGCCAGATATGAGGAACATCGATCTCCATGTCATCCGCAACCTCCAGCACCTCCATCAGCCTGAAACACAGAGCCGCATTACATCTTACAAGTACGGTAAGAGAAACACCTACCCACAATAGATAACCCACACTGTTCTCAGAAAAACATTGGACCTCGACACAATTCTGTGACCTGGTGAATCAAGGATTCTACTCGGGATTCAATAGCAGGCATCGTGTTCAGAGAACTCCCCTGATACAAAACTATTCCTACGTGCTGTGGGGATGGCTCTACACCAGCTTAGGATGAAGAGCAGAACAGTCATTCCTCAATATCCAGTGAATCTCGTAGGAACAGCGGCACTCAGGAACCTGGTTTGTGTCTGGTTTATCGGTGAACCGAGTCTCTCAGTTTTCATTCAGTCACAAGCCTTGTGTTGCCAGATATTTGAAATCCCCCTCGACAT
Source organism: Danionella cerebrum (assembly GCA_007224835.1). NCBI lineage: Eukaryota > Metazoa > Chordata > Actinopteri > Cypriniformes > Danionidae > Danionella > Danionella cerebrum. The sequence goes on from SRMA01025647.1 coordinate 152,005, forward strand.
CACTAGTAAAGCAAAAGTTTCTACCCATCAGCTTCATTATGTTTTGATTCTGAAGCATGGCACTTACTCACCCTTTGTAGTACTGCGGAACCGGAAGAGTGTGCATCTTAATGAGCTGGTGGAACAGTAAACCCAAGTGCTCTCGGACAAGGGTGCTACGATCCAGAGTTGACTCAACCCCGGTGCGGACGAAAATGCTCAAAAGAGCAGAAGAGTTGAGCTCGCTCACACACTGCAGCGCCTCCTACAGCACAAGAGAAACACAAGAGATTAAATGAAAGCGCCTTGCACACTGCATTTATGAAGCATTGATGTACCGTGAAAGAAAAGAAAAAAAAACATTGTTTCTCCTGGAATGCGAATAATGCGCCTCAGAACATTTGACTAAAATTAATGAATATGATAGTGTACAAGCTAAAAGAGTCTGAGGTGCATGAGTATACTGTTACTTTACATCTTTGGTCAATAAATGACCACTTTTTTTTTTTTTTGCAGATGCACAAAGATTATTCGGTTTTGTTTTGCATAATAAACAATATACTTCACATTGTTAGCAACCGGCATGGGCGTTTTCAAGGCAACCATCGAAACCAACACGTCTTCATAGCCAAAATCTGTCTGTGACTTACAATCCCAGAGAGACTTGTGGCAATAACAGAAAGCTGATTGGCTGTTGCATGTTGGTCTCATTTGTAGTCGTAATACAGCAAATTATATTTGGATACACCAGCATAAATCAACCAAGCTGAGACAGAAGTAAAATAAGACCTGTTATTTAAGACATAGAACAGTGAGACATTTTAAGGGTTTTAACTATTTAGACGTAAAAAAAGTCATGTATATCCAGCAATTACCCCTAATACTCAGGATACTTACAGTAGTGTTTATTTCTAGCTTTACATGGTTTAAGGTTTATGAATTGTTTCACTGATATGTTCGTTTACTTTGTTTAAGTCACCGTTCATCACTGGAATGTTGGGTTTTGTGAAAAATAAAGTAAAAAGGGTTTATGAGGCATTACAAATAAACTTGCCTTGCCAAGGATACACTTGCAGCTATATGTGCATGTAGAAACTCTGTTCTCTATACAACTACATGAGAAGAACGCGATGCATAACTTGATTGATCTAAATGAGACATTCAGGAAACTCTTGAGGAGACGTCAGTAACACATTGACTAACAGCGTGTAAGAATGATTCAGTTTCTTTTGGTCTTTTCAGGATCTCATCACAGAAGAGAACTCATGGAAAATTGGTGAAGAGAAATTAAATATAAACAGTAGGGGTGTAACGGTTCACGGTATGTATTGAACCGTTTCGGTACGGCCTGTTCGGTTCGGTACACTTGCGTACCATTTCGGGTATTCAGTATTTTTATTAAATTATATAAATTTATTATTAGCGCGATATTAAGCGCAGCAGAACAATGTTCCTAGGCGAGTTTCCGCACGGACGCTATTAAGTGAAGCACAGTAGAGCTGCACGCCACGGGTAGCTGTGAAAAATGGACAGAGAAAGAGAAGCCAGAGCTCACTACGGTCTCCTGTTGGGAATACTTTGACTTCTCTGTTAAAATACATAACGGGGATAGACGAGTGGATAAATTTAAAGTTGTATGACGACATTGTTCCACGGAGATCGGGCAGGCAACACATCTAACATTTTCTACTGCTGGAGATATTATAACCAGATCTGTGCTCTCTTCAGAAAATGTGGATAGGTAATCTATCCTAACTAGTTGCAGTATTTTATTTTTTATTTTAAAAAAATGTGTTTTTCTTAATAAAGAGGGCAATTTATTTAAAATATCACCCAAAAGTGTCACTTTTATTTATTTTATGCAAGAATTCTACTGTGTTTTGGCAGCTTTTCAAAATAAAGAATATGTAAGTTCTTATTGTTTTGTACCGAACCGAATGAACCGAACCGAGCTCTCCAAGACACTGTACCGAACCGAATACGATTTTAGCGTACCGTTACACCCCTAATTAACAGCCTTCCTTGAAAGTGGCTCTGCTGCAACAAACACGACACAAACAAATCTGTGGGAACTGCCCTGGTGCCCGTACCTTCAGATCATTGATGTGCAGATATTCCTCGATGATGGCTATGGATTTCTTCTCCAGTTCCTCCTCGCTCAGAGCATGCTTGGAAGGAACCGTTGGAGGTGTGAACACTGCTTCTCTCTTTACTGAAAAAGAATTTAGAAACAAACCCGTCTGGTTCTCTACTTTTCAGTGACACGTGGAATCAGACCCATATGTATCTACACAAAATAAACATGTTCCAACACAAACAGATCCAAGCAAACAAATACTTTACCAAAGCGATTAATATACAGTGATGGAAAAAACCCCCTCAAATTACCAGCTTCATGGCCTCTCTCTCTGTCACGATCTCGCTCATCCGTCATACTGGAGACACGGCGGATGATCTCAGCAGGTCGCTGGTCTCTTTCTCGACTTTTCTCTTCTTTCTCTCTCCCTTGGCTCCTCTCTTTCTCTGTCTCTCTATTTCTCTCTTCTTTGTCCCGGCTGAAGCTGCCTTTGGCGACTGCTGGTCGGTTCCGATCCAGGCGGTCAGAGCCTCGATCGTCTCTGCGCTCAAATCGATCAAAGCGATCGCTCCGCTCCCTGCTCGAACTGTTCCTGGAACACACATGAGAAACAATAAGAGTCCACACCACAGCATTTGAGGGTCAGATCCTTTTAAAAGCTTGTGACTTCAGAGATTCGTACCTTTGTGGAAGCCTTCGGTCAGAGTCAACGTTTGAAGACAGTGACGATGCGGAAGGCGGCTGCTGAAGAGGTGAAAAGCGATTTGGAGGGTTGGCACGAGATGGTTCTGGAGCTAAAAATACAAATAAATTTGTAGTAGCCAAAACACAGAATGTTCTAAGTGCCAAAGTTTCACTTCTTTATGTGATTTATTTTCAGCCTGTCGCCTTGTAAAACGATGGGCTGTCAATCACACAATATTCTACAGACCACTGACCGCTCTCACTGGGTTTGGCTCCAGTCCCTCCACTGCTGCCTTTGCCCCAGCTGCCCCAGGTTCCTTTACCTCCAGGTGCAAGAAGCTGATTGTTGAAGTCCAGAGCGCCAGGCTGAAATCAATAACAGAGAACAAACAAACATGAGTGAGGCACAAGTGAAGGAATTAATGATTCATGAATTAATGAACAGATAAGCAAAGTTCGCCTCTAACGCAACATGCCCCGCACCCGTCACCCAGCAAACAAGTGACTTCAATTATCAGGTGGGTGTCAACTTGCACATCAAGCCGAAGTTTATACAGTACCACAGCACAACACGCTGATCAGGGTGCTTAAAATTACTCCCCCAAAAAATCCAACATCAGGTTTTAAACATCTTCATCTACAAGGATATCAAAAGATGTAAAAGTCATATGAAATATCATATAAGAGGAGCTTCAAAGACACCAAATATCTCAGCCACTTTCTTTAAAGGGCTTGTAAGTTTCTGGTTGTGATGTAACTTCCTGTTCTTTTATCAAATTAACCAGGCAAAAAGAATTGTAAAATATATCTTTCTATTACAATGCAGACAAACTGTGTGCTAGGCTTTGATCTGAACCCTGATAAAGTTATCACTCAAAAATTAAGCCCTCACTACAACACAACCACTTGCTACACCCTACACCCACCTGACTGTTTGGGCAACAACTACTAATAACAAAAAGAGAAGCTGACCTTGGTGATTTTGGAGAGTCTGCTGGTGTCGATGGGTCTGTTCTTGCTGGAGATGGGAACAGTGTTCCAGCCATCCTCCGGGCTCTGGTTTCCTCGAGACGGGTGACCACCAGGAATGAGAGGAGTACCTCTAGATCCCATGACCCCAGATCCCCCTGGCAATCCTCCTACAGGAGGGCGCGGAGAATCTTTTTTGGAGAGAAGGAGCTGCTGCTGGATTTTGGCTTGCTCTCTGTGCTCCTCTAGCTCAGCATCACGATGAATCTGTTCAATCGTCTTGGGACCCTGATCTCCACGACGGGGCACCCACGAGTTCTGATGAAGACAGAGTCAGCAGTTAACTCAGGAGCAATTATCATGTGATTAGTTGCCTAAATTTTTTTCACTTACCCGTCTTAAATCGATGACATCCTGCAACATGAAGCGAATCCTGGATGAGGTTTTCTTCTCTTTGATGATTTTTTCCATCTGGGTGAAATACTGGTCCATTCTGGGCTGAAATGACAAAGAAATATGAATTAATACAAAGGCAGCAAATTAGAACTGTGTCCTTCTGTTGATGCCCTGAAAAGGGTTTTAATGTAGAATGTGGTTCAATTAAAGCAGGGATTAAAACATTGTGAGTTTACTGAACTGGGCAGAGAGGATGACTCTGTACTACTTCTAGACTAAGATGTAAAGAGAAGCTTTACTAAATAGCACAGGAGATAATTCTTAAAATATTCACAAATCCTTGGCCCATAAAAAAAAACCTAATCACAATTCTCTTGTGATCCCATCGTCACCTCCATTTGTTTTGCTCATCACAGCCAGTCCTAACAACATCTCCCTCAGAAGCATTTCTTCCTGAGAGATGGTTGTTTATCCAGCTACAAACCTTTTGACTCTTTGCAAATTCACACTGTAGTTTTTTTGCCCAAACTCTATGTGATCCACAGCCTGAAATCTAAACTTTCAGGATTTACAAAAGGCAGCCATAAATGTAATAATATTTTAAAACATTAATGCTACGCAACTCAAGACAATAAACTCTTTTAACAATTACATCATGAAGCTTACTTTGGCTGGTAGAAGAGTTAAATTCAGAAAAAAATATTTGTTTTCCACATGTTTATTCTTATTATTATTATATTAACATCAATCCCAAAATTCTGTTCTGTTGCTATTTTCCTTGTATTACAAAATGCACACATTAAACGACAGCGTACATGCTCTCAAGCAGACAAACGGAAGTTGTGTGATGTCATGTGATGAGGTTCAAATTTGTTCTCTGTACTATGACCAGGAACTATTACCACACATCATATAAAATTTGTGGAGAGTAGCCTTAAAAATAATAAGGAAATACCGGTAAGTCTCAAGATGTGAACAATTTTTGGCCTTAAATAAAAAACAGCCAGCCTTCTTAACATCTCCCCTGGTCAACTCCTTAAGGTCAAGCACCACCTCCCTGAGAGATTGGGAGTGTTTGTGCTGTTACAAATCTTCTTCCCTTCTGTTCAATCCCATTTGTCTCTTTCTGACATGTTATCTTACTGAAATACTGGTGGCAGCAGAAAAAGTCTGGCGAGCATTCAACAGAACAATATAAATCTCAGAAATGAGCGAGTTTAAAAAGCTGCATTGGGTAAAATAGATGCCAACTCCGCATTAGTCCAAATTGCATGCTCATTTAACCACCAAAGATAACTGCTTCTAAAGATGGAGAATCAGTGGATGCTACCTTGGCCTTCTGGAAGTCCAGATCTTTCCCGATGGTGGCGAGGAGTCGGCAGAGGCACTCCAGACTCTCCTCATCATGGTTCTTCAGGAGTTTGACGATACAGTCGTGCATGATATTCTCAGTCAGCATCTTCAGCTTAAACAGCTCACCGATGAACTTGATGTTTCCTAGCGACCGTCGCCGGGCTTTATCTTTTGCATCTTCCAGCTCCTCTTTTAACCTTTGCCGCTCTTCTTCCTAAGAGCATGGGCAGTACAGAGTATCACGCATTTGACTGATAATTCTAAGCCGACATGTAAATAAATTGCTTGAGAAAAGCCACATTTTTACAAATATTTTAGTTTACCCCACTGGCTTCATCCAGCTCCTTCTGCTTCTTCTCAAAGGTTTCATCATCATCTTTGTCCTTCTCAAACTCTTTCTGACAGCGATTGAGCAGCAGCTTACGGAAGTTCACCATCCCTGTTGGTTTATCAGAGATGGGGACCTTCAGCTGCAGGGAAAAACAAAATAAAGATATTGAAATTTCAAAAACAGCACAAAACTTTCTGGAAAGGAACTTGTGTAGAATAATCCGTGTCAGATGTTAAATTTCAAAAGGCATTTAAATGTAAGATTTGCATGCGTATGGACGCCCTGGCCTGGAGCTGGAGCCAACATTGTGGAAAGAGAACTTTAGAACTTTTCAGTCTTCAGTCTGAATGTAAAGATCTTCTGTGACCAAATTTTTAGTTAAAACTCTTCAGGACCGCAGTGTTCTCCACCCAGAGACCTGGGTAGGACAGAAATGCTTCCCCAACACAACTTTCACTTTCAATTGTAATTTTTATATTACATCAACTATTTAAAGCACAGGATTTTTTTATTTTGTCTTATTACTGTAAGTTTAATTTGAGCCATTTTTTTTTAACTTTATTTTTAATAGCATGTGATGTGACTAGTTTATATCCCAGTGTGCACTCACAGCGATGTCTGTTGCCAGGTTAGTATGAGCAGTTTGAGTGTAATCAGAACTTTAAATAGATGGGCCTTTTACTAAAATCTCTATTAAATTATTTCACAATCCAGAAATGATGGATGTAGCTCACAGATATCATGATTGACACATGTGTTAAAAAGCTTATCTGTGCATTTATCACCTCTATAGTCATAGAAATGCAGAAGTTTCTTAAATACTGTATCTAAAACCTTTTAGAACTTCCAGACATCTCATTGCTTCAACAGATCCCTGCCCGAATGTTCAAAACCAGACAGAAAGTTACACACCCGCTCAGACAAATAATTGTAAAACTTGTAATATCAGTGTCTTTGGTCATCAAAGAAGTAAAGAAATCCATTTAATGAACAATTCTTCAAAAAATTTTGACAACTTTCAAATTATTTTATGTTAATCATCACATTGCTAAGTCTTTAGATAACAAGACTGATAACTTGAAATAAAAATCAATGTATTACTACTTTTCAACACATTTGTGTATTTATTTCTCCATTTTTACATTACATTTACATTTATTTACATTTATTTATGATTTTTGTCTTTTTTTGCATATTATTATTTATGCATTTATTTCTACTTAATATCTTTCGTCCTCCATAGTCAGGAGCCTTTACTGGGTAGCGTTCACTCACCCCCATGAGGCAGCGGCACATGTTGGCATAAGCGACGGAAAAATTTGGCTCAGAAATGGCTTTTTCGAAGATCAGGTCGATGACTCCCTTGAGACGCTCCTCTGTGTCAATGGTCAGCTCGGTCACCTGATCACAGGTCAGACTTTCGATCAGACAGACAGATGAGGAGCAAAACTACTTTTGCTTAATGCCACTCTTACCTGCTTCATGAGTGGCTGGAACATCTGTGGCGTTAGTTTGTTGAGGACGCTGCGGACACGTTTGAACAGCTCCTGCGTACGGATAAATTCAGGGTTTTCATCTTCGTCCGATCGCCCTCCGACAACCTTGTGCTTGACTGAGGGCTTCCAGGCTTTTTCTGCTTTATTTAGCTGCACATCTTCGGTCAGTGAGACGCTGGCGATGATCTTACGAGGCTCCTTCCCACGTTGGCCCTGACCAGAACGCCGGGGGCCACTAAGACCCGATGGCTGAAGGCAGAGAAAAAGTTACAACATTCAGACTTTGTTTTATTATGTTGGCCAACATATTATTATTCGTCTTTTTTCAGACAAAAAAAAAATCTGCCTACCATAGCAACAATTTAGCATATCTCTATCTCAGCTTAGGAAAGTTTTAGTGACATGGGGGTTGGAAATAGGAGACATGATATGTCATTGAGCCCACCACTGCAACCAAAACGTTTACCATAGCAACCAATTTTCCTTATCTGTATGCCATCTTAGGAAAATCAGAGAAAACTGGCGGTTTATTTTTGATACTTACAGTGAAATTAGGAACATTTTTAAATACTTTAAACAGCACTTTTGCAAGCGAACATCAAAGTTTGTGTGCCAACTTCATGCATTATTTTCTTATTTAGTCACTACATAGAGTACAGTTATGGTTTGATACATGGAAATAAAAGTTTACAGCATGCCTTTACTTTCTGTGTGCTCAGAGAAACCCAGACCTGAAGCTTACAAACAGCCAAGAGGACTAAACGAGCTGCATCAGGTGTGTTAAGTTGATGTTGGAACTAAACTGTGCAGAGCTTCGGCCTTCCAACCCCTGGTATAGGGGTATGATCCCAAGATCTTATTGGCCTGTGCATGGACCTGGATGTTCATTTAGGGCTAACTTGTTTGTCTGCTAAACGGATAAGAGCTCCAGATTTATTTATATTTATATATATATATATATATATATATATAACATTGCATTTATTTTGTTAAATTGTTTCGTTAAAGTGAGAAAGACTATTTATTTTAAGTTTATCTTAGATATTTGCAGAAATCCCAGAATCAGGACAGACACTCAGATACAGAAAAACCTCTTTTTGGGTTTCATTTCAGCCTTCTCCATTGCATTTAAGAGTTTACAGGCCCAAGGTCAGGCTGACCTGACTAAGAGACTTTCTCGCCCTCACCACTCTGATTCTTGAGTCAGCATTTTTAAGGATATTACCCTTTGGAAAAGCAGAGGTTTGTTCACACCCCCAGACCTGTAATGTACAAACACCCTCAAGAAACTGACAATAAATGGGACTAAGGTTGAAGCATTAACTCTTGTGTCGTGTCTCTTTCCTTGTCACCCTGAGATCTCAGAACTTTGTCTCTCGAGAGGGGAGAGCACAGAATCCTTCAATTACATTTGTACTTAGACCTTCATGTGAAAATTTATAGTATGTGATCACAGTAGAAATGTAATTATTTCTAAAGATCTTTGTTGACTTTGATCATAACGGAAAAATATCATCACAGAATTAAACCCCTAAGACAGGGGTGTCAAACTCATTTTCACTGAGGGCCACATTAGCATAATGGCTGTCCTCAAAGGGCCAGATGTAACTTATAAATGTAAAACAAAGTAATCGAATGTAATGTAAAATAAATGTAACTACTCCTTAATGTTAAATAAGTCATTATTTATAACTTATTCAAGTGACAATTCAGTTGCATAGAAACAAGTGTTTGCTTGTTGTTCTAATATAAATCCTTTTGATTTTTGTCAGCTTATGAAAATCCACATAACTCCATTAATAAAGGATCAAACTGTCCAAGTGAATAAAGAAAAAAAATGCATTTTTGTAATTTGTTTAGCGAAAAAAAACAAAAAACCCTCACAGACTGAAGACGATGCATATTGATCATCATCTTTTATCATCAAGCTCAAGAAACAGATCGCAGATAAACTATTAGCTGTGTCCATTTCACATCTTGAAATTTATTTTAGTGTGAGAACTCACTCAAATGCTAGAGTCTTACGTTCCATCTGTGAGAAACGGCAGCTCTGCAGTTTCACTCGTGAGTATGGATGCGGAAGTACCGCTGCGGCTTCCGCATAAGGCATTGTGGAAAATGTAGTTTTTTTCCCGTTTTCGTTTCTTTTTCTTTTTATTTTTTAGACACTCAAAACTTTTAAGCTCTCGCGGGCCACATTAGATTACACGGCGGGCCACATCTGTCCCGCGGGCCTTGAGTTTGACACATGTGCCCTAAGAAGAGGGAAATAAAAGTCAAGAGCACAGACCGGTCCACGTCCTCCTGCTGATGGTCGGCCAAGATTGGCAAATGAAGGAGTGAAATCTGGACCACAGTTGATTCCAGGCAGACGACTGGGATCCAGTGGCCGCAGAGGGGTCTTATTCGCCTGCGCAGAGAGGTTATTTTAAAATTTCAGAGCAAATCCTCGAAGCTTGTTATATACTTTCCAATATTTGGCCCATCACCTTCTCCAGCACCACATCGCTGATGTGTGGGAGACCCTCGGGTTTGCTCATGCTGGCACTAATGAACTGGAAGCCCAGCAAAAACTCCCGGTCATATTTCTTCTTCTCTTCTGGGTTCAGGGGTTTCCACTGATCTAAAATGAAATAATTAAATAAAGTTAACATCACAAACATTCTGGCAAAAAAACTCTTGCTAACAACAGTACACATACATTTTTAACCTCAGTTTACATATAAAAGTACGTAATGTGCAATGTCAAATATCTAATGCTGAGATTAAACATATATTTTATTTGACTATTTAATCCTAATTTTAATATTACTCTGAATTGTTAACCACCAATTACTTAAGTTCATTCCACTGTTTTTTTTTGTAATTATTCTGGTGAGCATTATTATAAGTAGTCAAATCAAAATTCTGGGTCAAATACTTTAATAAAAATGTATAAAAAATTTTTGGGAGAAAGAGTCATATGAGAAAAATGGCAAAAAAGGACCTTCTTTGTACTGGTACTTCTGCTCAGTGGGTGAGCTGGGGCTGGGACTCTGTGGCTTAATGTTTTCAGCATCCAGTTTGTCCTCTTTCTCCTCCCAAGTTTCCTCCAAATCTTCAGCAGGGGGAGGAGCCACTGCGACAGGAATCTCTGGCTCCGCCTTTACTGTGGGAGTGATCTCTGGCTCAGGTGGTGCTGGCTTTAAATTAAGGCAATGAGCATTTATTGCATGAGTGGAACACTTCTCAATAATGAACCAAAAACAATCCTGGCAATAACACAACATACACAGACCTCCTTAAAGGCATCAAGCAGGTCACCAGTCTCCTTCTTATTGAGCTCCTTCATTTTTCTCTTTTTCTTTGGCACAGAAACCGCTGAAATGAAATAAATGAGAAATTTTTACATTGAAATTAAATGTCCACAAAACGTATCTAATCATCTAAAACGGCAAAAAACTTAACATACCTTGCATAGTGCTCTCAGTGGGTGTGGCCTGTGCCGTGGGCGTGTCTTGAACAGAAGGTGCATCCACTTTTTTTTCTGCAGGAGGGGGTGTGGCTTTAGAAACCTGTGGCCTCACCTCCAGAGATGGTATGGCTTCTTTGATGGGTGCTTCTTGAATTTCCTTGGCAACTGGTAAAGGTGCTTCCTTGACAACTGGTGATTTAATTGGAACCTTGACAACCGATGATTCCCTGACATCACCAGGCAGAACTTCTATGGCTGGTTTGGATGGGTTCTCTTTGACAACTTGCATTTCCCTGACAACAGTAGGTGAAGGTTCTATGGTGGGTTTTAATGGGGACTCCTTGATAATATGTGTTTCCTTGACAACAGAAGAAGGAGTTTCCAAGGACTGTTTAGACAGGGCATCCCTGACAACATGCTTTTCCAAGAAAACAGTAGTGGTTATTTCCGTGTCCAACTTAGAAGGAAGATCCTTGGCAACAAGTGTTTCCCTGACACCCTTCTCTTCTAGTGAAGGGGTTTCCTTGGCAACCACAGACACAGTTGTTTTGACAATGGTTGAGGGGATATCCCTGGTAACAGGAGCAGTAATCTCTTTTACAGTGGAAACTGGAATCTCCACATCCACTGGAGTTAGAGTCTCCTCGACAACAGAAGGGGCCGGCGTCTCCTTGACAACAGAAGGGGCCGGCGTCTCCTTGACAACAGAAGGGGACGGCGTCTCCTTGACAACAGAAGGGGACGGCGTCTCCTTGACAACAGAAGGAGCCGGCGTCTCCTTGACAACAGAAGGAGCAGGCGTCTCCTTGGCATGAGCCGGCATTTCCTTGATAGCAGGAAGTACTGGCTCCTTGACAACAGGAGCAGGCACTTCCTTAATAACAACTTCTTTGAGAGTTCTACGACAAGTTTCCATAGCAACCGGTGGTGCTTCTTTGGTTACATCAGGCTCAGCAATAGGGCTGACATCTCGGTGGGCGGAGCCTAATGGCACCCCATTGTACAACTGAAGCTCCTCTGGTTGGGCAATTGGAGACTCAAGTGGAATTTCTGGTTTCGTAGTGTAGACAGGTGGTATGGCCTCTTTCCTTGTAGTAGACGGTGCTTCTGAACTGTAAAACTGGGGTAGGTCCATGACTGCCTGTGTCATATGGGAGGTGTCAAGGGGAGCCGGGGGAGGAGCATCTACCACATCACTTATAGGGCTGGAAAGGGGTGGAGTTGGTGGTATGTCAGGCAAAGGACTTTCACCTGGAGGGATGGGGAACTCTGCCCTGGTCATCATGGTGACAGTAGATGGGATGCTGTCACCGTTTGCCTGTTGATTTTCAAATGGAATTTTTAAATGTAAAAAAAAAACCTGTACTGTAAAATGAATGTTCATTCAAGTCAAAAAGATACCCAGCCTGCCGTTTCTTTTTTTTTTATCATTACTACCAATTATAAAAATAACAATTATAAAAATTCAGATCAAACACACTCAAGCTCCATTAATTTTTTTTCCACGTCACTGAACACCATACAAATCTCCTCCTTTAAATCCCATTTGAAACAACTGCCTACTGTGTTTCTGATTAGAAATGATCGAGTCAGCCAAGACTCAATTTAGGCCAAGTTTGCAAGATCAAGTTTGCCAAGTGGAAGATCAGCCCATACACAAATCATTGTGCAGTGTAGTAACATGTGTAAGTCAATATATGTGCTGGAGAAGGAAAAAAAAACAACTGAATGCTGGATCAACATTACGCATTCGATATAAAGATAATTTGATGCGATGTACCTGTGGGGGTGTTGGTGTGGAGCCACTGCGCCCTCCAGACATGATTTCCTCTGTGATGTCCCGACCACCCTGATTCGGGTCTCTGATCCGAATCTAAAAAAAGATGAAGAATTGTTGTTGAATGATGAATCACAAACAATTTTTAAGGGCATAGAAGTTTAATGGTTACCACGGCAAAACACTTTGGCCAGTAGGTGGTGACAAGGAATATATATATTTTTTTCATCTACAGAATAATCAGTAGGTTCTTGCAACCAAAGAAAACAGCTTAATGTGTTAAATTCGATTGCTTTACAAACCATAAACTGCATTAAAAACATGTTCAAAGTTGATATGGCTGGAAGTTAATAACTACCTCGAAAAAATGGGCTAGGTTTATATTGAATCATTTGTACATTTTGATAGTACATTTTATTATTTTTTACAAGGATCTTTATATAATGATTATTCTTTCAAAATCCCAAATATCCTTTAACATGACAAATTAAAACAGTTGTGTTGGTAATCTCAGAGTTTAGCCAGAAGTATGAAACTCTTGCTAGCCAACATTTAATGATGACCGTAAAAGCAAGTCATTGAGTACAAGATGCTGTAAGCCTACAAATATGCAGTAAATATCTCCCTCTGTCTTTCTCACAAGCATAAACACACCTTATAGGACAAAACAACATGACAACAGCAGTTAACAAATTAACAAAGATTGTCTAAAATATCCAACCAGGAAATGTTCTAGGAAACAAGCACCTTCTCTCGTGTAGAAGTAGCACATTACCTACCTTTCTCTCTGCTAGGCCTGGCTCATCCTGGGGCACGAGCATAAACTCAGCCCGATTCAAATCAACTAAAGTGGGCAGAATACACAGAGTCGGCCTGGGCCAACGTCGGCCTCAGTATCTCCCTCACTCAGACCCCAATGAGAGAGTGAAGGAAAACAGAGAGAGGGGGAGAGAGTGAGTTTGGCCTTGTGAAATGAGTGCACAGGAATGTGGAACGCCCACCAGCTTGAACAGAGTGAGTGAGAGAGAGAGAGGCAGGGAGGGAGAGAGAGGGGTGGAGACCTGAAGCCACGTGGAGTCACTGTTCTGAACCCAAAGACATTCAAACTTTTATATAAAATGTATAATAACTTATGCAGAGAAGGATTAGTAAGCATTTGGAAGTTTCCATTTTACATGTCTTTATGCACAATGAAAGAGCTGCTTCTAAGGGAAAAAGCTTTTGGAAATATCAGTATTTCCACTGTCTAAAATTAGTAAAAGATCCAGTTTGATTGATTGATTGTTTAGGGTCCTTAAAATAGAAACAATGACACGAAACATATTCCTGTGGTAACAGAAGAACAGTAATGGGTCATCATTGATTCCTGAAATGTATTTGCCATCAATGAGGCTTCTGTAACTAAAGGTCAAAATGTACCAGTCATTTTTTTCACTCAGAAATAGCACAAAATCTGTTTGTTCCATTATCAGGTGGAATGTGCTCACATCTAAAATGACAGACTCATTTACTACAGCGCACACCTTGCTTTTCTTCTCTCACCGCTCTCTTGTTCAATTTCTGTTCTTCAGAAATGAAACCTTCCTAGTAAATCGAGAGAAACGAGAACTCAAAGTCCAGAGCAGCTTTCCAGCTGTGAGCTCCCAGAATCCCTCTTTCAAACACCCACACACTACAAGATGATAGATCAGCAGAAAGCCTTAGTGGAACTCACCTTTAACTGAACACAGAATTATAGTGGTATGTCAGTTTGACCCAATCCCTCCATGGAACATTTGACTCTGCACACTAACCATCCTGGCTTTGATTAGGCAGACCATTTAAGTGAGAAAATTTAGCCTCGGAACTGAAAACCAGCTCTGAATTTGAAAATCAAACCACAAACTACTATACCAAAAATAATGTGTCCTTTTTACAGTGTTTTTCTTTTTGTGACACAAAAAAGGTTCTGTTTTTAATGACTCACTTGGAACAGTATTTTCTTCTTTAAGCAGCATTTTCCTTGATATGTCATAAACATCAAATATTCATGACGCAAGTAACATTTAAATTGTTGACCAATTAGAGAAATGCAATAACAATACAAAGTAGGGGTGCAATAATAGATCATGGCACAGTACATTGCAATACAAAAGTGTCACAATATGCATCATGGAGTTACTGGAACATATTTTTGAGGATCTTTTTTGCTTCGTGGAGTGATGGTGCTTCTAGTCTCTTCTGAAATTTCAGGACCTTTTTTTGCTTTATTTAATATTTACTGGAGGGCCGCACACTGGCGCAATGGGTAGCACTGTGACCATTCAGTTAGAAGGTTGCCGGTCCGAGGCTCGCCAGTGACCTTCCTGGAAAAAGTATGTATGTTCTCCCAGTGGGTTTCCCCCACAATCCAAGGTTAGATTTCCATAATAACCAATTATTTCCATAACCTCCTGATCCATCCCTCACATGCTTCTAAGACAATTTTCTCACACTTTACTAAAGCTCACTTTATTTTCCCGTCTCATCTGCTGTTGTTTCACAGAGTGCGCTAGCCCAGGATCTAGGGTGCAGCTTGTGTTTCTCATTGTGGGTAGTCTTCTTTGCTCTAAGGACTGCCAGATTTAATTTTGCGACTCTTCATGTTTCGCAGTATTTTGCTGAAGCAGTTTTTTGTTCAATAGATCAATTAAAGGAACTTTTTGCCTGCACCTCATTTCTGCGTCCTTGTCTGTGCATGTGACCAATACTATGAAAAATATTACATGTATAATAACAGTAATGTTAGTATATAAACATTAGGAGACTATTTGTAAGAGCAGAGAACTGCACAGCTTCACAACACTTCTGACGGCAATTGCATTATTTGAGGCACTTTTAGATACATCTAGTACGGCTAGATCCCATCGGCTGGATATCATACATATGCTAACCATTAAGCCTATCGTGATAAAACATTGAACCAACAGCTTAGACCCAACCCAAAACCCAGCAAGAAAAAGAAATGCATTAAAACGTCACATTTAACAAAAAAAAAAGAAAAATGCACTTAAAACAAATGATGCTTAAAATGTAAATTAAATTAGCACGTTGTGTTAATTTAGACCAATGAGTTATCGCAAAAGAAAAAAATCTGAAAAATAAAATTTGAATTCCTCAGACGACTGCTTTTTAGTAAACCTATTGTAAACATCATGGATGCTGATCCTGATGCCGTACCTGTTTGCGTTCCCTTCTGGGTGGAGCTTGTTGTTGTGGAGGGGGTGGGGCCTGCTGCTGTTGGGGGGCAGCGCTAATGATGACAGGTGCTGGGGCAACAGGGGGTGTGAACTGAGGCTGAGGGGAGTAATATGCTCCGGCTAGAGGAGAAATACAGGAGAAAATATGCATGGTTCTTTAATTTTTTATTTAATTATTATAAAAAAAAGAATATTATTTATTATAATAATATTATATTATTATAGTAATTAATATTATACGGGGTGTGCACCTTTATTTGTTTTAGAGGACTCAAAACAAGAGACTCAAAACTTTTTTTTCCCATCAGGTGCTAAGCTAACCAGTGTCTTGTTATAGTTCATAGTTCTAATATGAATCAATCAGGCAAATATATATCGCATGAGATATCGCTCGTGATGGGCGCTTCACATCAGCATAAAGTTAAACATTTAAAAAAATTTGCCGCTCATTGGTGGTCATGCCAGCAAGGTGTCGTCAGTGGTCACTCATGCTCTCATCACATCAACCTGTCGCTGCTAGTCTCTTTTGGTTGGTACTCGGCTTAAGGCCACCACCAAAAACATCCTGATGGTTCACGAGCCTTTAAATTCAACCTGATCCCTCAACAAACTCCAATGACAACCAAAGAATAGCGGGGAACAAAACTGCAGGAAACCAAAGCAGTCAATCAAATAAAATTGTAATAAATAAACGCATCCTGATTAGTCCCAGGCTTAAAAAAAAACTTTCCAAAATAAAGATCTCAGATTATCAATCAATCAGATTCAGAAATACAATACCAACCATCCTCAGCGGTCAGTAATTTTTGAACACAAATTGTCAAACTTGTGATGAGAAAGTAAACAATTGTAGAACTAAAAGTACAATCCTGATTTTAAAATTATAATCTAAAAAACTACAAATCTAGAAGTACTAAGACTCCTGAAATACAGATAACAACCTGACCAATAAGAATTGCCAAATAACCAAGCCCACCCGTAACAGAGCTTGAAGACCAATCACAAAATTTCAATGACCTGGCCAATCAGAGATCAGGAACAAATCTGACCAATCATAGCTCTTGAGAGACATCAGGAAACAAGAAGAGTTCCATACATTCATCCAGACACTCATTCACTTTTCAAACTCACCGTAATCCGCCGGGCTGGTGCCGGGGTAGAAACCAGGAGAACTGGAGACTTGATACTGCTGAGGGCTCACGTATGAAGGGCGGTACTAGAACAGAGAGATAGTTGGGTAGATTGATAAGAGAGGGAGTGAGAGAAAGTCCCATTTTACTGCACTCATCAGAAACACACACTGAGCCCCCCCATCGAATGTCAGAGTCACAGTGACAAGCATTTCAGGCCCTTTTCCTCCCCTCTCCTCTTTTTTAGAGTTGCACAATAGGGTCAGAGAGTCAGCTGAGCTGGGAAAGAGTTCAAAGGGGGTGGAGTCAGCAGAATCAATAGACTGGAGTGTGTACAGCATTTAAAGGGATGCTCACAAAAAGGACCTACTGAAGCCTGCCAAGCAATATCATGACAGTGGAATCGAACCAGTAAACTTCCAACTGACTGCTAGCTGTACACAGTTCTATATATTAACCTCATTTTTTTAACACAAGAACTAGCAAGACAAGTGGCGAGAGAGTAAATAACTTTCGTTTTTTAATCCCCAAGCCAATTTAAAACTACATCCAGAGGTTGACTCACCTGTCCAGGTATGTAGTAGGCCGCGCCTTGTGAATTTGTGAAGCTGATTGGCTGCTGGGGGATCATCATCATCTGGGTCGGACTGGGCTGGAAAACATGAGGTGGGCGGGGCCCATGTGGAGGGGGGATGGGTTGCGGTGCAGAGCTTTGTGGAATACGCCCTGAATTTGGAGGTAAAGTGGGCCGACTGGTGTAGTACGGCTAAAGCAAAAGAGAAGGAAAAAAAAAATCACAGATAATACGCCTAAACTTACTTCTTATTTTTGTACAAAGTAAAAACTGATCTGTCTTCGGCTTTAAGGTGAGATAAATTCTTAAAATTCTCCTGGTGTCTCATTTTGGGCTTTTAAAGTCATTGTCTTATTGTTGTAGTTACATTTTACAATCATACAAAAGGTTAAAGTTTAACTGTGTTACATTCACACAAAACTATAGATGGTAAAAACTAATATGGACGATGTGACACCGCCTACTACCATTGGGCTAATATGAGGCCACCACAGAGTTGTCATGGTTTCTACAACTGATTGGTGCACATGCGCATATGCGACTTACTAATAAAGATGGAGACTTCAAGGTTTCAGAACTCTGCCTCAAGTCTAGTACCCCTCTCACACAACATCTGTTTATATATATATATATATATATATATATATATATATATATATATATATATATATATATATATATATATATATATATATATATATATCAGAACTTACTTCTTTGAATTTGATCATTGGCAGTGTAAATTATCTTTCTCATGGTGTGATGACAGAGCAGACAATCAGCTTTGTTCTGTGTAGCTTTCATTAAACCCATCATTAAACCCATTTGTGTAAAAACGTAATTTCTGAGGAAATCATTTTTAAAGTTTGGCTTTTCCCCAAAGACTTGTATTGGCCAGAAATCCTTCTGCAGCCAGCACAATTGTAGCAATCGCACTGGTTTGGCTTCACTCTGCTGGCCATTGGAGACACACTTGGTTTAATACTCATGTGAATATATACATCCTAAAATACATCCAAATTGGCAAATTATACAGTTGTACCTCATTATTCAACTTTTCCTATATTCTAGAAGCAGTCGTTTTATTTTGATCATTTACTGTTATCATATAACGCAACTGCTTGAAAGGTCAAGGCCAGGTGAGGGAGATGGTATGTCTACCGCCATCTTCTGGTGAAATATAAATTAGCTTTTTGCATGCATGTTTTTCATGATTTGGTCGACAATGAAGGCAGTCCACATACTACCGCTTCTATAATGGAGTCTGCAAGCTGGTGGAAATTGGGCCACACCTGACCCATGCACCAGACTACCTTACATCTACCTTAAAGTCATATTAACCTCTTAAGCCCTGAGGCCTATTTTCCGAAAATCCTATACTTTTACTTTTAAGGCATTTCTCAGCTTTTACAAGGTCTAAACTGCAAATCTTGGTATCAAAATGAAGATAGGTTCTTGGGGAGTGGTGTGGATGAGTGTTGACAGTCAAGAACACTGGGTAAGAGTAATTGATGTTGGAATGGCCAAAAATGAACTCCGCCTAAAAAAAAACACATGTTTCCTCCAATATCTCCTTATTTTACATGTAACGAAGCAAATTAACACAATCAATTGTAACCACTACATGTCAAGGACATCTGTAGCAAGTTTGGTGTCCATACTACAAGAAACTAATATTCTGTACAGGTTTTGATTGAACAAACTTCAGGCGTAATCCATGTTGGCACAGTTTGGCACAATAATTGAAATATGGAAAAAATTTTGTCCAAAGCTTCCGCTACGTTCATGGTCTTCTTTTCTTGCTTACGGGACATTATTTCAGCAAAAAAATCCTAAAGAAACGCTGTAAAAGGGGGGTGGAAGCCCATTCACGCCATCTGCGTGCGCTTTTGCGTAACGTTTCATTCACAGTACTCCCAACGTTCGAGCTTCCGCGTGTTCCTACCCCCCGACCATCTGTCCAATCTGGGAGCTCTATACATCGTTGAAAAGCTTTGAATCTGCAGAAGCCAATGATATCCACCATTTTGAGACTGACAGGATCCCCGACGAATCACAAGACGCGGAGTGTGGAGAAACCTGCTCTTACGCACGGCGAGCGATTCCATATTTGGTGATGTTAAGCGTGCACAGAGCCACAGAAAACAGCCAAAATGGAGTTTCCGCAAAGCTATCGACCGGACATAACAACAAACGGACTTTTATCGCTATGGAAATAACTTTTTGTTGAAAAAAAATCGGCAAAGGTAAAACAAGATTTACATGCTTGCTTGGTTTTCGCTGGCGTTTTTTCGTGGAACTTTCGCTCCCTGCTCTGAAATACTTCATGCAATGTAAATGAGTTGCATATCGCTGGATTCAGCTGGTTGTTAGCTTTCATTTGATGCCATGGTTTTTGTGTTTCCGTTTATATTGTGGATACATATCGCACATAAACAAAAACTTGGTCATGAATTATACTCCGGATATGTTGTTGTGTATTTGCATGGCGTTCGAGCTGTGGTTAACGGATATGAAATTGAATTAGATACGTTTTTAGAGGAGTTTCAGCTGAGCACAACGGTATGTAATATGTGTGAGTTACTCTCAGGGTTTATGAGCTATGAGCGAAAATGTAATGCACAAGGGGGCATGTTCCTGGTACCGGGGACTCTCGGGCTTAAGAGGTTAAGGTTCACAACTGCTAGATCAGCATTTTCTTCCGAATCCAGACTTTTGCTGTTCTCCGCGATCCTCTTCTACTGTAGTGTGTGGACAATGTGCAGTGTATGTTCCTATTGGCTAAAAGTGGCACAAAGTATCACGGCAAGTCACTTTACGCTGCCGGAGCAGACTATAATGATTGATTTTAATGTAAATATGCCGTTTTTAATACCGTAATATGACAACGATGATAGAGACAATTTAACTAATCACGAAATCGCCAATATCATTACATCCCTATTTAGCACCAGGAACTGACAGTAATTTCAATCATCTGTATGTACTACACATGGTACAAAATTGACAGTTTCTAAAGGCTACAGTTTTGATGAAGATGAGGTGTACCTGGAGTGACTTGAATCCTCCCTTCATCAAGCACACACAGACACATACATGCAGCAGAAGAGTGAGAGAGAGAGAAAGAGAGAGAGAGAGAAAGAATTACCCACCACACTGAGTTACAACACATGCAATTAAAAGAAAGCATTAAAGATGTACAGCATACAGAAACATGCTCAAGAAGAGAGAGATACATGAGCTGCACTGTACCGAGACAAAAGCAATTCTGAAAGTTACCAGGTCAAGCAATTCATATGATGATAATGGTCTTGTTCTGCTGCAATTCTGAATGCTCAGTTCTTATTTGCTGCCTATTTCACATTTGTCACCTTATGAAGTTAGTGGAAGCATATAAAGGTCATCTTGATTGTGTATCTAAAAGGTTAAATCCTTTAGACACTTAACCCAGATCAAGCAGCAGAAGCATAGACTCAGACATGAACAGGAGAGAATTACCTGTCGGGTTTGAGTAGCAGGGTTCATCTGAGGGGGTTGAGCGCCAAAAACCACTGGAGGCGCTGGAGGATACCCAGGCTGTGAAGATATATGCATCTTTGGGTTATGGAACCATAGCTAGAGTCAAACCATGATTTGAAGGGGTAATCCTACCTGGGACAGGCCGGGGGAGGGGGGAGGGAGGGGGGCAGAGGGTTGAGGTGCCTTGTTCATTTCACCCGGAGCATCTGCATGGAGCCAACACAGCACCTACTGACAAAACCTGTACAAAAAAATATGAAAATGAGTCATTTAGGTTTTCGTGAAGTTTTAGGATACAAATTTAATTGACATCATTTCCATTGAATTGACAGAGCAGTTACTATGTCTTTGATGCTTAAATCCGATGCCTCTATAGGATTTTGTTCACCTTCTGTTTACACGTTTTTTTAAACGTGAACTCTATTCGATTTGTGTGTCTCCAGGATGTTGTAGTAATGTGAAAGGTTAGCTGCATGACAATATTTGTAGCAAGTACAATCCGCTAACGTCAAATAACCACATGATTTTGAGAAAGAGAGCCTGTACTCCTCTATGTTAAACCATTTGTTGCGGTTCCACATGCACATCCCAGGTAACGTAATCAAACTACAAACTTTGTACTAAATTGACTCAGTATAATGATGTTGAGATCCCAGACCCAGTGCATTGGAAAATCCACTTTGGCTGTTTACATGAGAGTCCTTTTAAAGCAGATTTGATTTATTTCCACTTATGAACCGTACAGTAAAAATGTTCAGATATTACAAGTTAGAGATTTTAGAATGAAGGGTAGATTACTTCATTTATAAAATGATTGAAGGAAATCCATGCCATCTACTATCTATGACTTTAATGAACAAAAATTAACAAACAACTGAAATTAAAGCACACATTCCCTAAAAAAACATTCACAGAGCGGGATCATGTGACCTCACAAGGTAGTGATTTTCAAAGAAAGTAATTTATATAATGTCTCTGTAAAATTTTTGAACCGTTATAGCTTCTGAATAGAGATTGCAATTACTTTATGATCAATTATACAAAATATCCAGATATATGCCTTTTATCCTGATAACACTTATCACTGATCAGATCTGATCTGAGTCACATATGAGCTAAGAATCTGAATTGGGTCACATTCGACCGGCAGTGTAAACGGGCCAAAGAGGAGCTCAGCATACAGCTCGCTTTACAAGGTCCAAATATAGATCCAGACCTTCAGCACTTGAACAAATTACATAACATGCCTATACACTTGCACAAAAAGTGATTTTAGAAGGTTTTGAAGGCACTGATGACAGGTGAAAAATATGCTAAGTCACTTGAATGTGCTGACACTGGTTGCGCTCACTAAACATGACAACTTTTATGAAAATTTTTATGTATGCAGTCTGCTGGAACCCCATCATGGCTCACATTGGGTAAAAGGGAGGGTATTCTACAGAGGCCCCTACCACCATTTCCGGGGCTGCTCTGCATGCCGATTTGTTACATAAACTTTCTCTAGCACAATTCCTTGATTACACATGAATAGAGTACAGTACCCAACAATGTCAACCTAGAAAGCACACGTGTTTCCTTTTCTACTGCTCTTACAACACGTTGTAACTCTTAAAAGGTTTTATATTTGATACTAATTTAAACGTTCTGGTCAATTGATACTGACATACTGGTCTCATTTGATTTGTGCTAAATCTATGCTAAAAGTGTCATCAAACAATCTGGAAAAGAGCTGAATTGATTCCATAATAATAAAACACAAGTCACAATCTCCTGTGATGGACTGGCGACCTGTCCAGGGTGTACCCCCGCCTCTCGCCCAATGTGTGCTGGAGATAGGCACCGGCAGACCCCCATGACCCCAAAAGGGAATAAGCGGGTTTGAAAATGAATGAAAGAAAAAGTCACAATCTCAAGTGGAGATGAAGAATGATAAAATTTTAAGCCTCTTAAGCTTCAAAGGTGACTCTTTGCACCCTGTACTCGGCAGTGAGGACCTACTATGGCTGCCATTACAGACACTACACCTGTAACTTTATTCAGGCTGTTGGTACACAATTCAAGCTCTGTCTGATCATGTACAGAATGGATCGGTCAGGCAGAACTGATAGTGCTCAGGCATCGGTCACTTCTCAAGAGGTCTGTCTATGCAATGCTTTCAGTGAATTTGGATAGTAGACAAGCATGTGTTAAAAATAATTCTCTTTGCAATGATTCATTATTTAAAATGCCATATTAATATTATGTTCCATATTTTTTATTCAAAAACATGGATGGCGTCATCGTCCTCATTTAGATTACATATAAACGTTCACAAATACCTTTCAATATACAAAGAAAGTTACAAAACGTTTTTTTGACAAGACTATAAGCTACATAAAAATATGAAAGTAGATCCACTATTTAATGTTATATGGGGGAAAAAAAACACCTGCATGGCATAAGATGGATGTGTGATTACAATTTTTCACTACGTAGAGACAGAATATAAGCGTGTGTTGTACACACACAGGAACAATGGATTCTACAGGTAGAATTGAGTCAACCAAAATGCTTTATGATACACGTGATGAAAACAAGATTTTATTCGGAATACAAAAATGTAGATCTTCAATTGAAATAATAAACGTGTACGTGGTTGGTCGGTTGAGTGCAACAGCCGAGCCAATCCTGTGAGAGTTTACTCATGCAAGACCTTTGGAGCTCGTTGCTATTGGATACAGATTTGCAGCATGTAATGCGACAGTCATGCAGCAGTGACAAATGCTTGATAATAACTCTTTCCCCATGAACTTAAAGCTGACATTCACCAACATCTTGCTGTACTTGGGGGACAGAAATTAAACCAAACCATAAGATCATTGAGGAATATTGCAATTCACATTGGCAAATGTAAACGTTTTATTGGCACATGCACATTCCCAAGTAGGTCACATTCAGAGGAATTCTCAGCGGGCATTAGCATTATAAGTAACATTCGCAAAATTATTAATATAGAAAATACATAAATACCAGCTATAAAAACTTCTTTCAAATCCAACTATTAATGCGTTTATAAACGACTGAACTAAGTTAATGCGTGTTCGCTTTTTCTATAGCAAACAGTGAAATTAACCTCTCCACACCTTAAATCCATTTATCCTTTAAATCTGTTGTTGCTAATGCGATACCAAGACATCATTCCCCAGATTGCCAGCACCGTGGTTTTAACATGGTATTCCTGGCCTTGTCAGAGAAGGTGAACTCGTTATTCATCACTTAAAACGTTTACTTTAATAGAAACAGATGGTTAAAAGATTGCATTATCGAGCTTTTGCTGAATCAGAGAGCCCTTTAGTCATCGGTGACACGTATTGATCTTCTCAGGCCAGATTGAGTAACGTAACTTAAAGCGACGACGTGCGTGTGACACACGAGCTAACACCTGCGCGAACACACACGCAAAACAAACACACGCATACGTGCAAACACCCAAACAAAAACCGGTAGTTTGACAGAAGAAATAACGGAACTATTTACCGTTTATTTTTCTCTTGGTGTGTCTCAGTGTCCGGTAACGCGAGACGTGTAGCGGGTCGCCATGTTTGTTCGCGCATGCGCAGTGACTGTCACGCGCTCCAGGCGCAACCGTACTCTGCTCATTGAAATTTTTAAAGCAACACTTCGACTAAAATCTAGTATTTACTTGACTTTGTTGACTTAAGAATTGTATTTATGCAGTGTAAAGTTGAACAAAGAACAACAACTATTTTGATATTTGCGTGAAGCTGAATCTGAGTGAATAACCAGAAATAAACTTCGGAAATAAACAGAAATTTAATAAATAAAATGTAATCTAAAATATATTTAATAAAAACTGTTCCAGATTTCCGCCAGTTATGCATATTGATGCATAATAAACTATTAGTTAGAGAAAGTCAAACAAGAAAGTAGGATACAATCTAAATACATTAATATTTGTCAATAAAAAATGCTGAGTTCTATGTCTCCCTCTCTGCTGTACCCCTTGTCCTTAACATCGAGAGGGGTCTGAATGGGGCGTGCAGTAAAAAAGGCTGGTAAAGATCGAGCCGTGCACGTCCAGTCCAGCCGCGCCCTCTAAATCATTCTTCACTACTGTTTGTGGCTTCAATGCTACTACACCAACACAAATGATCATTGAACCATAACCCTAAACCTAAACCTTACCCCAATCCCAACACTAACCCTAACCCTTACCCCAAGCATAATTCTATACCTAACCCTAACGTGCTTTAACGTCTTCAAGTTGTTTTAGGTTACAGTTGACTCCTCGCGTTATTCTGTGTGATTTTGAGAGCTTCAAGTTACACAAGGGCGGATCAATCATATACTTTGTGTTGTATCCAGAAGTGGGAGGTGGCTAATAATCTCGAAGGGGGGCGCGGCTGGTATGGCCGTGCACTGACTCGATCCTCACCAGCCCCTTTTACTGCACCCCACAATCAGGTACACTTGTTAACTTCCCTGAAGACATGAGACCAAGTGAGACAATAACAGGAGTTTGATCCCTTTGACATAATTTAGTAATTTTTTTATTCATTTATTCATTCATTCCATTTTCCAACCCGCTTATTCCCTTTTGGGGTCACGGGCGTCTGCTGGTGCACACCCTGGACAGGTTGCCAGTCTATCGCAGGGCAACATTCACTCACACATTCACACCTAAGGGGGCTTTAGATTATTCAATTAATCTAACCACATATTTTTTGGGATTGTGGGGGAGACTGGAATACCCGGAGAAAACCCACGCAAGCACAGGGAGAACATGCAAGCTCCTTCCAGGAATGTCACCGGCAAGCCTTGAAAGGACAACTTTATAACTGAAAAGCAACAGTGCTACCCACTGTGCCACTGTGCCGCACATTGTTTTTTTTTTTTTTTGTTTTTTTTACCATTATACTTTCCCATTGGATGTGTTGCTTTACTTCCCCCTCACAAGCCACGTCCAGGACATGAGACGATACCCTTGACTGTATATAACACCCATTGGTTTCTGGCAAAGTGAAATCCACAGAGGTGGGACATGGGTGTAGAAATCAAACACTCGACGGTCTAAAACCATAAACTCAAAAAAGAAACAACCGACGGTACAATCTAAAAACAAAAAACACAAGGAGTAGCTGAGTTCATCATATGAAAAGAGCTGGAATGAACGACACCAGAGAATGGCTGAAAGAACTGTCAATCATCTTCCTGTCAAGAAACCACGCCTTTAAATTATGCAAAACTTAAAGGCTTAATACATTTTAAACCAATAAGTTTAAAACTTCACCCCCCTCAGAGTTTTAATGAGTGTCAAATCTAGAAATCTAAATCAACAAAACAATTGGAGCAAGAGTGGAAATATGAGTTTTTTAGCTCCAAAGTTGGCAGTTTTATCATGGGAGTGAATGAGAATGTTCTCTGTTTTGAAGCCAGTCTCTAGCAGCAGATGGAGGAATTGCAGTTTAAGTCACTTCCTATTAGGCTTTTGGGGTGTCTGACCTCCATGAAGTGGAAAACACACATTGAGGAGAGTTAGCTTAGTGCAATGTAGGTCAGTGAAATATTAATCAGTGTCCAAACAAAGTGCAGAATGATAAACTGAATTATGTCATTGTTCCAAAACTAAACCATAGTTCAACAGCACAGTGACTGACTGTGTAAAACAACATTTAAAAGAGTTAAATTAGAACTCATGAACATGATTGTGTGGTCAGTTACTTTTATCCAAACTTTTTTAATACAAATTGTGTTGTAAAAAAGTTCAGTATACAGTGGGGCAAACAACTATCTTAAAAAAGTTTTAGATTTCACTGAAGCCATACATCGGCTGTGAGAGATTGAATTAAAAAGAAAAACAATCCATGAGGGCACATTTTATAGAATAATAAATATATTTATTTTATTTATTCCAGTCAGAGGTTAACACAGCCTTTAATGCATTTAGAAAGTGGTAGAAATCAGTCCTGGACTTAGACGAGAGGTCTAAGTTCTAGTTTTCTGACTAGGACTTGAACCAAGAACCTCCTCACCGAGGCTCCAAAGACAACTACTACGCCTCCACTCTGCACTGCATAAGTGGCAAGAACTAACGATTGCTATATAAATACTAGTGAGAGAGGGGGGAGAGAGAGAGAGAGAGAGAGAGAGAGAGAGAGAGAGAGAGAGAAAAGATACCGGCGAAATGTCACGTGCTTCTTACCGGACAGTAGTTTTATCCGGGGTATCCAGTAGCGTTCTGGTCTGTACCGGATAAGTTCAGCGGTTCCAAACCGAAAAAAAACGACAAAAAAGGAGACTGACCCGTCTGGACCAGACGGAACCCTTTCCGGCGGAAACCGGCGACTCGGGAACTTCCGGATCGGTGACAAAAGGGAATCCCGACCACGTGATCATGAGCACGTACAGTTAGTTGAAACTCATGAATACGAATATCGTAGATAACGTAGGATTATGATTCGAAGCAGAGCTCATTATTATTAATAATTCAGAATTCCAACAGATTGCGCATAACGCCGTGTCAGCCTACTAAGGAATTATAAAAGTGATTGGCTAAAATTTCGACAAGGGTGCGGCTAATGATAATCTGCCCCCTCTTGGCCACTGTACGTGCTTGACCTATTTAGCTTGAACTTTAGTGTTCTTATTAATTTTATTTGTAATAATCAAAAGCTTATAAATACTGGAATTGTTTATTTATGAATAACTATAAATAAATACGTGTAAAAATACATATATGTGAGAAAGTAATAAAAATATTCAACACACCACTCTTTAATACTTTTAAGCCATATAATAGTTTGTTTTGAATGTAATCATGCAGATAATAAGTGAAAAGAGATTTACCTTAGTAAGAATTTTACTTATTTATTCAGCCAGAACACTATTCCTAAAAATGTAAATAAATTATAAAAAAAAAAAAATAAGACACTGGCATTTTTTGGTCAAATGCAACCACAGATTTTTTTTATTCTTCAACTTTCAATCATATAGGACTCAAACATGACTGGTTTTACCACAGGTTATTTTATTAGCATGTATCTTTTACAGAACAAAGTAACAAAAACAAGCAGAAGACACTCGTCTCGTGCCCTAATTACAAAATGTAGAAGAGGAGGAAAGATGGAGGAGCGATGACAGACCCTTCAAATACAGTGATGTGCCTAAGCGTCGTAGTTGGGGTTCTTGCGCAGGATGACGAAGCCCTCCAGGATGGGGGTGTGAGGCAGGAACTCTTCTGTGGCCAGCTCTGCTCGCTCTCCGTGAGCCAGGAGCACCGGTGTCGTGTGTGTCTGGAAGCCTGTGATCGCCTTGGGCTTACCTGCCTGACCCACCACATCCACGGCCTGCATTCAAACACAGACAGATAATGCCATTAAGACGACTACCATTAATCTGGATTTGATTTTTAATTTACACTAATTGTGAATGGGTTTCATCAAACGCAGCAATTCTTTCAGAAACTATTAACTCAGGGAGACATTAACTCAGTCTACCATTTTGTTTTACATTGAATACTAGAAAAATAAAAGCTTCTACAACTAACACCTTGAGATTTGAATTATGCAGACAGAATAAAATGTATATTGCCGTAAAAAGGACTCACCACTGAAAATAAGTCAACTACTTTAACATTGTGTAAATCCAAAAAACTTCCTTTGTGTCAAACATGGCACTTGGTGACAAAATAATTAATGCATTCTCCTAAATGAAAACCCACAGAAATCTGACTGATGGAAATCTAACGTTTGATAATCATATGTTACTAAAACTGCATTCATCTCTAAGGTGTGTAACGTTATCCTTAGCAGATGCAGAAAAGTTAGTCCATCCTCCGAAGCTGTAGCCTGGGTAAACTTTATCCTTTGAAGGTTGCAGAACATGAATTGGGACACATGTCAGGAGTACAAGGGCTGCCACTTAGTGGGAGGAAATCAAACTAATGGGTCTTAACATTTTCTTTTATTTTTCAAATAACACCTTAAACATTTGAAAAGTTTCAGTAGTACTATTAGATTCCATCTTAGTTCTTTTAACACTTTTGTAGAACATGGTGAAAAAAATATATTGTATTGTGGACCTTCTACATTGTGCAGTCAAACACAAACAATCCAGAGCCCATCACTCACCTGTCCGACTCGGACTGACACGGGCAGGGGTCGGAGCTCCTCGTCAAAGGTGACGAGCATCCGC
Source organism: Danionella cerebrum (assembly GCA_007224835.1). NCBI lineage: Eukaryota > Metazoa > Chordata > Actinopteri > Cypriniformes > Danionidae > Danionella > Danionella cerebrum. The sequence continues at coordinate 181,158 of SRMA01025647.1, forward strand.
GGCTGCATCGCTGCCACCAGTCCATACAAGATATAATGAGACTTTCCCAGAATCACTGCAAACAAACACATTTCATCACTTTCTTGCTTGCAATTCTGAAGGGTACTGGAAACCCATCTAAAAATGTTTATGTTCTTACTGTTTTTGACATCCAGGAAGGACACGAGCACCGTGAGGAGTCCAGCGACTGCCACTTGACTCATGAGCTGCCGATCGCTGTGATACGGGCACAATGTCAGCGTGCCTTTACCCAGATGAGTCAGACCCTACCACAAACAATGGTACACAGAGATCAGTGGTTTTCATTCACTCTCTTTCAGGAAAAGCTTTTCAGAGCTGAAGCAAAGTGTGAAGCAGTGTTCATCACAAGTTACTATTCTAAAGTACAAGCCACAGAAAACTTAGATCAGAACAATCTTTAGGGCAAGGCAAGCTCTAAAGGCTGTTTAGTGCCAACCTGTGCGAGCCGGACCATGAAGAGGTTGTTGGGGTCTTTGGCGTGATACTGTGCCAGCTGCCGGAGCATCGCTGCCAGCCGTGCATTATTGGTTCCTGGAGGGGTCAAAAAAAATCTGAGTTAGTGACTCATCTAAAATAGGTAAACTTTTTGTGCCGCCACCCGTGTTTCCTGATGTGCGATTAAGCCACACTGACCGCTGCCCACCAGACCCATGGCGAAGATAGAGTTGTGTGAGACCTCTGGGTCTGCGTCATGAGAGAACTTGCTGAGCGTGTCAAGGATGTTCAACCTTGGGTTTGAGACAGAGATGAGTGCCAGGGCCAGAGGAACCGCCCGCCGCAGAGTCGACTCACCATAGCGCAGCTACAAACACATATCACAACATTTAATCTGTAAACTAAACTGCAGAAGATCATGCTCTCTAGAGTAAGTTACTGCACACACTTCAAACTTTTAAAGTTTGTGTTGGACTCACCAGGTGACCAAACGTCCTCAGAGCCATTTCTGAGCCGATCTCTTCACCCATCGCTATAAGAGCAATGCCCAGCACTGCCACGCCCTGAAAGAGAAGAAAACTAAATGTAGATTGGTAAAATCCACGCAACTGAAAACAACTTAAATATTTGTTGTTCCAGTTTTACTCAGGGGTTGTTTACAATACTGAGACTCTGTAATGCAAAACTCAGGCAGAGTGCAGGAAGTGGAATATTTTGCATCAAGTCCTCTTTTATACGCCAAGTAATTGAAAGAGCCAATTTTACAATCTTTCTCGATTAAAATGTGACTAAAGCATAACAGTCTCCTAGTGAAAGTATATAAAACAAGAAGACAAAATAAAGAAACTTTAGAAGTGACTAGAATCACTCCAAGAAGCAAACAAACTTTTCAGTAAAACAGTATCAGATCCCACACGCAGATGTTGGACTCCCTGCTCCGAAGTGCAGAGTTTTCTGCAGCCAGTTTCTTCTTTCGCTTTGCGGTGACGTCTCCGCTGGACTTTATTAACTGTGATCAGCTGGAAAATGGCCCGATTCTGTTCCATCTTCATGGAATAATTCTAAAATGAAAAACTAGACAGGCGACATATGTCCACCTCCTCAGCCCCACATCTTCTTTGCGCTGATGGACTTATCGCACTCGATTGGTGCTTATGGTGGTTTGGGAAGAAAAAATTAATTATGGTCGTTTCAAATTTGAACACTTTGCATTTCAGATTTTTTTTCCAATCGCTTTTTGGAATCAAACTCTTCATATATACAATAAACAAAGAACACAAACAAACGCAGACCTGATGAGAGCCCATGTCTGCCGCTGTCTCCTTTTTGTCCTTGTCCTTCTTGTCTTTCTTTTCTTTGTCATCATCTTTGTCCTTGTTTTCAAAGTGTTCGCTACAGATGTGAAGCAGCTGCTGCACCTTCAGCACATTCCCTGAGCCTGAGAGAAAACAGAGTTTGTTAGCATTCTAAGTGTTTGCATTGGCTATACTACCTTCTTAAACTTTGCTAATCTCACCTGCGTAAGCACAGACATCCACCAGTGTGTTCCCAAAGCTACGAAAGGGTTCAGGTACAACCTGAAGAGCTGCGAGCGTGGTCTCGATCGCCTCACCTTTACCTGGAAAAGCACACATGCACCACTGAGGGTTAAACCTCTGAGCTTCGTGAGATTCAAGCATGGTTTAAAACATACCATCCAGGGTTCCTTTAAGAGTCTTTCACAATAAAGCTCTCAGAAAAGGTTTGCATGTTTAGATGAGGTACACGAACACTTATTTCACAGAGAAAAGGCCGAATTGAACAAATAACTCTGAGAAAACGAGAAATCATGAGCTGAAAAAAAACTGAAATGCCTAAAGTCAGAGAGATTTTCTGTTTATGTAACGAACGAATCATTCACTACCTATAAAACCCATGGAGTTACAGAGGACTAAACTCTGTGAAAATAAATAAAATGTAATAAACATTTAATAAATCAAATAAATTTGGCTGTTCTGATTCCAAAAGGGCCATATAAACTGAAGCATTGTGATCAGTCATGATTGATTCATGTTGATTATAATCAATAATGTTGATCTGTTAATACATCAGTTAATACAGGTTTTGTCATCTTGCTTCTAATAAAAAAGAAAATATTGAAAGCGTCTGATCTTGACATAAATACAGTAGACAAAAAAACAAATATCAGATTTTTTTTAAACGTACAGCATCTAAAATATTTAAACTCTGATAAAAGTACAGCCCTACAAAAATATAGCCATTCCATTATCCACCTGGTTCTTACCTTGAGCATGTTCACGCATGGACCACTAACACAGCCCCCCCCCCCCCAATTAACATAAACACAATATATTTGAAGATATGCCCACTCACCGAGATGGTTTAATCCAAGTCCGAGCGGCAACCATCGTGCACAGGTATCTTTCAGCTCCTGCTCGTTCTTCTCCATGATTGTCTGCAAGATGGTGGAAGTGACATCACCATTGCAGGAACCAACCGCGATCATCCCACAGGCCAAAGCGGTCACTCCTGCCACCTGAGAGAGAACAAGCTATTAGAATCAGGTCCACATAGACAACTGAAAAGAGCTCACCCAGACCAGGGCTCTAGACTAACTTTTTGCACTGGTTGCACTGGTGCGCCTAAATTTTTTTCTTAGGTGCACCAGCACAAAGTTAGGTGCACCCAAATTTTCAACCGCATCACATTTAACACCCCATTTTCACAAGTTCACTTTTTTTAGTTATCTATTTATTTATTTATTTTTTAAATCACTGTCCATAGACAATATTGACTTGTAAATGATTAACTAACAACCTGGTCAAAATAAAGTTCTTTATTTGAAGCACAATTCCACAAGAAAGGTAACTAAAACTTACTGAAAAGGTGTTTAAATTGCTTTACTGAGCTGAAATTTAAACTTTAAACTGATTTTGGTCCCTAAGAGCAGCAAATACAAATAAAAACGATAATACCATTTACTACCCAGATCAAGAGTTTATAATGCAGCCTATTTATTTATTTTTTTCACTTTTAAGTATCAGAATATTATGGTTAATGCAGTAACGAGACGGTAGGCATATTATTGACATAGGCTCCATGACATGACATGGCTTACCTTGGGCATGAGCATGCTCGACCTCAATGTGTTCAATTCACCGGTCTTCCTTTCCGCAAGATACGACTGTACACAATGATGCATTCCTTTGTGGCGATATATGTGTCTCCGTCGATCAGGAATTCCATGTACGCACTGTTCGCAATTTGCACAGACGTCTTTTGTTTTCAATGTTTCTGCGATGACTTCTATAAATTGGGTGCGCGCGACATCATTGCTGTACGTCGGGTTAACGTTCAAGCCATTTTTCTTCATAAGAGTTATTTCAGACTTGAATTTAGTGAAGGGTAGTTCTTCTTTTGCAATATTGTAGGCAACGTAAAACTTAAATATCATCTCGGCTTCGTCTGATGATCTGTTTGCTGCTGCCTGCCGCTGTAAAGGTACGTTCACATCGAACGCGGTTCACGCGGTAAGCGCGGAGGGTTTCCATGTTAAGTCAATGCAAAGACGCGTTTGCGCGCGTCTGAGGCTTCAGCGGTGCGGTAAACGCGAATTGAGCATATGCGACCAAATTGGTCGCACTCTAGAGCCCTGCAGACACCTACCTCCATGCTGGACTTGGAGTCTCCCATGACAGGAAGCAGAAGAGAGAGAACGTCCTCTCTGTTGGAGCCAGCGTACGCCAGTCCCAAACTACACAAACACACAGATATTATTCAATTGCATTAGTTTCTTAGTCAAACCTCACATTGCTATGAGCACTTGGCTATACAGAGTATAGGGATATAGAACATTTACCCAAAAATGGCACCAATCCTCATGATATTGCTGTTGTGAAGGACATAATCTGAGAGAAGTGCGAGAGCGGGATCACACTCGTTACGAACCCCAGAGTTCACGATCCCACAGGCCAGCAGAGCACCGGACTGAAGGGGGAAAAAAAACATGATCAAATTATAAAGAACACAAATAACTGCAACACTTTACGCTGCAGAGACACAGAGGTGGAGCACTTTCAACCGAAGTGAGATTTATTATAATAAATAATAAAAACACTGCTTGATGGCCTTATTCACAGGAGTGGCACAACAAAAAAGTGACTTCAGAGATCTTCAGATGACACTCGGGACTCGTTCTAATGAACTGAGGCACTGTGTGCCATTTCCCTAGAAACGCTGATAATTCCCAACAAAAGTTCATCAAACATTTGTAGCATTTGAACTGTTCCTGCTTATTATACCACTTTAACCTTGTTAAAACGTTTAAATTTAGGTTGTAAGCCTCACGGTTTAATTTTGTTAATTTTAAAATACTTAAGAAAAAGAAAGAAATTGACATAGAATCCAAAATATAAAACCGTGAAAACTGTAGATTTTTAGCCAAAGAAATGTTTTTCATTTAAACAATAAGTGTGGCTTCATGAATGTTCTCGATTACCCGGTCTTCGTTTCAGTCTCATCTGTGAACTCCCAGGTTTAGTTTCGATTATTATGTTCTGGCCTTTCTGAGTGAATGTCGTTAAAAATGCTATAGAGAAAAGTTCTGTTTTTAGTAGATGATCCTCGTTGTTGTGATCACGTACCTTGATGTAGTCCTCAGATGAATACAGATATTTATCAATCTGTGTAAGACCACCATCTACATCCCACAGGAGAATCATTCCCAGAGATGCCGCAGCACTCAACATCCCTACAACACATTAGGTTCAGAAATTCAACAGGTTTGATGGCATTCAGACCCACGAGAAAGTCTCTTTTATTTGTTTGTAAACCATTCAAGAGGGGAAGAATTTCAATCTCACCATGGTCTTTGTTCTTGTACAGCCATTTGTTCCCGTCCTCTGTGAGCAGTTTGTCCTGACCGAACGCAGCATTAACGAAACCGTTAACGAAGGAGGAGGCCAGATTCATTCGAGCCGAGTCCACCTGAGAACCACTGCCTCCAAAACCTGAGAACACAAAGTTACAGCCTCTGTATCCATTTCTTCAAAATGTATCAATAACAAAAGCACAAGTTTGGGTTCATAAACCAGAAAATATATTACTTTTGAAGGGAAATTATTCATCATTCAACAAAGAGACATAGACTTCATTCTTACACTCTCTGCATGGCATAAAAATTCCAAGAATAAAATTGTTTAGATAAACCTATAAACCAGGGGTGTCAGGATCCTGGAGGGCCGGAGCCCTGCAGAGTTTACTTCCAACACTGCTCAGAGAGAACCAGACCTGGAGCTTACAAACAGCCTGAAGGACCTAACAAGCTGCATCAGGTGTGTTTAGTTGAGATTGGAGCTAAACTGTGCAGAGATGTGGCCCTCCAGGAACTGAGTTTGACACACCTGCTATAAACAATACTGAAAGCACAAACTAAACAAGAGGAAGCCAGTGTTATTTCAGGAGTAAAGCACAAACATTCAGCAAAAAGAGTACATTAGATGGATTTTTTGTTTACAATTTCACCCTTCAAAAGAATACTTTTAGTCAAAATGTAAAGACAGGGGCGGAAAATAATGACAAATCTTCTGGTTAACAGTGTGCAAGGAACTTACGGTTGTTTTCCAGGTGTGTTTTGTAAATATCGTCAGGAACTTTAGGCTCCATGATGTCAAGCTAGAAGAAGAAAAAAAAAAAACGAAAAATAATTTTAAAACGACAGTCAAAGACGATGAACTCTTGTTTGCTTCAAGTGAGATCTAAATCTCTCTAAGACAACTCCATTCTTAACGCAGATAAACAAAGAGGAGATATGGTTGGTGTCTGTGGTATCTAGAGTATATGATTTAAAAATGTGTTAAATTTAGTTAAAAATTTTCAGGTAAATTTTTCGATATTCAAATCTGTGCTCAAAATCATTGTAAAATTGTCTAATTAATTTATTATAAAATTTTAGCAAAGAAATACTCAAATAATAAGGGAAAATTACAGATTTCAACATTACATTTTGAATGTATGATTATATCACACAAAAGTGACACTCTCCCTTGTTCCATCATACACTCAAGACACCCACAATGCATAAAATACAAAGATCTACACAGTAAACACTACTCAAAGATGCACTAGCTTCTAGCATTCAGTCTTTTCCATTAGGGCAGCCTCAGACACCAGTTTGTCGACCTGTCCAGAGCTTCACGGCTTCAGATCATTTGTATTTCGATTCCCTTCTGAAGATGTCTCTTGCGATCTCCCATCAGAATCTCCAACTGCAATTTGTAGCGCATGTGCCCCTTTACAGCATCTCAACCCCTTGGTCAAGCTGCCTATAAAATATGGCATGCTAATGTCTAAAAATATTCTTACTGATGCGAGAGGGGAAAAATTAATCATAGTTTAAAAACTCTCCTCATACTGAAAGTCATCTCTGGGAAATTGTCTAAATTAGAAAAGTTTCATTGAAGGAAACTATAATAAGAACCTTGCTTTTGCAGGATCAGTGGTTATTCTATCTTTTCTTAATAAATGGCAGCCCAGTAGAAGTAACTTGCAATGGTTTCATTCGACACTAAGGGTATTATGTCCTTCCACCAGTTCACTGATATTCTCACACCACTTTTCAAATTAAACTTTTTTTATTCTACCCCACGTCTCCAAAATACGGTTAATTGGCATAGACTTGGTATGTATGTTTTAATGGCCATTTTAATCATTTGCTTTGCCTTCGTTTTTTGGTAAAAATGTGCTATTTTAAGCCTAATAACATTAACTTAACACGTATGACAAACCAGACTTTGTAGGGGTGTCCCGATTCATAATAATAATTTCAGCCCCTTAGCACTTGGTCAAGGTTTAGGGGAAGTGCTAATGGGTAAGTGAGAGAAATAGATTAGAGCCTAATTGTTAGATATTATTAAGAAAATAAAACCATTTTAGTTATTATTCTATAAATGTGGGCATGGAGTTGTTGATGAATGAAAGAGTGCGTTTGCACCTCTCTCGCGAGTGCCAGGAAGTTGCTGTTAAGCTGCACGTTAGACATGATCTCAGTCAGATCCTCATAATCCTCTACATCTTCATTCAGCTCCAGGAACATGCCATGACGGCCCAGCATGAAGGCCATCTGTTTCTGAACAACACTGAACACACAAAAACACACTTGATTTCGAAGCATGCTCATCATTAAAAAAATATTTAACTTTACAAAGTGTAAATAAAAAACATGGCGGAACCTCAAGTGTCCAACCTTGAGGACACTATTTGATTCGAAAGAGATGTGTCTGTGGGTCGTACATGTCTTTGCAGGAAGTGAAGATGTTCTCCACCAGCTCCATGTCATTGAGCATCAGTGCCAGTCTCAGGGCTTCTGGGTAGCGGTTGAACTTCCGGAAGATGTTGAGGGCACATTTCAGCAGAGCAGAGTTCTCAGGTTCAGGAACGTAACTCACACAGCTACAGAGACACACAAACGCACCTTAACGAATAGGCAACATTCGTTATGCGTGTCAGGTAAGGGAGAGACATGATAGGTGGGTAATCAGATGCTGCTTTCAGCTAACTTTACAGCTGACTTAGGTTTACATTGTGTCAGAAAGTGCAAAAAATATCAAATTTTATGATGTGTGATCAATATGATATATATGATCATTATTAAAAGCTTTAATTAAATTCAAGAGTTCTCTAATGAGACTTTCAAAATGCTAAAAGAATACAAATAGAGTTATTGTGTGAGTTTTTATTTAAAAGTACCAATGCAAATACTGTTCAAGAGATATATCCATCCAGGTCAATATCCTTTTTTTGCGCATTTTGGAATATCGCCCTGGGTGGAAACACCAAGATTTGCATACATTATGAAAATGTGCAAAAAAAAAAAAAAAAGTAAGCTCACCTAGTAAGATAAACTTTTTATCAGATAAGAAATAATGTGCATAAACTACGGTGAAAACGCATTTACCAAATAAATACCAATGCAATGGCAATGCATTTTTTTCTATTGGAACTTGGGCACAAAATGGGATCATTAAAGGACTAACCGACGAACAGTTTTTATTGAACATCTAAAATTTTGGTCATTCTAAAATTCCTCAACCAAAGTGGTTTAGGATTATCACCTCCCAAAACGGTTTGAGTGGCTGCCTACCCAAAGTACAGCCTCCCTCCCACTAAAGCAAGATGACATGACTGCAGATATAGTGTTTCTTCTACGTGTTCTGAGACACAAATGAATTAAATCTGCATTAGTGGCACTAGTATTGAAAGGAACCTTTACAACGCCCAACTCTAGCTGAGATAGGGGTGAGATACAGTTTCTCAATACTATGGCACACTTTCCCAGGTGAATTTGGCAGCCCAAAAACACAGCTCCAAACAAGTTCAGTGGTGATTGAACAACGGATTATTTGATATGGGTAGTAATATCTGGTTAGGAGACCCTGGATAAAGTATAACTGTGTAAAAATACACCAGTTGTGAGCAAAAACTACTTTGAAGATAGAAAAAGACAAGTAATGACTGACCTAGTCAAGTAAAGGCAAACTTTTGCGTAGGCGTTCTCATCAATGTATGAATCCAACATGTCGAGCCGCTCAATCTCCATCAGCAGGTCACAGGCTTCATGCTCTGCATTGTGGGCCATGTTATAGGGCACAATCTCCTTCACGAGCTTCAGAAGCACTTCCTGTTGAGTTTTATCTCCTTCCTCGATCTCTTGCCACTCTTTTGCTACCTCACCTGCAAGATGCCTGGAAATCAGACACAGGAATTTCATTGATATAATTTCATTGATTAAAGCCTTGGATAATGTGATCGGAATCAATCGAACACTAAGACTCCTCAGAGCTGCCTGAAGGAAGGTCAACTTGACCTGGAGCGAGGTACCACATGATGCTTAGACAATAAACACTGGTGATATGGTAAATCTTTCTGGTTAACTTTTGACCCCCACAAACTCAAATTGTTGTATTGCAAACAAGGTTGAGATGAAGAGTTACTTTAACAATTCATTATATAAAAGTATTTACAAGTGCCTCCATAAAATTCAATATTTTAAAAGTGACATGCCTTTACCGTGCAAGTACATTAGCCTGAGAGAAGGGAAGTGTCCGATGCACCTCTGGTGCTAATAACCACCTCTTTTTAAACCTCATTCAGTTCTGAATTTTAAATGTGTGTTTTAATACCTGACATATTCATGTCCCCAGGACGCCAGCTCCTCCTGAGACCCCAGAAGACGATATTTGAGACACTCTCGCTCACTGCTCATCGTCATAGCCAGAACGGACACCACATCAGCACAGAAATGCTGTGAAAGCAGAATAAAGAAATCATCATGCAACTACAAATATAGATATATTTAAACCCAGAGAAACAGAAAGAGCCGCAATCTTAAATAATGCGTTTCAAATTCAATACCCAACCCCGTGCTTGGCTATTTTCGGATGTGTGAATACCATAATTATCTGAGGTCACAAACGAATCAAAAAGCTGTTTAAAACATTGTTATTAATATCTTTGTGTTTTTTGCAACAATATTCAGAAAAGATAAAATTCAGAACTCAAAAATAACTCTCGGTATGAAAGGAATTCTGTTTCAAATTCTGTGTCATAATTTAAGCAACAAACATCCTCTTGTACCTTGTTTTCCCCTATATCCATATTCTGGTAGATCTCCTTGAGCTTGTTGTAGTGCGGCCGCAGAAACTTGAGCGGTTTGGGGACTGAGGTCATTGAGGTTGTGGAGGATCGGATCTGACGCCGCAGCTCCTCCAGAGCGGGCCGATACAGAGACGTGTCCTTCTCCTGGAGAATAAAAAGCATGCAATTTTTACTCAAAAATATAAAAGGCGTACAATTAGTTCAGAGAACTGCTACTTGTCCTTCTACTGAACTTTTTTGAACTAATGAACTATTTTTTCATTGAATGAGTGTAACATGAGGATACACATTTTATTAAAATGCGTTTGGTTTCGTTTTGGAAAGCAAGATATTAAGAGTCTTCGAAACATTCATCTTGAAAGTGAAGAAATGTAACTATACAAAGAGTATTGTATGGTTTTATAATAATTATATGTAATTACTACAAACAAACATTATTCATCAAATAATGTACGTCTGGCATTTCTATTTTAAATAACTAATTACAATTCTGGATATTAATCTTATATACATAAAATGAATATAACAATAAGAAATGGATTAAATAAAATAAAAAAATAATAATAAAAATTTAACTTACACCAAGTCTCTCTACAAGCATCTCCAGTTCTTCTTGAAGCTGTTTGTCCTCCTCTGACTGGAAACATCAACAACAAAGATAAATCAAATGCATAACAGTCCCTCTAATTGTTGGTCATATTTGAGGGCTAACTTTCGTCCTTTTGTTAACATTATCCTCGAATCTTTTAGTTTATTTGACAAAACATTACAAAAACAAGTAAAATAAACCACTGATATAACATTTCTTTCATTATATTTGTACCAAAAGTTGTTTGATATAGCACTGAACATGAAAACAAGTACGTCACAAACTTTAAATACACAATCTTATGAACATATGAATGAAATGTGCATAACGTTAGACAGGGATGACACATCAAGACTGTCCACAGGTCAGTCCACTCCACAATAACGGCTTTAATTCACAGGCATTGCATTTTAAAGAGCTATTGGGAGGAATAATTCGAGCTATTTCAGACACAATATTGTTTTTTAGCGTGTGTGTGATTATGAATCGCAGTGTCAGACCCCGGCCTGCACAGTGACTCAGGCCGAATTGAAAACCTGCCGCTATCGTGTTTATTTTTCACTCTCACCAGCTCCTGCTCCTCTTTTTTCTCCTTATCTTTTCCCGCTGGCTGCTTCTCCTTCTCCGCCGAGGTATCGGTGGCCTTTTTCTCCTTTTTCCCGGTGTCCTCCATGATTTTTCGTGCAGTTGTTTCTCTTGACGCGACTAGCTACCACAGTCGCTACTGACTCTTCTTCTCCTTCCGCGGCGGCGGCTGATGACGTGATGCACTTGAAATGCTTCATCGCCACCTAGCGAGAGGCAGCTCAACTGCTGAGTTTGGCCGCCACAAATTAGCCGTATCGAGGTGGCAAAATGCAATGATCTTTTCAAAGTGGGAAAGTTATTACCACAACCTCTACATGGAGGCTCCATTCAATGCATTTCCAAGCTTTTGAAACACTATAAAACAAATAAAGTATAGCTTACAATAGGGTCATGGATATGTGGTGCCCATGCCTAAGTAAAGCGTTAAAATTTTAAGGGATAAATTAAGAATAAACAAAGGGCATTCACACGTAAACACAATCAGTAATATATTCATAAACAGCAGGGGGCGTCAGAGATCCTCAGACAGAGAAGAGCGCGAATTACTTCCTGACAATTTCTGATGCTCCTCCAGTCATGAACCCTCTGAATCGTTTGTAATACATTTTACATTAAAAACAGAACCAATTATAAATATTTAGGTTGCTTTAAAGGAATAACTACAACTCAGTGCTTCAGTCAGAAGAATTTGGTGTTTCCAACGGCAAGTGTGGAATGAAGGCCTTTGCCAAATCCCAAATGTACATTGTTCAAGTACTGAGGCAGTAAGTTAGTTCCTAACATGCTAGTGCTTCTGCAACAAGTTGAGGTGCCTTGTTTTGTAGCAGATCCACATAACCCATAGTTAAAATAAACCAGTAATGTTTGGCTCAGGCTAAAGTATAACCTGTGTATGTACTAAACTGGTCTCTCATAAAAAGGGACATATTGCAAATATACCATTCTGTTTGGCACTCTCCTTGGCAAGGGCTTTAACAGTTCTCCAGTACCGTGGTTCCCAACCTATTTTTGCACAGGGAAATCATTGTTACTGTTAGTTTTCTGTGCTTTTTGTTTTATTCCATTTCAAAGATCTCTGCTTTGCTGCAGGCTGAAATTACTCTCTAACACCATATTACTGTAAAGGTCAAAAAATAATTGCAGGTCCTTGCTCTGCCTCCTTTCTTCTTTTGGTGAATGAAGTATACGTCCTGCCTCTTCTGGGCAGGCCGCACGATACATCCATTTTAATGGACTGCATCATCAAGGCAATGTATCATATAGCCTATAATATGTGTCTCCCGAGGTTATGGGTCTTCCAAAAATGTTTTTAATGATATTCTGGTCACAATCAGTTGAAAATCACTGTCAGCGCCCATCCTGAAAAATGTTCAACAGAAGGTAGACGCTGAGAACACAGGATTTTAAACAAGGTGGAAGGTTACAAGTGTTCTCAAAGATCTTCATGTCTTCGGTCTTCTATTTGAAAATAGTTTCAAATGAAATTACTGACAGAGCCATAAGTGAACAAAAACAAAAATGGCAAGAAATCCGAGAGCACGATTTGGTTTTGTTGAAGTCCCAAAACTAAAAATAGAACTAAAAAGTAGCGGGACAAACTTTCACCAAAGATTCTTGAACAGTTGTGTGCAGAGTCTCATAAATCCTCAGAAAACCACCAGAGCTCAGAGGTAGAGAGGGAGCTCATGGCCAGGAGAACCAGTAAGCTGGATTAGCTTCTAACACAACGAGTGGACGTGACACGGCAGGAACAAAATAAACATGAACCTCAAACATGCTCGTTGGGCTATTAACAGGATGCCCCTAAACATTACTTATTTGACGCATTACGGTTGTTTTCTGTTGTTTTTTTCCATCACTAATGTGAAGTTCCCTCATGATCCTCACCATACAATAACAAAGACATTTTTCCTCAGTAAATGTCATGAGAGCATCCGGAATTGTTTGAAAAGGCCCTCTAAACCTTTAAGAACTCAATCCACGTTATATTGATTAGCAGTTGCCATGAAATGAAATGTAAATTTCCTTCTGTGGCACGATTACTAATAATTAAATTCCATGGGTTGCTCACTTATTAAAGTGCAATGCTACACAGGCTAACTGTTGCTTTGTGTTTAATCTAGCAAACAGAGAAACGTCTTTAAAGCCGTTATTATGGAGGCGTCCAGGTTCAGTCAGGTCAGTAATTAGAGAGCTGGTGTCGCTGAAACAGAAATGGCTTTCAGCTTTGTTTCTGTAGCACAACACACTTTTGAACACACAACACCGTCCAATTAGGATGTGGTGAAGCATCCGAAGCTATGTTTTCATCCAGACATCCATCACAGTCTCAGACCCTGAGACACATATACAACATATACAACAGGAAGCCAATCCTATGGAGTGCAGCAGCCCTGGACAGCTTAGGCTCAACATTAATGAAACACACCCGATAAGCTCCGCTTGGCTTGTCTGAAGCTCCTGGTTTTGAAGTAAGATTGGAACAGCAGGACACTGACACTACTGGAATGTGGTGATCTTCTTCCTTTGTACATACAAATGAAAGGGAAATAAGGCTGTCAGAAATAACACTAGAGCCACAACAAAAAATATGTCAACACATCCTTTTACTTTGAATAAATGGGACTATTTAGTGTATTAAAATCATTTTAACAGCCTAACTGTTCAGAAATGAGGGTACATTTCCCCCTCTCTGGCTGCATGGAGATGTGACTTGGCTGTAGAACCTCCATGTGTTTAACTCTAGTAATTACCTTTATAGTGTGTGTGCCATAAATCATGAGCCAATTGTTTTGGCTGCTTCATTTGTTGATGAAATATTCCTCAATATTCCTTGAGAGCATCCACAGATTAATCACAGAGACATTCCATTGGATTATCTTATTACAAATGTGTGCTTTTGAGCCAAATGTACATGTTTTTTCAGGTAAACCCTCTCTCTCCAGAACATTATACATCAGCACTACATCTATAACAAACACAGTTTGATTAAAAACCACCGGCTTGGCTCTGAAGCAGCTTTCTCACATTACGACTAATTTATGTTTACAGACCTTTGATTCAGCACTAGGTTCAAACGTATGATCATAAAGATATTGAAAAGTGAATAAAAAATATGCATTTGTGGCTGCAAATATGTTTAAAAATCATAAAAAGAGTGGTTCCCAAGTGGTTTTTTACCCCTTGAGACATGTCAGGCTCGTTTACTTACCACCTGCTGCCAATGACCCTTAATTAGTGACCATGAATATAATATGATACAGCATACATACTGAAATAAACACTAAACACTCGATCTTTATTAGCAATAACAATAGTTTTGAGTATAATGCCCTGTTGAAATTTATTAGTGAAACAATAATCATTCTGTTTAATGCAATGGATTATCTTGGAAAGTGTCGGGTGGCACAGTGGCGCAGTGGACTTCCATTTAGAAGGTTTCGAGGCTCGCCGGTGACCTTCCTTGAAGGAGTTTGCATGCTCTCCCTGTGCTTGCCTGGGTTTCCTCCTCTGGTTCCCCAAAATCATCCAGTTAGGTTATATATAATATATATAGTAATCTAAATTCTTGTGAATTTAGAATTTACACCCTGAGCCTCTTGCCGGCTGTGAGTTGGGGAAAGGTACCAGCAGACCTCCATGACCCCAAAAATTAATGAATGAGTTCAAAATTTGACTCAATTTGGGAAATCCATCTTCTTAAATTGTTTTCCTAATAAAGTCTTGACATTAGTTTTGACTCAGGATGCTCTGTTTGCAGTAATTTATAGACATTCTCCCTTGAATACACCAGAAATTCACTGTTTTCAACTTTTACGAATCCATCAACGGGATTCACAATCAGGCTCACTTGGTCAGACACGAATATTAGCGACTTTAAACAACAGCGGCAGGCAGGATGGCTTCGACTTTCAATAAAACTATTAATTAATAAATAACTATTGACACTATTATTGAATGATACAAATGCAATATACATGGTCACCTGATCAATCAACCAATCAATCAATCAATCGTTGTAGACCATTGTCAGACCCCTGTAGCCATCCTGTTAACCGTTGCAGGACAGGACAATGCAAGAACAGAGAGAGAAGAACACATGTTAAGACAAGTACTATAAAGACATAACAAGAACGCACAAGATGTCAGATGAAGATGCAACAGGACAAGGACATGAGTACGGAAAACAGGAGAGAAAAAGACATACATACAAGTCGTATAAAAGCACAACAAAACAAGACAAGACATGACAAATGCAGACAGTGGTAAAACTTAAAAAGGTTAAAAACATGATGCTGATTGGTCAATGAATAGTTTAAGATGGTATGCTTGATTCTGATTGGCTGATGAACAGTGAGATTTTCTGATTCCATTCTGTTTGACCTCATGACAGTTGTGACCTCCTCAGAAAAATGAGAGCTACTGTATTTCCCACAAGATCCACACATAAGCTCCAAGCACAACCAATAAGAAGAAAAACCTGATCAATGTAAAACAAGAACCGACTATCCCTTTAGCGGTGGTGATTAAAGTACAAGATGAATAACAGCTTTTTAAAGTTGTTTTATCTTGTCTCCCACGTGAGAGGATCAGCTTCAGGGACAGATGATCTCAAAAATCATTTATCACAATCTCCACAATCAACCCTAATCTGCCTCTGCCAAACAACCTTGACATTCTTCAGCAAATCCGTGAGAAAATAACCATTCGATCAATAATATGAGCTTCGCACACATAAAAAAAGCCTTGCTATCATTTTCATACAGACAGAGAAGGTAAAAGCATCCTTTAAATCAGAATTGGTGATTTTCTTTGTGTCATATTTCAATAGTATCTTTTCAAATGCAATCAAGACGCGCCGACTATGCAACTCGAAAGTGGTGAATGCAATATCTCTCCATGACAGTTCATTTCTTTAAAAAAACACACTGCATCTGAGATAGTGATCATGAATTGAAGGATCCATTATTAATCTCATGTTAATTGTAACATTTACTAAAACATTAACAAAAGGTTAATTTGTTCCCTGAGGACATTTCTCTAATCTTAAAGGTTATATAAATAACACCATTCAAATCTTGTTTATTGAGTAACATAGCCTATTGCTTCCTTCTTATTCAATGATAAAATTAGGTTTTCAGTTGGTGACAGAAAATGTAACACACCTTTATTTCTACCAATGACAAGCTCTTTTTAACCCTTGCATATTCTCCAGGGTGTAATTAACTTTGTTTCCATGGTCTGGCCGCAGGGCTGATGCGTCATGAGTGTGTGTGTGTTTGATGTGAAATTACCCAGCATTCATTTAAAATCCCAAACGTGTTAATGAGAAACAAAGAGATGCACATTCTAGAGCCGCTAAACTATTTCTGATGATTCAGAAAGAGCGCTCTGCATGGGGACAGATGGTGTGTTAGGAATTAGCAACGAATCACGAGCAACAGATCATACAAGGAACTTCATCCACCACCTGCTGACCAAGGACAGTTTAACACAGCCATGTTCAAAGTTGTTCCTGGGGGGCCGCAGCCCTGCACAGTTTAGCTTCAACCTACATAAATGCCCGCTCTTGGCTTGTTTAAAGATAGGCTTGTGTGTATATTAAAGCATGTCCAGCATTGACGTTGGATATGCCTTCAACAAAAACAGATACAGCTCCACCGAGACCTAATTCTGGAAAACACAAAAAATACTGTCTGGAAATATGTTTGGAAGAGACAATCCTGGACTTTCAACTGGTCACAATTTCCCTTGCGTAATAGTAACTGTTCCCCAACCTTGCTGTGTTGGATTGTAAAAGCCAAAAATTTGAACAAAAATTTCAAACACGGGCGGCATGGTGGCCCAGTGGGTAGCACTGTGGCCTTCCAGTTAGAAGGTTGTCGGTTCGAGGCTCACCGGTGACTTTCCTGGAAGGAGTTTGCATGTTCTCCCCGTGCTTGTGTGGGTTTTCTCTGGGTACTCTGGTTTCCCTCACAATCCCAAAAACATGCGGATAGGTTAACTGAAGAATCTAAATCCCCCTTAGGTGTGAATGTGTGTGTTGCCCTGCGATGGACTGGCAAACTGTCCAGGGTGTAACCAACGTGTGCTGGAGATAGGAACCGGCAGATCCCCGTCACTCCAAAAGGGAATAAGCGGGTTGGAAAATGAATTAATGAATTTCAAACATGAAAACTGGGAAATCGCTGTGAATGCTGTTTCATAAAAACTTCAAAAAGACCACACTTGTGGAGGTTACTAGTCTTTGCAAGAACGTACCAAGCAACATGAAAAAGTATTTGAACCCCAGGCTCTAGAAGAGGTTAAATATTTACCATGGACTTTAAAAATAAATGGTAAAAGTCAGCAATATATCTCCAAGAAAAAAACAGGGTTTGTTTACAGCTTAATTTTTATTACATCACTTCCTAGCAACCAAAAATGTCTGAAATCTATCTCTGCTGTGCTTTGATATATGATAGAGACATGGGGGTTGGTTTATGTTACTCACAGTGACATTGGAAACATTAAGTTTTGTCACTGGTCCGGACCCATGGTGTAGTGGACACTCCTTTGGACACATAGGGCAATACAGATTAAATTTCCTAACCTCTTTCCATCACTTCTTGTCTCTCTCCACTGTCCTGTCAATTAAATCAATAAAGGTGATTCAAAAGAGAGTCTCTGTCACGGACTTCCCTATAGCAACCACTGTGTTTACTGTAGCAACCAAATCAGCAGATCTATATTTTAACTTTAATTTCAACTGTTTGAAATTAAGTGGCACTTTTACAATCCAAAATTCCATCTAGTTAATGTTTATTGTCTTTATCTTGTCACTCTCAATCATACCATGTATTTTTAATCTCGCTTTCCCTCATATGTATAGTGTGTGCTAGAGAACCTGCTTTTCATGGCCAAGTTCAATAATGTGTTTTATGTTTTATGATTCCAAACATGGACCCAACACTACGTATCATGTCTGGCCCATGCTTTGTTTGCCATATTAAACATGACACCACCCCTGCCATTCTTGGGCCTTGCCAGTGTCAGGTGATTTCCAGGCGTGCCAGACAAACGCCAAACTTGGAGCAATTTCCTTTGCTGACTGGGGATGCGCAGATTAACAGGTGTCCAGCCTTGTATGTCTATAATCTGGGTTTTTAATGCTGCAAGCATTTCAGCTCATCTCCATTACACACTCTGACAACTTGAGGACTTTTTCTGCAGACAGACGGATAATTCTCATCTTGTGTATGTTTTCTAAACAGACAGCTCTGGGAAATAAACTCATTCTCCCGTCTCATTATCTGTCAGAAGAAGCCTGCAGTAAAGATGCCGAGACACCAGCAGATCCATCGAAAAGAAAAAAGAGCTCCCCTCTGGTGTTTTTGCTGTGTCACGGCTTCTAGAGAATCAACAGAACATGTCATTTCTTATCCAAACAAATGTGTCAAGGTTGGACAATAAAACTGAAACACTGATGCATTCAGTGTTGGAGTTTTTGTGAACATGTTTCCTTTTGTTTTTAAAAGGCAGACATTAAACGCAGAAATCAAGGTCTGAATAGGTCAAATCCAACAGCAAACCATCCAAATCAACCATTAAGATGGTTCTACTGTACATAGAATTTAATATAATGAAAACAAAAAGGAAGAGCAAAAAACATAATTATGATGGACATATATATTGCAAATTCTTTTTGTGATTTAATTGAAAATCAGGTGTTTCAATTTCCCTGTCAAACCTTTGTTAATCTGTAAATTTGCTATGTTTACAGTGTCACAAAGTATCATAAAGAGACATAGATTTGTTCACAACACTCATGCCTGGTTTATGAAGTTGAGCACAGATTAAAGAAAACACAGTTTGTATCTGTGGTTGTGTTTTCTGGAGGAAAGTTGAGTCTAATGGCATTAGTTGTGTTGGTGTGTGTTTGAAGACATGCATGCTTAAGCACACATACACAGAAAGTAGCAAGGAGGTAATTAATTGAATGAGTGTGGTGGAGCCTAAGGGAGTCATTAACTGAAGCAATGCTGAGAGAGAGAGGGAGGGGGGGTGAGGCGTGTGTGGAAGTTTACGGTTGAGAGTGATGAGAGTAAACAACAGTTTAGAAATGGTTTAAGGAAGAAGTTTGGTTTCTCTAACAATTTCTGAGAACAGTTTTTCATAAAGGGTTTGCTGAAGAGATTGGTTTGCTGTAATTATTGCTGAAAAGAATTTGTGTTGTATACATTGTTTGTAATGAAGGTTTGCTTTCTTTAATGATTTCTGACTACGTTTTTGACAACTAAAGTGTTGTGGTAGGGGTTAGTTTAATGTATCATTTCAATTTCATAAATAAAGATATTTGTAGAAAAAGTTAAATTTCTGCAGTAATTCTAAACAGTTTCCGGTACAAAGATTGTTCATTACTGTACCTATTTATGAAAAGAGATTTTAGAATATAAATTCCAAATAAAGTAAAGTAAAATTCCAGTAAATGTTGTGATATTTTGTACCAACTAGTACCAAGTTTATGGGAAAGACTCAGCTGTTTTATGAAAATATGTGGGGATAAATGAGGGCAGTTTCTGATCTATGTGTAAGTGTGTAAAGTAAAGGTTTGGCTGCTGAGTGAAGGATTTCACGGTAAAATGGTTTTATTCAAACACTGCCATTGAAAGGTCAGACTGACTGAGGGTGTTAAACCTGGAGAAATGTATGTTGTCTGAATACACAACTTTATGTAAAAGATGAAATGTGAAAGAGCTTCTGTCAGTTCCTGTTAAAGTTAAAGATAGACGTCTTAGAAAGCTGAAATAAGAACTGAAGGATAGCATGAATCATGACCGTCTTCAGAAGCTGGACTGTAGCTGCAGGGATGCCTCAATGACGCAGACAATTATATTCAGAGAAAATACTAACAAAAGAGGAAAATATCTGGTTTAGTTGAAAAAATATCTTGGGTTTCACAAGTTTCTCATTAGGTGATTGTATCTCTTACCATAGTTTCCTTCATGCTGGACCATTACACTGAAACACATTTGTTCACTTGGAGATCAGGGCTTGCTTTTCCAGTTAATGTACAGAAAAGATGTACTGACCAGTTCACTTACTAGTGGAATCAATAGTGAGTGTTAAACTAAGGTGTTTAAGTACCTTTGTCTAACCCTAATACCTCTGCTTATGCAAAATATCTATTTCGGTATTCACCCTATCCAAAGATTTCATATCGAAAGATTTTCACGAAAGCAAAAGAAGCTGTATCGAAATGTAAAAAAAAAAAAAAAAAAAAAAAAAAAACTTTTTAAAATAAATTTAATCAATTGACACAAAACATACATCTTTTTTTGGTATTTTATTTTTTGTTATAATATTAGTTAATATTTTATTGTCATTATTGTATCATTCGTCAGCCAAATCATTAAGGGAATTTTTTTTTTGCAGAAATACATTCATACTTATTCCCCTTTTGGGATCACGGGGGTCCACAGCCTCGAACTGGCAACCTTTTTACTGGAGGGCCTACCCACTTCAGAAATACATTTCTATTTACATCATTCTCCAATACAGAAAGAACATTTCAAATGAAACATAATGCTTTTATTCTTTTAAATAAATGAAACTCTTTTTCCATTATCTCTTTTTTTCAGCATGCAAACCTAGTGAGACAAAATGCCACATGTTGTTTTTGTCACACTGCAGTGCAGATGAATGAACAGAGAAACTCAAACGCTCTACCCTGAGATAACCTTATTCGTTTTCTTTTGTCTACCCCTCTCTGAAGTCATTCTGGGATATTATCAATGTTTCCATACAAACAGTAATTATATTTTGAAACTAGGCTTGGAAATCAATTAGTTTGGAGCATTCTCCAAGATTTTCTTTTGTGAGAAGAAAGAAACACAAAGTGGGTGTATGTTTCAATGACAGAATGTTCCTTTTATGTATCACAATTAAAATAAATAATGAAATAATTGTTTGTTAAAGTTACTTAAAATTGTTTCCAGAAAATGTAAAGTATTTTTGTATTTTTGTAAGTATGGTGCTTGGAGATTTGTAGGTTCTCTTGAGAATATCACAATATGTTTTTATTCATAGAAATGTTTGTACATTAGGAAAGATTTAATATTGAGAGAGACAGATGTGCATTCTGCACCTTTGCTCCATCCCTGTCTGTCAGTGTGTGAAGTGTGCAGCAATGTTGTGAAGCTCAGACAGAAATAACAGCAGCACAAAAATCTCTGGAGAAATACAGTGTGAAAACTGTCAGACACAATGAAAGCTTTGAGTCGGGAGATAGACAGTCAATGAGAGACAGTAATAATGTTAACCAATCTTTAGATTTACATTTATGCATTTAACTGAAACTACTGTACAAATCTATTTACAGTTCCAGGGGGAAAATACAACAAGGGATTTATAACATGGTCACTTAATCATTAGAAGTTAGAGATTTAGAGATATTAGCTGATTTTTTTTAGGAATCAAACATTATCCTCTCTTTCTACAAATCAGGATTGGATATTAGAGGCAGAACATGAAAATTTCCTCATTGTTCTCAGAAATTTCTCTCATAGGTTCAACTTGAGTGTGGTTGAGGTATGGTTGGGTGGTTGGGGCTAAGCATTATTTTTTTTTTGGAGCTGGCTAAAACAACACAGTATTTGAGTTCTTGTGCTCCTAACAATAGATCATAGCAGTTCTGCGTACATCTTGGGATGTAAACACATCAACAGTTATGCTGCCAGATGTCCACGAGTGTTTTGGATCTTACGTCATAAACCCTCTCCCAAATGACCCCACCCTAGATGATCAGACTGCATTGTTTGCTTAGGTGATGTTGACTTGGCCACACAGACTTTCTCTTTTTGTCCAGTCAGTTTGATGCTTTCTCTACAGCCTCTAAATGGTATTAATGGATCTGCCCCGCTCTCCTAATGTGATGTCCAGTGCACTCAGGACTCTATGAATTGAGTGCTTTACAAACCCTCTACACTACAGCCTTCTTTTGAGGGCTTCCAGCCCTGCTCTCGACAGCTGGTGCCCAAATATTCATACTGTCCTCCCATGACACTGCCAGCTACATGATTATGAGATTCTTAGTGGCTTCTGAGAGCATGTAGTATGGCCTCTGTGTGGTTCTGACAATCTGATGGGTAACCTGAGCTGTTTCTACAGCTCCACTAAGAGCTGCCAGTCCAGGGCCTCCGACAGGATCTCTGCTGTCACTTGAGTTCTTGCTTTGCCTTTATTCTTGCCTTCACAAAATGATTGCGGTGGTGGTATTGATATGGATATTCACCTCTTGTTAATTTAAAAGTCATTTAAAATAAACACCCTATTATTAATGTAGATGTGTATTTCAATAATAAACTTAAGTAGGAGAGTTTCAGTTACCAGCCTTTATATCAAAATATGGATCCCGAGTCTGCAAAACTAACATTTTAAATGAAACATTTATAGCTAATCGATATCAAATGTTAATCTAATAGAATTGAAACTATAAAAATAAGAGTTGAATTGAATTTCGTAAGGGGTCACAATACCCAGGACCAATATTTATTCTGTCATTTACTAAGAAAGTCTAGGAACTAAAGAGTCTAGGAACTCTTTTTCTTTATTGAGAAAAAGAGGAACATACATTTTTTTTTGATGACATTACATGCTTTGAGAGCACAAAACGTTGCCCCCTAGTGGGTGTATGATTTGACATGCTCTTATACAAATCCTACTATATCCTAGCATTCTTAGCTTTACACCTTTTTTAAAATTAAATATTCAAACAACTGAATAATCAGCAAAATAGGTTGTATTTGGTTGGTTAGGTCATGGTTGGAAATGTAATAGTGGTTTCACCTATGTTTTCAATTGAGTATATTTTAACATTTTAATTAAAGTGTACATAATATCATGTCATGTATGCATAATTGCAGATAATAATGTCTTTATGCAGAAAAATGAAATGTAAGATTCCTTGCAGCCTGCCTGTGAACCTTGACTGTATCCGGATTAGTTTCTTTATTGCCTCTGTACTGTGAATACTTTTGGTCTGACCATGGCCTGTGTTATGAATCTCTTCATAAAACCCACTGCAGATGGATCCCCAATGCCCCCCACCTTCATTACAGTTGCTTTCCTCCAGGCACATCAGCTGGACTGGGGACTCTAGATTGCCCAGAGCAGTAAGTATGAATGATGAGTGAATGCACGCCTGCTATGGTCTGGCATACTGATGTAGCACGAGCTACCCCCCAGCCATGAGCTCCAGCAGATCTCTGGAAATCTGAAAACTCATTTTTTTCAGTGTACCCTAAAGTGGCTTGATGGTTCATTAACATGCCTGATGTCACTTCCTGACATCTCAACCAGAGAGCATTTCTGCTTTCAGTCAGTGTTTCCACATCAGTTTAGCATTTCTCTTGCACAGGTGGCTGTCATTTACTCGCTCACTCATGCATTTTGTGCTTTTAGTCATGTTTTTTCTCTCTTTTTTGTAAAGTTTATGTCTCTTTCCCCTCTTGTCAGAGAGTGTAAAACGACAGGAAGACATGTGGGAGAGGGAGCAGCAGAATTGCATTTAAAAGCTGCAATTACACAGAGACTCTTCTCGCTGCATGCAAATGCATTAGCTCCAGCTCGCTCAAGATCTGTTCGTGACAACCGCATGAAATTATTCTCTCCATCCGCTGCTGGAGATTTCATTTTAAAGCTGTATAGGGAAGGTTCAGTGGAAGGAAAAAACGTCAGCTCAGACACGATGCTCCTTTGGGAAGCTTTAAACAACCGACAAGGTAATTACAGCAATTTCCACAGATATCACCAGAACCTCCAGATTCTCTGGAGATCTCAAATACCCAGAGCTCAAAGAATCCATCCATCTGTCCATCCGCAGTGCATCCATTGGTTTGTTCCCATCCATCCAACCATCCTTCCATCAGTTCATCATGCATCCATTCATCAAATCATCCCTCCATTCATCCTCTCTTTACCAACCCAATTATTCAATCATCCAACTCTTTACAATTTGTCAATCCATAAACTACCCATTCATCCATCCATCTATCCATCAGTCCGTCCTTCAGTTCATCTATCTATCTATCTATCTATCTATCTATCTATCTATCTATCTATCTATCTATCTATCTATCTATCTATCTATCTATCTATCTATTTATCTATCTATCTATCTATCTATCTATCTATCTATCTATCTATCTATCTATCTATCTATCTATCTATCTACCTATCTATCTATCTATCTATCTATCTATCTATCTATCTATCTATCTATCTATCTATCTATCTATCTATCTATCTATCTATCTATCTATCTATCTAATTATCTATCTAATTATC
>SRMA01025647.1:206870-248676 GCA_007224835.1 Danionella cerebrum
ATTATTCATTCATCCAACTCTTTACAATTCGTCAATCTATCTATCTATCCATTCATCCATCTATCCATCAGTCCGTCCTTCAGTTCATCATCATCCATCTAATCATCCCTCCATTCATCCTCTCTTTACCAACTCAATTATTCGTTCATCCAACTCTTTACAATTCGTCAATCTATCTATCTATCCATTCATCCATCTATCCACCAGTCCGTCATTCAGTTCATCATCATCCATTCATCATCATCTAATCATCCCTCCGTTTATTCTCTCTTTACCAACTCAATTATTCGTTCATCCAACTCTTTACAATTCGTCAATCTATAAACTACCCATTCATCCATCCATCTATCCATCAGTCCGTCCTTCAGTTCATCATCATCCATTCATCATTCATCTAATCATCCCTCCGTTCATTCTCTCTTTACCAATTCAATTATTCATTCATCCAACTCTTTACAAGTTGTCAATCCATAAACTACCATAATCTATCTATCTATCTATCTATCTATCTATCTATCTATCTATCTATCTATCTATCTATCTATCTATGTATCTATCTACCTATCTATCTACCTATCTATCTACCTATCTATCTACCTATCTATCTATCTATCTATCTATCTATCTATCTATCTATCTATCTATCTATCTATCTATCTATCTATCTATCTATCTATCTATCTATCTATCCATCCATCCATCCATCCATCCATCCATCCATCCATCCATCCATCCATCCATCCATCCATCCATCCATCCATCCATCCATCCATCCATCTATCTATCCATCAAATATCTCTGTTTAGTCTCAAATATCTCTGTTTAGTCTCAAATATCTCTGTTTAGTCTCAAATATCTCTGTTTAGTTTCTTTCTATCCACCTTTTAATCCATTCATTATCCCTTGACCAACTATCCATCCATACATCCATTTGGTGGCTGGTCGAAATAGTATTTATTTTTTTTGGCCAACGACCCATAAAGGTCATTGGGACAGCGGCCCATTGGTTCATTTTCCATACTGACACTGGGCTGGCCTAATCATCTCTTAACAGGCCCCTCCCCCTCTTTTTGCGGATGTCAGATGGATTTAGAATGGAGAACAGGGACCGCAAGGATGACGTACTTGTTCGTTGTGTGGGCCGATCTGAGCAAAAATGCCTGGGACCTTTTTTTGTCCAAGTCCAGCCCTGCAATCCATTCATACATCCATCCTTTCATCCATTCATCTATCCCTTCATCCATCCATCCATCCATCCATCACTTTGTCCAGCATATTCCTGTTTTTCGAGGCAGTCATTGAAAGCAGCTCTGCATCATTCCATAAACCCAGTTCTAGACACCAGCAGAAGAGAAAACATGATAAAGGGCTTTATCGCTCTGATGAGAAGGGGATGACACTTCTCATGAATGCGTCATCTGCTCACGTGTAATTAGTCTGTAATTAGCAAAGCTATTACTGAACACGTGTGAATCAAAGGTCAGATAATTTAACAGTTATTAATGTAAACACTTGTGCAGCTGGGGAAAGGCAGGAATGTATGTTTCCCTACATTGACCGATATTCTTCTATGTTTTCCAGCTGAGATTAACGACTCTACTGCAGTGAGCCATTCATTTTAATTAGCAGGAAGGAAACAAAGTGGGTGGAGTTGAGAAAACCGCTCCAGACCATTATTGATATTTGAAAATGTTTAGTGAGATTTTGATGCAAGTAAAAGTAGAAAGGACAAAAAATGTTGAAAATTCTAAAATTAATGATAAAATGTAGTTTCTTTCAATTTTTTGGAGCTGATCAAGCACAAAGGCTATCACTCCTTTTATAAAGGCTTTATTTGAAAAGTTTGTTTCTGGATCAGATGTCAGAGACGCAATCTTTCTTTTCTATTTCATTTCTTATCTTTCTTTTCTTTCTATTTCTATGAGAGGAAAACAGCTCAGAGCCAGTGCAAGATGAAGAACCGAGTAAAGTAAAGCTCTCTGTGTGTGTTTGCTCAATCCTTCAGCCTGATTCACAACACATTGATAAACATTGTTCCGGAAACTCAGAGGAAAAACCTTTACAATCAGATGGCATTGATCATGTGGGAGTGCCCCCGCAGAGTTGGAGTACAGCAGTGTTTGTCTTGTTAGCTCAAGAAAATCAACAGTTTCCTTCTGTTATTTGTCATCAGATTGAAGAAGAGTTAACTTTCCGAACTCATGCCATTGAAACATATGAGTGCAGAAGTCTAACTTCAAATACACTGAGGATTTCTCAGAGATCACCATGGATATTCTAATGCAAACACTGATATAGTTTAAGTTTAACCACATGATCAAAATCCGGATATTAATTTGATATTGTGACATCTAGTGGTACATACTGTTTTTCTAATATTAATTCATTTATTCATTCGTTTTCCAACCCGCTTATTCCCTTTTTGGGATCATGGGGGTCTGCCGGTGACTATCTCCAGCACACATTGGGCAAGAGGCGGGGTAACACCCTGGACAGGTTGCCAGTCCATTGCAGATGTTTCTAATAATTATATAAAATCCTTGTAGGTTTGATCAGGCCTTTTAATTGAATTAAGGCCTTTTAATCATGAACATGAGCTATTTTGTTAGCACATCTTCTGTTCCAACACTTTCTCACAAGCTAATACAGTGATGGGTCTGGTGCCATTTAATACAGAGCCATTACAACTCCAGTTTTAATTAAATTGCTATCTGAGCAAAAGCTAAGAAAACAAAGTCCGAAATTTACAGGAAATGGAAGCATTTTGCTCCTTTCACCATCCAATAATACAAACACTGTTTGCTTGAAGTTGAACTTGACTCCAGCTGAAAGATATAAAATAACAATCCCACAATGCTCCATATTGAAAATGATCGGGTCACTGAGGAAAATACTGTAATGAAATCACAGAGATAGTTCACCCAGGAGTAAATGATATTATTTTCTTATAATCCTCGTGTTCAACACCTGTATGAGTTTGTTTCTTAATTTGAACTTAAGAGAAAGTTGATTCTGTTTCACTGTCCAATAAAGCATGATATCTCCGGCTCTATACTGAACAGTGTTTCAGTTTCTCTGTCCAAATACAGCATCACACCTCAGGTTCTAAAATGAACAGTGTTTCAGTTTCTCTCTCCAAATACAGCTTTACTCTTCCTGTTATAAAATGAACAGTGTTTCAGTTTCTCTGTCCAAATACAGCATCACATCTCAGGTTCTAAAATGAACAGTGTTTCAGTTTCTCTGTCCAAATACAGCATCACACCCCAGGTTCTAAAATGAACAGTGTTTCAGTTTTTCTGTCCAAATACAGCATCACACCTCAGGTTTTAAAATGAACAGTGTTTCAGTTTCTCTGTCCAAATACAGCATCACACCCCAGGTTCTAAAATGAACAGTGTTTCAGTTTCTTTGTCCAAATACAGCATCACACCCCAGGTTCTAAAATGAACAGTGTTTCAGTTTCTCTGTCCAAATTCAGCTTTACTCCTCCTGTTCTAAAATGTTCTGTTCTTGATCAGTATTTTAGTATCAAATCATTTGAAATAAAGCTAAACAAAAAGGGACCGCTGAGCTGTTGTCCCTGTGACCAGTCTTGCCTACTTGTTTTCTTTGTTGCTAGATTTGAGTAACTTTTCATACCTCCTAGCCCAAGTGCATTTTTTTCGCTTTAAAACTTAATTTAAATGTCTACAGAAGTGACAGCGTGAGTCTCATCTTTTAGTGTCCAGAGAACATACCGGTAATTTAATGGCGATGAGTTATATCCTGTAGATTTATGTCTTGTGCAAACAACTTGTCCCACTCTTTGCGCAGCCTATTACTTTCATGTTGATTCAATACTGCTCAATATGTTTTTATATGAAAGAAATCAATAACGTTAGATGTCACCGGGCGATGCACCATCATGTTTTTAGGTTTCTATTTTATTTTCCAGAGCAGATGATTTGATCTGGACGGCTGTGCTCTTGAGTTTTTCTCTCAGAGCAGGCGTGAGTGAAATGCTGCTCTGAAACTCTTCAATCTGTTTCTCTGCTCGTCTTCTATCATCAGCACTCCAAACTCAATCTGCTCCTGCTGCCTCTCACATCAGATAAACCCGGCTGAGAGAGACACACTCAGCCCACACACTGATCAATGAGCCATGCACAGCAAGGGCGATTGCTCTGAGACAACAAGGGGACCTTTGCTTCCCCGATTATTTCATAAAACAATCGGTTAAAATATGCACAGTCGAATTTAAGTGGAATTGTTTCTCTTATTGTGAGCTTGAATCTATTTCATTTTATAGCTATGGCCTTCATTAATCAGAAATTAGGCTCCAAACTTGTGCCCTTTGCTTATTAGTGATGCTCACGCTGTTCATTCTGTCTGCTGGACAGCAGGCCTGGAGCCAGAGACAGTGAGAGTCTGAGCGTAACGCAGTGTGTGGAATGAAAACTGCATAATAATGGCCAACATTACCAAGATGTTACTTGAACATGCAGATAGAGCTAGCAAAGGGGAAAGAAAATGCAGCTAACATATGATATAGAGTGCTAGCACACGACAAAACGTTTAGAGGTGTGCATTTCACACTCTTAAACTTGCAAAGATCTACACGGCTCATGCACTGCATTGTTAATAGTTGAAAAATGTGGTCCTTTTTTAGACATAACTGTTGAGCTGGTTAAAGTGCAGTGATAACACTGTCTCGTGCTAACATTGGTGTTATGCTTTAATAGGGATGTACGTAGAATGAACCCAGTAGCATTCTTTAGCACACATGACACCTCACAGCCATCCCCAGCATCATCAACCTGAACCCAATCCCCTGAGCCAATCCCCAGAGCATTAGCTTGTGGCTCAGTTCTTTCACACAACGTTCATTTAGTTGTTTCTGTGTGGCCAACACTTCACAGAACTCTGCTGCAGACTCTCCAAACCATCTCAAGGAAAACTCCTAGTGTTCCAGTGATCACAGTTGTACTAAATCACCCAACAAAGATGGATTTAGCAACTTTGAAAATTCTTATGATGTCCAGTGGTGCACATGAGCGAAATCCACTCTCAAACCAACCACTCACCTTTTAACTCTGGTCCCTACTTTTATTAACTCTTGCATGCCTCCTACACCTGTGCAGATGGAATCACCTGCTCTACTCACTGGGTTCCACCTGCTTCTCTTGCATTCCTGTTTAAAGGATCTTGAGATTGATGAGTCTTTCGTACCTGTTTAAATAAATAATATTTGTTGGGTCACTTACCTCCTGCTCCTTCTTGGTTGCTCAGCGTGATAAAATAAATAAATAAATAAATAATGAGTTTATTAAAAGGAGGAAAACTTTAAACAAAAAACACTCTTTTTACGGAACAGCCTCAATTACAAGGAACTTGATAACAAAAAAGATGCTTAACTAAAGAAAAGGTTACAAGTTTTCAAAAACTACAGGATATACTGGAACATAATCTCCACAAGAACTTCAGGAAGTAATTCACAAATGAAACGGAACGAAACAAATGAATAAATTAACAAGCATGAAAGCACACGGTCAATCGGGACAAAGAACCATGTGCTCAAAAAAAGAAGAAATTCTACTGACCAGACGTTTGCTGATAACCAACAAGAAAACATATGGCTGGGAAACAAGAAAACAAAGTTTACACTGAAACCATTTTACTTGCACTGAGATTAAATAAACTGGAATTGACCAGATGAGATCAGGTTTATACACAGAAAATAGTGACGAGACAAGAGTAAGCACATGACACAGTGGCGTTAGTATTGCCAGAGTTCGTCACAATAACGGAATAAATTTGACTAAAAGTGGAAGAACCCTGAGAGTTAGATTGTTAATATTTTGTCTGGTCAACTACACAACTTCCAAAGTAGACATTTAACTTTATCTTGTATTGGTTTTTTAAATGAAATTTACAGAACATTGCAAAACTGAATCAAGTGTAGTACAATCAATGAAGGAATCTTATTAACCATGCTTTTCATACTTCAGCATGAATTTATCTTTATATGTCAATAGCTCCCAGACTTCTTAATTACTGAGTTTTCTACACTAGTTTGAGTTCTAGTTTTAAGTAATGGATCTTTGTCTATGATTTGCTGATCTCCACTCAGCAGCGGGGCTTAATGATATGTTAATTCACTTCTACCTCCTATTCATTTCCCTCCAACTCCAATAATTTTGCTTTGTTTAACTGTGTAATCTGTGAATATGCATCAGATGAGTCAGTGCAGAGTTGAAGTCACAGGGTAAAGATTTCAATAATCTATTAAAATGTAAACCTTCTGATTTCAAATATCTTTTATGATGTGATGTTTTTAGTATTATTTTTTATGTTCTACCATGTGAAGGGTCTCACAAAGTATGTTCTTTTAAGAATAAGCTAGGTGCCTAATATCTGGATCATCCACTACAGGGGTGCTCACACTTTTTCAGCTTGCGAGCTACTTTTAAAATGACCAAGTCAAAGTGATCTACCCGCTACAAAAATGTAAAACATTAATCAACAAAGGATTATTTTCAACTTTATTGAGAATTGACAAAACACACATAATTATTAATTATTTACATTTTTTGTAATAACGTGAGTTTAATTTGATGACTTGCACTGAATTGAATCATTAGAACAGTTGTGTGTGACCTGAATTTGGTGGTAATAGAGTGATTTTTATGGGAGCAATTGAGCTTTGATCCAAATAATCAAGAATAAACATTATGCTCTAATAAAATTTAACATTTTTAATATTGAAACTGAGTTGTTCAGTACAATATGCAGGTGAGGAGTGGCGTGTTGCTTGATTTTGGTTGTAAAAGTTATGAAGCATATTCTGGGTAAAACATATTTTGGATCTGGTAATTTGCAGACGGTCCCTAAGCGATTCCATATCAGCCGTTTGCTCATAGACGGTAATGTTTTTCTGCGAATGCCGAGGGAAACTTGTTTTGATAAAAAACGTTTTGTAGTTTGTCCGCTACATAACACAGATTAAAAATATGTATTATTTGTTTACTAAGAACATTCTGGTCTCGAGCTATTGATCAGAGAAAACCGAATCCGTGAATCTGCAGCTAACTTTACTGAAATGTAATGGGATGGATAATCGGCTGATATTGTTTCAATTTCACGCCGCGATCGACCACTATTACCTCCGCGATCGACGTAATGAGCACCCCTGCTCTACTAGAATCTGAAGTCTGTATATGACATACCTCTGAATGAGACAGATGCAGGTTGGTCACTAAATCGCTAAATCCAAACAACCCTTTCTAATATTACAAAGTATTTACTTTTCATATGTATGCCTCTTTTTCAGTGGAACCATCAGTGAATGAATAATATGCTATTAGACAGGATATGTTACAGAGACTGTCTGACTGTGATAAAAGGAGAGAGATGGTTTTGACCATGTAAATGTTTCGTTGTCCATGTGTTTTCTCTTGGGAGAGAAACTGAGAGTATATGAGCGAGTTGTGCTGGGCCTCAGAGCAGTTAATGTTTTCCATGATGCCGTCGGATGGAAATAAGCGCTGTTCGAGTGCATTAAGTGTGTGAAGCACATGTTGAGTCAGGTTTAGTGAAGAGCAAATGACCTTACAATGAGCATTCCACATCCTTTTTGAGGCAAATGCTCTTCCATATTGGCTTTATCCAGGAGACTGGGAGGTTGGACATTGTACCACCCAGTTCTATGTGATGGTTTGTTACATTTCATACAGACAACATTCACAAGGAGCAGAAAAGAATCCAATGGTCCCTATTTTGATTCCCCTATAATAGAATGTGAAACTACCGAGGTTGTTAAGAAGTGGGACCAAGTCTTCAGTTAGAATTACCTGTCGATGATGAATTAACTTTCAAACCTAAACCAATCAACACACTGAATTCAGCAGACTTTACACTTTTTCCCACCATGCTATCCTAAACTGTACACTACCCACTGAGTCGTCAATCAGAGGGTCGTGTACAGCGGGTGAATCGAAAAACACTCTCAGTCGTTAGCGTTTGCATGATAAAGGCTGAAGCATCTCTCGGTGTGAACTGATGATGTGTAAGATGCTGCTGAACTCACAGTTTTCCCGCCAGTAAATAACTCTGTGCTTCAGCTCCTGTAATGGCTTCTCGCTCAAATTAAATCACTCCATTGATTCCTCACCGGCATCCCATCTCTGCTCTCACGGCCCCTTCATAAATACACTAGAAACCCATGTAATGAATAATCACACAGAGGCCAAGCCAGCAAAAAGGGAATGCGGAATCTGGGACAAGATTTACCTTTGAGGATTCAGTAGAAATACAGTGTAGGTATCAGTTATCAGGCTGTTATTGAGTTATATGTGAGCCATTTTCAGATGTGCGCTCATTTACACAAAAGTGAGGAAAAAAAATGCAAATAAAATTCTATTGGCTAAAATATTCTATTAGTATTCTGTTACTTTCAACTTGAAAAAAGACTAAACAATTGTTTGAGTTAGGGATAAAGCCATCCCATTTTTTTTTTACCCATTTTTAAGCCGATTTTTCAGTTGTGCAACTATTGAAAAATTGGCCTGATTTTCGGCTAATCTTGCATTGTGCCCCAAATTTCATTATAAACACAGGCAAACCATACTGTTCAGGACAGGCTCGGCCATTACTTAGTCCAAACACATATTTTCCTTTTATGTTTACAAGTTTCTTCACAAAGTTCACAATCTACTGGAGTACTCACTCTACTAGTCTTTGTTGCATTATCAAGTGAGCATCTTTGTTGAGGTAGTAGTTATGGATACAGAGTTGCACAATGTGAGCAGTCAGTTAGGGTCAGACATTGGAGTTTTAAAGTTGAGGTTATGAGATTAGGGAAAGTGTTCGAAGATCATGGAGGTGAAATTGGAGTTCAAAGATGGAAGAGGGTAGAAATGCTGAACAAAGTCCATGGGCCATATATGCCACAAACAGAGTAATGGGTATAGCAGATTTTGCACGAACCCTGTTAAAGAGTGAATCATGGTACATGGATGGACCAAGGGGCGGCACAGTGGGGCAGTTTTTCCAGTTAGAAGGTTGTTGGCTTGAGACTCGTTTAAGAAGGAGTTTTGCATGATTGTGGGTTTTCCCCACAATCTCTGACATGGGTTAGGTTCATTGAATACATTAAATCGCCCATCAGGAGTGAATATGTGTGTTGCCCTGTCAGGGTTGTACCCTTGCCTCTCGACTGAAGTGCGATGGAGGCACCAGCAGACTCCTGTGACCTCAAAAGGGAACAAGAGGGTTAAGAGTTAAAAAAGGCCACACAATGGCCATGACAGGCGGAAGTCACAAATAAGTTAAGAAGATAGTGTCTTCTGTGATGCGTTCAAAACTATATCACTTTTTCTTATTTGGACCACGTTTGCCCCATATAATGTATGCCAGTACCAAACACATGCCAGATGTGTTGGTCAAATGACATACGTATGCTAAAATGATTTGCTGACTGGGAATTATTTCCAAAATTTCAAATAAATACCTTTCTTTTTTTAAGATTTTTTTTAACAGTCAAGGCCCAGTTGTTATTTTTTTAGACACGGAAATAGAGGGAGAAAGGATATGAAGCAAGAGAGAGAGAAAGTATTTGAAAGGGTTCAGGACCCAAAGCAATATTAACCCTCAATTTATGCATTCATGTGACTCTCAATATTGGAAACCCTTGTGAGAATAAAAGGCCCAATGAAAGAGCAAACCAGAAACCCCCTCAATGAAACTTAAACAACTTGCTCCACACTCACCACTTCGCCCAACTCTGATGATTTTCGCCTCACACAGTTTACCAAGCACTACCAATTGCACATTATTTTAGTGACTGAATTACCTGTCATCAATTATTCCTTACTTAATCTGCCCCAGCATGACAAATGCTGTTTATACGTGATTAAACCACAGGTTGTTTAACGAAATAAATGCCAAGAGAGAGATATAGTAAACCCCGCATGACTAGAAAACAAGACTTTGAGCAACATCAATTAAATAATTCTTCAGTAGAGAGAATACAAATGAGCAAAATGATTCAAATTAATGGCAAACAAATGCACCCACTCACAACTGCAGACCAATAGTCTCATTTGTCTTTGAGGTCTGAAAGCACACCGCAGAGATGTTCCAGCTCTGTAAAGATTTTTGAAAACAATGCTCCAACTTACAACTTGTCAAACTAAAACTACAACTTACAATCCCATCACTCACTGGTGCACTTGACAAACAATTAAACAGTTTTAGCCTTTTAGCGCTATTTGGAAAGGTGACTCATCTGGATCAAGGTGTCCACCAGATCTCAATATAGAGTCAGCAATCTATCCGCAGCTAAACACGATGAGAACACTCTTCTCAGTTAAAAATTAATAGTGACGTTTCAACTTGTTTCTGTGCAAGTTTAGGAATGTGTCCTCTTTTCTAGAGAGATTAAATTATTTAATACTGAGCCTTGTTACATGTTGATATCTCTACGGTAAGGCTAATCTTGTATCGTACAGTAGCTGTTTTTTTCTTTGTTTTAAAAATTTCTTGTGTATGTGACTATTTTGTTCTGTGAATTGGATATTCAATATTTAGTTTTGTATGTAACTCCAACACGTTTGTTCTTAAACAACGACAATCACAATAATAATTGCAAATTCTACAACATTTTGATGTAAATGTAAACCATAGTTTTCCCCATTGTATTTTTTAATCAAAAACGAATTCCATTCCGAAAATTGGTTCCAAAAGAAATATTTGAAAATATGGGTCTTTCATGTGTTCTATTAACAGAAAGTGAAGAAAACATCATGATTAGCATGATTAACACAATGTGATGTTTTGCGTTTTGGGCAAAAGCTCCACATAGTGATCTGTTACACTTCATGTTACCATGGAAACTCATTGTCGATAGGCTGTGATTTAGAGCTGGCTTACTTTCTCATTTCCTCCAGGAGAGAGGAAGTAGTCTGCAGGATAATGAAGCAGTTAAAACTGAGTTAGAGAACAAGAAATTCAGTGAATCAAAGATGCGCAGAGACAAGAACAACTGCTGAAGGAATAAAGATGGATTGTAATCAGTCCATCAGATAGACGGCAAGAGATATGGAGACACAATGTGAATGAAGAACAGAACAAATTGCTCTAAATGAGGTATGAAAGAAAGCATAAACAAATGCAACAGACGAAAAACAATTTATGTGAGCTTTACATTGGAATGCTTGCTTAAAGACAAAGTTGGCAATGCTGGAATGTTGTTGCAAGGTAAACTTGATAAACTTGGAAAAGTTCTTACTGAGGGATAAACTGGCAGTACCTGGGTGCTCGAACCTGTTGCGGCCAGGGGGTGGAAAATACACTGTGAGTGACGGCTCAGCATCACTAGAGTGTCCTAAGTGGTTGTTTGGGAACTTAGTGGTTGTACTAAATGTTTTATTTGGTAAATTTTAGAACGGCAAAACATATGGACTATTATCATCCAAGATACAAAAAACTTCTCATCGAGGCTTTCATTCTTATGCATAAATTTGTTTGTCTGTTCCTGAAAGCACAATTTTTCAGGCTATGTTTAAGTGTTTGAAACAAAACAAGGCTATGTTTAAGTGTTTGAAACAAAACAAGGCTATGTTTAAGTGTTTGAAACAAAACAAGGCTATGTGTAAGTGAAGTTTGAAACAAAACAAGGCTATGCGTAAGTGAAGTTTGAAACAAAACAAGGCTATGCGTAAGTGAAGTTTGAAACAAAACAAGGCTATGTTTAAGTGATGTTTGAAACAAAACAAGGCTATGTTTAAGTGATGTTTGAAACAAAACAAGGCTATGCGTAAGTGATGTTTGAAACAAAACAAGGCTATGTTTAAGTGATGTTTGAAACAAAACAAGGCTATGTGTAAGTGATGTTTGAAACAAAACATGGCTATGTGTAAGCGATGTTTGAAACAAAACAAGGCTATGTTTAAGTGATGTTTGAAACAAAACAAGGCTATGTGTAAGTGATGTTTGAAACAAAACAAGGCTATGTGTAAGTGATGTTTGAAACAAAACATGGCTATGTTTAAGTAATGTTTGAAATAAAACAAGGCTATGTGTAAGTGATGTTTGAAACAAAATAAGGCTATGTGTAAGTGATGTTTGAAACAAAACAAGGCTATGCGTAAGTGATGTTTGAAACAAAACATGGCTATGTTTAAGTGATGTTTGAAACAAATCAAGGTTATGTGTAAGTGATGTTTGAAACAAAACATGGCTGTTTAAGTAATGTTTGAAATAAAACAAGGCTATGTGTAAGTGATGTTTGAAACAAAACAAGGCTATGTTTAAGTGATGTTTGAAACAAATCAAGGTTATGTGTAAGTGATGTTTGAAACAAACAAGGCTATGTGTAAGTGATGTTTGAAACAAAACAAGGCTACGTGTAAGTGATGTTTGAAACAAAACAAGGCTATGTGTAAGTGATGTTTGAAACAAAACAAGGCTATGTGTAAGTGATGTTTGAAACAAAACATGGCTATGTTTAAGTGATGTTTGAAATAAAACAAGGCTATGTTTAAGTGATGTTTGAAACAAAACAAGGCTATGTTTAAGTGATGTTTGAAACAAATCAAGGCTATGTGTAAGTGATGTTTGAAACAAAACATGGCTATGTTTAAGTAATGTTTGAAATAAAACAAGGCTATGTGTAAGTGATGTTTGAAACAAAATAAGGCTATGTGTAAGTGATGTTTGAAACAAAACAAGGCTATGTGTAAGTGATGTTTGAAACAAAACATGGCTATGTTTAAGTAATGTTTGAAATAAAACAAGGCTATGTGTAAGTGATGTTTGAAACAAAATAAGGCTATGTGTAAGTGATGTTTGAAACAAAACAAGGCTATACGTAAGTGATGTTTGAAACAAAACATGGCTATGTTTAAGTGATGTTTGAAACAAATCAAGGTTATGTGTAAGTGATGTTTGAAACAAAACATGGCTGTTTAAGTAATGTTTGAAATAAAACAAGGCTATGTGTAAGTGATGTTTGAAACAAAATAAGGCTATGTGTAAGTGATGTTTGAAACAAAACAAGGCTATGTGTAAGTGATGTTTGAAACAAAATAAGGCTACGTGTAAGTGATGTTTGAAACAAAACATGGCTATGTGTAAGTGATGTTTGAAACAAAATAAGGCTATGTGTAAGTGATGTTTGAAACAAAACAAGGCTATGTTTAAGTGATGTTTGAAATAAAACAAGGCTATGTGTAAGTGATGTTTGAAACAAAATAAGGCTATGTGTAAGTGTTGTTTGAAACAAAATAAGGCTACGTGTAAGTGATGTTTGAAACAAAACATGGCTATGTGTAAGTGATGTTTGAAACAAAACAAGGCTATGTGTAAGCGATGTTTGAAACAAAACAAGGTTATGTTTAAGTGATGTTTGAAACAAAACAAGGCTATGTTTAAGTGATGTTTGAAACAAAACAAGGCTATGTTTACGTTATGTTTAAAACAAATTGAACAGCGTCTGATGGTCCCAAAAAATCTCTTACCAGGACTTTCTCCTTCACAATTCCTGGGTGGTGGAATTCTCCTACTGTCCAAATCCGAAAAGCAGAGTCTCTTTCAACCTTTAAAAAGCAACTAAAACGTCTAATATTTCAAGAGTACTTACAAACTTAACGAACTAATAAAAAATAATAATTAAAGCTGCAAGCAGCGATCAAGGGCTCGAGCACCTACGTCGCCATCACCTCACGGTGGCCAAGTCGTTACAATGCGCTCTACGACTGATCCTTAGTTAGAAGACGTATTCAAGCGAGATCTGTTCAAATTACCTAATGATACAGGCAACTCAAATAAAAAAATCCAATCTCAAAGCCTCATGACCCCCAGGTGCCACTAACGAGTCTAAATATTTACGAGTTGAAATATTTTTTGGGACTATTTTGGCTTATATTCTGGTAACCTATGTCAAAATTGTAAAAAATGCAGTTTTAAATGCTGTTCCACCTGTGATCACTTGGTGGCGCTATAACCGATAATTAATGTTGTAGATTTGTTCATACAGGGACTTTTAGTATAGTCGATACATTTAGGATCGATCAGACTTTGTATGGCTGAGTTATACTTTCCTGTTTATGGCGAAACGTCAAATTTTGATGACTGGTGTACGCACATCGTTTATCAAAGTAATAACAGTTTCGCAATTTAACATCCCACATACCTTAAGAGAATATTACTGGAGTTTGAAGGTGAGCAGATAAAATCTCTAGGAGGAGTTCGTTGAAGTAGGAGACAAGAAAAAGTGCCATTTTAAAGGTTTTTTGCAAAATATTTAACTTCCTGTTGATTTTGGAAAATCGATGCAATTGACTTTTTTGTTTGTCTTGGTCTGCAACACAAGTGTGGCAATTTTCAAGGATGTCCTTTAAACACAGTCTGAAATAGCAGTAAAAACAGCAGAAATTGCTATATTGCATGCTGCCATTAGGTAGCGCTATAACTGACACTGTATCTCGCTCTATGAAATCCTTCAGACATGGACTCTTAACACGCATGACGAATTTTAACCTGATCAGACATTGCATTGCTGAGTTATTAACCACTTCCTGTTCATAGAAAAAGTTCGACTTTCGAGGACTGCCATTCGCGCATCGTAAAATGAATTCAAAAAAGCTTCGCAATTTAACATCCCATATGCCTTGAGAGAATACTGAACAACTTTGAAGATGAACGGATGAATTCTCTAGGAGTTCGTTAAAGTACAAAGCCTGAAACTATACTCAATTTCATACAATAATAAAAAATGACCGACTTCCTGTCGGTTTTGGAAACTGAATCCTATTGACTTTTTTGTTGGTCCTGATCCCTTACATAAGTGTACTGATTTTCAAACATGTACTCGCAATACAGCCTGAAATACAAGTATAAAACAACAGAAAAGGGTCTATTACATGTTGCCACTAGGTGGCGCGCTATAACTGACACTGTATATCGCTATTTGCATTTGTTAAGATATTCACTCTTAACCTACATGGCGAATTTGAACTGGATCGGACATTGCTTGGCCGAGTTATAACAACTTCCTGTTTACGACAAAATTTCGACTTTGGATGACCGCTGTGCGCACATAGTTTATCGAAGTCAAAAAAGCTTCGCACTTTAACATCCCATATGCCTTAAGATAGTGCTGAACGAGTTTTGAGACGAACAGATGAAATCTCTAGGAGGAGTTCGTTAAAGTACGACGTGAGCAAAAATGGCCATTTTTAGAGGTTTTTGGGAAATAGCTGACTTCCTGTCGATTTTGGAAATGAGATCCCATTTACTTATATTTAAGTTTTAGTACCCTACACATGCGTGGCGAATTTCATTCACCTACGACAAACTCATAGCGCATCATAAGCTACAACGCGTTAGGTGGCGCTGTAGAGTCATTTTACCACACCCGCTTTTCGAACCACAAATAGACGTAAATTTACGCAGGTTCTGACGTGTGTACAAAATTTGGTGACTTTTTACGCATGTTTAGGCCCTCAAAAGTGCCCGCAAAAACACGTTAGAAGAAAAAGAATAATAATTAAAGCTGCAAGCAGCGATCAAGGGCTCGAGCACCTACGTCGCCATCGCCTCTCAGTGGCCAAATCGTTACAATGCGCTCTACGACTGATCCTTAGTTTTAAATGCTGTTCCACCTGTGATCACTTGGTGGCGCAATAACTTATGATTGGGTAAAGTTCATTTTTACAGCTTTAAGAGTCAAAAATAGAATTAAAATGAAAACATACACCAAAGTGTTTCTTTCTCACTGCATTCATTATCTTATGCTGATACTAAAATTATCTTTATTTGTTTCTTACATTTTGAAATGTTGCCAGATTATCCAAGAGTTGTTAGATTATCACCCTTCAAAAATCTAGTTTCATAACTGTGTATTTCCCTGGGATATTATTTTTGATGAACTAAAACGAGTGGTAAACCAACAATTAATACCCATAAATAATAGTAAAGCACACCTGATATTAACTTTTAACCAGATGATCATCGTGAGAGCTAGTTTGATATAAGCATTGCAGCATCAATCTGTAGCTCTGTTCTGAACAATCTGCAGCTTTCTAAGCTGTTTTATTTGTCGCAGTCCAAACAACTGAACAATACTCCATGCATTCATTTTTTTAAAGTAAGAGGTAAAAGAAAGAGCATTTTCTGGATACTGCAGTACCATTTGGCATGTCCCTGGTAATGCAGTCGATATGTTGTTACCATCCCTGCACATTATAGTGTTTAGAAACACACTGATAAAAACCTTGTATGGAGCTGCTGGTGTATACTTTGAAACAGGGTTGGAACCAGTACATGACACTGCCACTATATAAACAGGGACAGAAACAATATTCCATTGTGGAAATGATAGAACAATGATGGAACTGAGTCACTCTGAATAAAACTAAATGTTTACCTGCTTTTCCTTTGCATTATTGGCATCTTGTTATACTGATATATTGTTATGCTGAAATAATGGACTTTATGTTATTGTTATCACTGGTTGATCATGATCAGAATGTGCACATCTAACATGAATTTAGGTTCAATGGACATTTTAAACATGATAAAATTGTATTAGGTTGTCAAATTCTGATCACGTGGAACACATATTCACAATAAAAATCACATAGATCCATAAATAGATTTACAGGGCAAAACAAGCTGTTTCAGTTTCATTGTCTATTAGGCCCTTTATGCTTCATCACAATTATTGTGTGGTATTTATCCTATAAGTTACACACAAACCCTCAAAATAGGCATTGTGATTTCATTACAGTCTTTCTGCTTTGCTTTTTTTGCACATGGACTAAAAAGCAGCACCAGGGAGTTTATTACAAATGAATGCAAACATTTCACAAACAAATATCTTTTAAGTAGTAAGTCTAATGCAAATAAAATATAAACATCTAAAGCTTTTTACATTATATCACATCAACACATTTTTACTTTGTTTTATCCTTCTTTTTACGTTAAATGTTAATTATTCTAATGATTACGCAAATAAAATATGAACATCTGAAGTTTGTATAATGCTGTACATTTGCTGTAATGCTGTACAATATTCACTGCTGTAAGCAACTTGCATTGGACGATTGCATTCTTTTAAACTTATATTTATAATTAAACAATGTGTTACAAGTATATTTGACATCTACGCGGCATATAAGCCAAATAAAAATGAAAACGTCTTCACGAGTAAACATTTTATATGAACTCCATTGGCTTAGTCTGTGCAATCACGTGATTGAATGCGCGTTCACGCAGAGGGGAGCCGAAACTGCAGTCATAGAGGCAGTGGGTCTCAGCGAAGCACGGGAGATCAACTACTTTCAAACACTCAGAGAGAGAGCGAGAGAGATGACAGCACCGAACTGGACGATCGCGAACGAGACACAGTCACTGTGCGCTAGTAGCGGGTGGCCACAAACTCGGAGAGAGAGTGAAACCGGAGCAGACGCGCATGTTAAATAGTCCGCCCCCGGACTCTGACGGGGAGTCAAATCACTCTCAACACGCGAAACGTCAATCACTCTCAACATGCACGCATATAAAAATAGTATAAACATAAATACAATATAAGCTCTTAAGCCCGAGAGTCCCAGGTACCGGGGACTTGCCCCCTTGTGCATTACATTTTCGCTCATAGCTCATTAACCCTGAGAATGACCCCACACATATCACATACCGTTGTGCTCAGCTGAAACTCCTCTAAAAATCTAATTCAATTTCATATCCGTTAACCACAGCTATAAGGCCATGCAAATAAACAACAACATGTCCGGAGTATAATTCATGACCAAGTTTTTGCTCTGCCAGACTGCCACTGTTTCCCATTTTACAGCCATTCTCTTAAAGCCACAGTGACAGAACCCTACAGCCATTTTGAGGGTTTTTGCAAAATAATTAACTTCCTTTTGATTTTGGAAAATCGCTGCAATTGACTTTTTTGTTTGTCTTGATCTGCAACTTAAGTGTGGCAATTTTCAAGCATGTCCTTTAAACACAGTCCGAAATAGCAGTAAAAAAACAGAAGAAAATGCTATATTGCATGCTACCATTAGGTGGCGCTATAACTAACACTGTATTTCGCTCTATGAAATCCTTCAGACGTGAACTCTTAACACGCCTGACAAATTTTAACCCGACCAGAAATTGCATTGCTGAGTTATTAACCACTTCCTGTTCATATAAAAAGTTCGACTTTCGAGGACTGCCATTCGCGCATCGTAAAATGAAGTCAAAAAAGCTTCGCAACTTAACATCCCATATGCCTTGCAAAAATACTGAACAACTTTGGAGATGAACAGATGAATTCTCTAGGAGGAGTTTGTTAAAGTATGAGACATGCAAAAGTGCTATTTTAAGGGTTTTTTGCAAAATATTTAACTTCCTGTTGATTTTGGAAACTCGCTCCAATTGACTTTTTTGTTTGTCTTGATCTGCAACATAAGTGTGGCAATTTTCAAGCATGTCCTTTAAACACAGTCTGAAATAGCAGTAAAAAACAGCAGAAAATGCTATATTGCATGCTGCCATTAGGTGGCGCTATAACTGACACTGTATTTCGCTCTATGAACTCCTTCAGACATGGACTCTTAACACGCATGACGAATTTTAACCCGACCAGACATTGCATTGCTGAGTTATTAACCACTTCCTGTTCAAAGAAAAAGTCAAACTTTCGAGGACTGCCATTCGCGCATCGTAAAATGAAGTGAAAAAAGCTTCGCAATTTAACATCCCATATGCCTTGAGAGAATACTGAACAACTTTGGAGATGAACAGATGAATTCTCTAGGAGGAGTTCGCTAAAGTACAAACCCTGAAACTATGCTCAATTACATAAAATAATAAAAAATAACCGACTTCCTGTCGGTTTTTGAAACTGATTCCTATTGACTTTTTTGTTGGTCCTGATGCCCTACATACGTGTACTGATTTTCAAACATGTACTCGCAATACAGCCTGAAATACAAGTATAAAACAACAGAAAAGGGTCTATTACATGTTGGC
This sequence comes from Danionella cerebrum, assembly GCA_007224835.1. Classification (NCBI taxonomy): domain Eukaryota; kingdom Metazoa; phylum Chordata; class Actinopteri; order Cypriniformes; family Danionidae; genus Danionella; species Danionella cerebrum. The sequence continues at coordinate 225,879 of SRMA01025647.1, forward strand.
ACTAGGTGGCGCTATAACTGTCACTGTATATCGCTATTTGGATTTGTTAAGATATGGACTCTTAACATACATAGCGAATTTGAACTGGATCGGACATTGCTTGGCCGAGTTATAACAACTTCCTGTTTACGACAAAATTTCGACTTTAGATGACCGCTGTGCGCACATAGTTTATCGAAGTCAAAAAAGCTTCGCAATTTAACATCCCATATGCCTTAAGATAGTGCTGAACGAGTTTTGAGACGAACAGATGAAATCTCTAGGAGGAGTTCGTTAAAGTACGACGTGAGCAAAAATGGCCATTTTTAGAGGTTTTTGGGAAATAGCTGACTTCCTGTCAATTTTGGAAATAAGATCCCATTTACTTATATTTAAGTTTTAGTACCCTACACATGCGTGGCGAATTTCATTCGCCTACGACAAACTCATAGCGCATCATAAGCTACAACGCGTTAGGTGGCGCTCTAGAGTCATTTTACCACACCCGCTTTTCAAAACACAATTAGACGTAAATTTTCGCAGGTTCTGATGTGTGTGCGAAATTCGGTGACTTTTCATGCATGTTTAGGCCCTCAAAAGTGCCCGCAAAAACACGTTACAAAAATAAGAATAATAATAATAATAATTAAAGCTGCAAGCAGCGATCAAGGGCTCGAGCACCTACGTCGCCATCGCCTCTCGGTGGCCAAGTAGTTACAATGCGCTCTACGACCGATCCTTAGTTAGAAGACGTATTCAAGCGAGATCTGTTCAACTAACCTAATGATACAGGCAACTCAAGTAAAAAAAAATCCCATCTCAAAGCATCATGACCCCCAGGTGGCGCTAACGAATCTAAATATTTATGAGTTGAAATATTTTTTGGGACTGTTTTGGCCAATATCCTGGTAACCTGTCAAAATTGGTAAAAATGCAGTTTTAAATGCTGTTTCACCTGTGATCACTTGGTGGCGCTATAATTGATGATTAATGTTGTAGATGTGTTCAGACAGGGACTTTTAGTATAGTTGGTACATTTGGGATCCATCAGACATTGTATGGCTAAGTTATAATAACTTCCTGTTTATGGCGAAACGTCACATTTCTATGGCTGGTGTACGTACACCGTTTATCAAAGTTATAAAAGCTTCGCAATTTAACATCCAACATACCTTAAGAGAAGATTCCTGGAGTTTAAAGGAGAGCAGATAAAATCTCTAGGGGGAGTTCGTTGAAGTTTGAGACATGGAAAAGTGCCATTTTAAGGGTTTTTTGCAAAATATTTAACTTCCTGTTGATTTTGGAAAATCGATGCAATTGACTTTTTTGTTTGTCTTGATCTGCAACATAAGTGTGGCAATTTTCAAGGATGTCCTTTAAACACAGTCTGAAATAGCAGTAAAAAACAGCAGAAATTGCTATATTGCATGCTGCCATTAGGTAGCGCTATAACTGACACTGTATTTCGCTCTATGAAATCCTTCAGACATGGACTCTTAACACGCATGACGAATTTTAACCTGATCAGACATTGCATTGCTGAGTTATTAACCACTTCCTGTTCATGGAAAAAGTTCGACTTTCGAGGACTGCCATTCGCGCATCGTAAAATGAAGTCAAAAAAGCTTCGCAATTTAACATCCCATATGCCTTGAGAGAATACCGAACAACTTTGAAGATGAACAGATGAATTCTCTAGGAGGAGTTCGTTAAAATACAAAGCCTGAAACTATGCTCAATTTCATACAATAGTAAAAAATAACCAACTTCCTGTCGGTTTTGGAAACTGAATCCTATTGACTTTTTTGTTGGTCCTGATCCCTTACATAAGTGTAGTGATTTTCAAACATGTACTCGCAATACAGCCTGAAATACAAGTATAAAACAACAGAAAAGGGTCTATTACATGTTGCCACTAGGTGGCGCTATAACTGACACTGTATATCGCTATTTGCATTTGTTAAGATATTCACTCTTAACCTACATGGCGAATTTGAACTGGAACGGACATTGCTTGGCCGAGTTATAACAACTTCCTGTTTACGACAAAATTTCTACTTTGGATGACCGCTGTGCGCACATAGTTTATCGAAGTCAAAAAAGCTTCGCAATTTAACATCCCATATGCCTTAAGATAGTGCTGAACGAGTTTTGAGACGAACAGATGAAATCTCTAGAGGAGTTCGTTAAAGTACGACGTGAGCAAAAATGGCCATTTTTAGAGGTTTTTGCAAAATAGTTGACTTCCTGTCGATTTTGGAAATGAGATCCCATTTACTTATATTTAAGTTTTAGTACCCTACACATGCGTGGCGAATTTCATTCGCCTACGACAAACTCATAGCGCATCATAAGCTACAACGCGTTAGGTGGCGCTCTAGAGTCATTTTACCACACCCGCTTTTCGAAACACAATTAGACGTAAATTTTCACCGGTTCTGATGTGTGCAAAATTTGGTGACTTTTTACGCATGTTTAGGCCCTCAAAAGTGCCCGCAAAAACACGTTAGAAGAAAAAAAAAAATAATAATAATAATTAAAGCTGCAAGCAGCGATCAAGGGCTCGAGCACCTACGTCGCCATCGCCTCTCGGTGGCCAAATCGTTACAATGCGCTCTACGACTGATCCTTAGTTTTAAATGCTGTTCCACCTGTGATCACTTGGTGGCGCAATAACTGATGATTGGGGAAAGTTATTTTTTACAGCTTTAAGAGTCAAAAATAGAATTAAAATAAAAACACACACCAAAGCGTTTCTTTCTCACCGCATTCATTATCTTATGCTGAGTCTAAAATTATCTTTATTTGTTTCTTAACTTTTGAAATGCTGCCAGATTATCTAAGAATTGTTAGATTATCACCCTCCAAAAATCTAGTTTCATAACTGTATTTCCCTGGGATATTATTTTTGATGAACTAAAACGAGTGGTAAACCAACAATTATTACCCATAAATAATAGTAAAGCACACCTGATATTAACTGTTAACCAGATGATCATCGTAAGAGCTAGTTTGATATAAGCATTGCAGCATCAATCTGTAGCTCTGTTCTGAACAATCTGCAGCTTTCTAAGCTGTGTTTTATTTGTCGCAGTCCAAACATCTGAACAATACCCCATGCATACATTTTTTTAAAGTAAGAGGTGAAAGAAAGAGCATTTTCTGGATACTGCAGTACCATTTGGCATGTCTGGGTAATGCAGTCGATATGTTGGTACCATCCCTGCACATTATAGTGTTTAGAAACACACTGATAAAAACCTTGTATGGAGCTGCTGGTGTATACTTTGAAACAGGGTTGGAAGAAGTACAGGACACTGCCACTATATAAACAGGGACAGAAACATTATTCCATTGTGGAAATGATAGAACAATGATGGAACTGAGTCACTCTGAATAAAACTAAATGTTTACTTGCCTTTCCTTTGCATTATTGGCACCTTGTTATACTGATATATTGTTATGCTGAAATAATGGACTTTATGTTATTGTTATCACTGGTTGAGCATGATCAGAATGTGCACATCTAACATGAATTTAGGTTCAATGGACATTTTAAACATGATAAAATTGTATTAGGTTGTCAAATTCTGATCACATGGAACACATATTCACAATAAAAATCACATAGATCCATAAATAGATTTACAGGGCAAAACAAGCTGTTTCAGTTTCATTGTCTATTAGGCCCTTTATGTTTCATCACAATTAATGTGGGGTATTTATCCTATAAGTTACACACAAAACCTCAAAATAGGCATTGTGATTTCATTACAGTCCTTCTGCTTTGCTTTTTTTTTGCACATGGACTAAAAAGCAGCACCAGGGAGTTTATTACAAATGAATGCAAAAAACATTTCACAAACAAATATCTTTTAAGTAGTCAGTCTAATGCAAATAAAATATAAACATCTAAAGCTTTTTATATTATATCATATCAACAAATTTTTACTTGTTTTTATTCTTCTTTTTACGTTAAATGTTAATTATTCTAATGAATACGCAAATAAAATATAAACATCTGAAGTTTGTGTAATGCTGTACATTCATAAATTACAATATTCACTGCTGTGAGCAACTTGCATTGGGCGATTGCATTCTTTTAAACTTATATTTATAATTAAACAATGTGTTACAAGTAAATTTGACATCTACGCGGCATATAAGCAAAATAAAAATGAAAACGTCTTCACGAGTAAATATTTTATTTGAACTCTATTGGCTTAGTCTGTGCAATCACGTGATTGAATGCGCGTTCACGCAGAGGTGAGCCGAAAGATGGCACAATGGCAGCAGCGCTGCAGGACTCAGTGAAGCACGGGAGATCAACTACTTTCAAACTCTCAGAGAGAGAGCGAGAGAGATGACAGCACCGAACTGGACGATCGCGAACGAGACACAGTGACTGTGCGCTAGTAGCGGTTGGCCACGAACTCAGAGAGAAAGTGAAACCGGAGCAGACGCGCATGTTAAATAGTTCGCCCCCGGACTCTGATTGAAGCAGCGAAACGTCAATCACTCTCAACACGCACGCACATAAAAATAGTATAATACAAATCAACATAAATATAATATACGGTAACCTCTTAAGCCCGAGAGTCCCAGGTACCGGGGACTTGCCCCCTTGCGCATTACATTTTCGCTCATAGCTCACTAACCCTGAGAATGACCCACACATATTACATACCGTTGTGCTCAGCGGAAACTCCTCTAAAAATCTAATTCAATTTCATATCCGTTAACCACAGCTCTAACGCCAAGCAAATAAACAACAGCATGTCCGGAGTATAATTCATGACCAAGTTTTTGTTTCTGTGCACTATTAATTCTCAATACGAATTCTCTGCTCTGCCAGACTTGCTACTCTTTTCCCAATCCCATTCGACTGCCACTCCTCTTAAAGCCACAGTACACCCCCTGTGTACTGTGCACAGTACACCCCATGTGTACTGTTTCCCTTAAAGCGACAGAACCCTACAGCCATTTTAAAGGTTTTTTGGAAAATAATTAACTTCCTTTTGATTTTGGAAAATCGCTGCAATTGACTTTTTGTTTGTCTTGATCTGTAACATAAGTGTGGCAATTTTCAAGCATGTCCTTTAAACACAGTCTGAAATAGCAGTAAAAAACAGAAGAAAATGCTATATTGCATGGTGCCATTAGGTGGCGCTATAACTGACACTGTATTTCGCTCTATGAAATCCTTCAGACGTGGACTCTTAACACGCTTGACAAATTTTAACCCAATCAGAAATTGCATTGCTGAGTTATTAACCACTTCCTGTTCATAGAAAAAGTTTGACTTTCGAGGACTGCCATTCGCGCATCGTAAAATAAAGTAAAAAAAGCTTCGCAATTTAACATTCCATATGCCTTGTGAAAATACTGAACAACTTTGGAGATGAACAGATGAATTCTCTAGGAGGAGTTTGTTAAAGTATGAGACATGGAAAAGTGCCATTTTAAGGGTTTTGTGCTAAATAATTAACTTCCTGTTGATTTTGGAAACATGCTCCAATTGACTTTTTTGTTTGTCTTGATCTGTAACAGGAATGTGGCAATTTTCAAGCATGTCCTTTAAACACAGTCTGAAATAGCAGTAAAAAACAGCAGAAAATACTATATTGCATGCTGCCATTAGGTAGCGCTATAACTGACACTGTATTTCGCCTTATGAAATCCTTCAGACATGGACTCTTAACACGCATGACGAATTTTAACCCGATCAGACATTGCATCGCTGAGTTATTAACCACTTCCTGTTCATGGAAAAAGTTCAACTTTCGAGGACTGCCATTCGCGCATCGTAAAATGAAGTCAAAAAAGCTTCGCAATTTAACATCCCATATGCCTTGAGAGAATACTGAACAACTTTGGAGATGAACAGATGAATTCTCTAGGAGGAGTTCGTTAAAGTACAAACCCTGAACCTATGCTCAATTACATAAAATAATAAAAAATAACCGACTTCCTGTCGGTTTTGGAAACTGATTCCTATTGACTTTTTTGTTGGTCCTGATCCCTTTCATAAGTGTACTGATTTTCAAACATGTACTCGCAATACAGCCTGAAATACAAGTATAAAACAACAGAAAATGGTCTATTACATGTTGCCACTAGGTGGCGCTATAACTGACACTGTATATCGCTATTTGCATTTGTTAAGATATTCACTCTTAACCTACATGGCGAATTTGAACTGGATCGGACATTGCTTGGCCGAGTTATAACAACTTCCTGTTTACGACAAAATTTCGACTTTGGATGACCGCTGTGCGCACATAGTTTATCGAAGTCAAAAAACCTTCGCAATTTAACATCCCATATGCCTTAAGATAGTGCTGAACGAGTTTTGAGACGAACAGATGAAATCTCTAAGAGGAGTTCGTTAAAGTACGAGGTGAGCAAAAATGGCCATTTTTAGAGGTTTTTGGGAAATAGCTGACTTCCTATCGATTTTGGAAACGAGATCCCATTTACTTATATTTAAGTTTTAGTACCCTACACATGCGTGGCGAATTTCATTCACCTACGACAAACTCATAGCGCATCATAAGCTACAACGCGTTAGGTGGCGCTGTAGAGTCATTTTACCACACCCGCTTTTCGAACCACAAATAGACGTAAATTTACGCAGGTTCTGATGTGTGTGCAAAATTTGGTGACTTTTTACGCATGTTTAGGCCCTCAAAAGTGCCCGCAAAAACACGTTAGAAGAAAAAGAATAATAATAATAATAATTAAAGCTGCAAGCAGCGATCAAGGGCTCGAGCACCTACGTCGCTATCGCCTCTCGGTGGCCAATTCGTTACAATGCGCTCTACGACTGATCCTTAGTTAGAAGACATATTGAAGCTAGATCTGTTCAAATTACCTTATGATACAGGCAACTCAAATAAAAAAAATCCCATTTCAAAGCTTCATGACCCCAAGGCAGCGCCAACGAGTCTAAATATTTACAAATTGAAATATTTTTTGGGACTGTTTTGGCCAATGATCTGGTAACCTATGTCAAAATTGTTAAAAATGCAGTTTAAATGCTGTTCCGCCTGTGATCACTTGGTGGCGCAATAACTGATGATTGGGGAAAGTTCATTTTTACAGCTTTAAGAGTCAAAAATAGAATTAAAATGAAAACACACACCAAAGCGTTTCTTTCTCACCGCATTATCTTATGCTATAATTATCTTTATTTGTTTCTTACATTTTGAAATGTTGCCAGATTTTCTAAGAATTGTTAGATTATCACCCTTCAAATATCTAGTTTCATAACTGTATTTCCCTGGGATATTATTTTTGATGAACTAAAACGAGTGGTAAACCAACAATTAATACCCATAAATAATAGTAAAGCACACCTGATATTAACTGTTAACCAGATGATCATCGTAAGAGCTAATTTGATATAAGCATTGCAGCATCAATCTGTAGCTCTGTTCTGAACAATCTGCAGCTTTCTAAGCTGTGTTTTATTTGTCGCAGTCCAAACATCTGAACAATACTCCATGCATACATTTTTTTAAAGCAAGAGGTGAAAGAAAGAGCATTTTCTGGATACTGCAGTACAATTTGGCATGTCCTTGGTAATGCAGTCGATATGTTGTTACCATCCCTGCACATTATAGTGTTTAGAAACACACTGATAAAAACCTTGTATGGAGCTGCTGGTGTATACTTTGAAACAGGGTTGGAACCAGTACATGACACTGGCCTTATATAAACAGCGACAGAAACATTATTCCATTGTGGAAATGATAGAACAATGATGGAACTGAGTCACTCTGAATAAAACTAAATGTTTACCTGCCTTTCCTTTGCATTATTGGCACCTTGTTATACTGATATATTGTTATGCTGGAATAATGGACTTTATGTTATTGTTATCACCGGTTGAGCATGATCAGAATGTGCACATCTAACATGAATTTAGGTTCAATTGACATTTTAAACATGACAAAATTGTATTAGGTTGTCAAATTCTGATCACATGGAACTGATATTCACAATAAAAATCACATAGATCCATAAATAGATTTACAGGGCAAAACAAGCTGTTTCAGTTTCATTGTCTATTAGGCCCTTTATACTTCATCACAATTAATGTGTGGTATTTATCCTATAAGTTACACACAAAACCTCAAAATAGGCATTGTGATTTCATTACAGTCTTTCTGCTTTGCTTTTTTTTTGCACATGGACTAAAAAGCAGCACCAGGGAGTTTATTACAAATGAATGCAAACATTTCACAAATAAATATCTTTTAAGTAGTAAGTCTAATGCAAATAAAATATAAACATCTAAAGCTTTTTACATTATATCACATCAACACATTTTTACTTTGTTTTATCCTTCTTTTTACGTTAAATGTTAATTATTGTAATGAATACGCAAATAAAATATGAACATCTGAAGTTTGTATAATGCTGTACATTTGCTGTAATGCTGTACAATATTCACTGCTGTAAGCAACTTGCATTTGACGATTGCATTCTTTTAAACTTATATTTATAATTAAACAATGTGTTACAAGTATATTTGACATCTACGCGGCATATAAGCAAAATAAAAACGAAAACGTCTTCACGAGTAAACATTTTATATGAACTCCATTGGCTTAGTCTGTGCAATCACGTGATTGAATGCGCGTTCACGTAGAGGGGAGCCGAAACTGCAGCAGCGCTGGAGGAGAGACGGTGTTGTCATAGAGGCAGCAGGTCTCAGCGAAGCACGGGAGATCAACTACTTTCAAACTCTCAGAGAGAGAGCGCGAGAGATGACAGCACCGAACTGGACGATCGCGAACGAGACACAGTCACTGTGCGCTAGTAGCGGTTGGCCACAAACTCGGAGAGAGAGTGAAACCGGAGCAGACGCGCATGTTAAATAGTTCGTCCCCGGACTCTGACTGGAGCAGCGAAACGTCAATCACTCTCAACATGCACGCACATAAAAATAGTATAAACATAAATACAATATAAGCTCTTAAGCCCGAGGGTCCCAGGTACCGGGGACTTGCCCCCTTGTGCATTACATTTTCGCTCATAGCTCATTTACCCTGTGAGGGACCCCACACATATCACATACCGTTGTGCTCAGCGGAAACTCAGGAGTATAATTCATGACCAAGTTTTTGCTCTGCCAGACTGCCACTGTTTCCATTCCACAGCCACTCTCTTAAAGCCACTGTACACCGCCTGGCCCCTGGGGGGGTTTCCCCTACAGCCATTTTAAGGGTTTTTTTGCAAAATAATTAACTTCCTTTTGATTTTGGAAAATCGCTGCAATTGACTTTTTTGTTTGTCTTGATCTGCAAAATAAGTGTGGCAATTTTCAAGCATGTCCTTTAAACACAGTCTGAAATAGCAGTAAAAAACAGAAGAAAATGCTATATTGCGTGCTGCCATTAGGTGGCGCTATAACTGACACTGTATTTCGCTCTATGAAATCCTTCAGGCGTGGACTCTTAACACGCTTGACAAATTTTAACCCGATCAGAAATTGCATTGCTGAGTTATTAACCACTTCCTGTTCATATAAAAAGTTTGACTTTCGACGACTGCCATTCGCGCATCGTAAAATGAAGTCAAAAAAGCTTCGCAATTTAACATCCCATATGCCTTGCAAAATACTGAACAACTTTGGAGATGAACAGATGAATTCTCTAGGAGGAGTTTGTTAAAGTATGAGACATACAAAAGTGCGATTTTAAGGGTTTTTTGCAAAATATTTAACTTCCTGTCGATTTTGGAAACTCGCTCCAATTGACTTTTTTGTTTGTCTTGATCTGCAACACAAGTGTGGCAATTTTCAAGCATGTCCTTTAAACACAGTCTGAAATAGCAGTAAAAAACAGAAGAAAATGCTATATTACATGCTGCCATTAGGTGGCGCTATAACTGACACTGTATTGCGCTCTATGAAATCCTTCAGACATGGACTCTTAACACGCATGACGAATTTTAACCTGATCAAAAATTGCATTGCTGAGTTATTAACCACTTCCTGTTCATAGAAAAAGTTCGACTTTCGAGGACTGCCATTCGCGCATCGTAAAATGAAGTCAAAAAAGCTTAGCAATTTAACATCCCATATGCCTTGAGAGAATACTGAACAACTTTGAAGATGAACAGATGAATTCTCGAGGAGGAGTTCGTTAAAGTACAAAGCCTGAAACTGTGCTCAATTTCATACAATAGTAAAAAATAACTGACTTCCTGTCGGTTTTGGAAACTGAATCCTATTGAGTTTTTTGTTGGTCCTGATCCCTTACATAAGTGTACTGATTTTCAAACATGTACTCGCAATACAGCCTGAAATACAAGTATAAAACAACAGAAATGGTCTATTACATGTTGCCACTAGGTGGCGCTATAACTGACACTGTATATCGCTATTTGCATTTGTTAAGATATTCACTCTTAACCTACATGGCCAATTTGAACTGGATCGGACATTGCTTGGCCGAGTTATAACAACTTCCTGTTTACGACAAAATTTCGACTTTGGATGACCGCTGTGCGCACATAGTTTATCGAAGTCAAAAAAGCTTCGCAATTTAACATCCCATATGCCTTAAGATAGTGCTGAACGAGTTTTGCGACGAACAGATGAAATCTCTAGGAGGAGTTCGTTAAAGTACGACGTGAGCAAAAATGGCCATTTTTAGAGGTTTTTGGGAAATAGCTGACTTCCTGTCGATTTTGGAAATGAGATCCCATTTACTTATATTTAAGTTTGAGTACCCTACACATGCGTGGCGAATTTCATTCGCCTACGACAAACTCATAGCGCATCATAAGCTACAACGCGTTAGGTGGCGCTGTAGAGTCATTTTACCACATCCGCTTTTCGAACCACAAACAGACGTAAATTTACGCAGGTTCTGATGTGTGTGCAAAATTTGGTGACTTTTTACGCATGTTTAGGCCCTCAAAAGTGCCCGCAAAAACACGTTAGAAGAAAAAGAATAATAATAACTAGATTTTAAAGTTTGCACGCAAACTTCGATGTTGGCTTGCGTTGGTACCGTTAATACCTATTTTTTTAAATGTTGTCAATTCCGCAACAATAACATAATCCAACCCCCATGTCTCTATGATTCTCATAAGCTGAGATAGGTACATGCAAAATTGGTTGCTATGGTAACCAGTCTGGTTGCTATGGAGGGGTAAGTGACCTAACATATTGTTCCCCATGTCAACACGAGTAAAATACACCAACCCCCATGTCTCTATGACTTTCGTAAGCTGAGATAGAGATACGCCATATTGGTTGCTATGGTAACAGTGTGGTTGCTATGGAGGGGTCGCTGACCTAATATATTGTTCCCTATATGAATACGAGTAAATTACAGCAACCCCCATGTCTCTATGGTTTTCCTGAGCTGAGATAGGTACATGCAAAATTGGTTGCTATGGTAACCAGTCTGGTTGCTATGGAGGGGTCAGTGACCTAACACATTGTTCCCCATGTCAATACATCCGCCCCCATGTCTCTATGACTTTCCAAAGCTGAGATAGAGCTGCGCCATATTGGTTGCTATGGTAGCCAGTTTGGTTGCTATGGAGGGGTCGCTGACCTAATATATTGCTCCCCATATCTATACGGGTAAAATACAGCAACCCCCATCTCTCTATGATTTTCCTAAGCTGAGATAGAGACATGCCATATTGGTTGCTATGGAAACCAGTCTGGTTGCTATGGAGGTGTCATTAACATAATATGTTTCAGCTGTCAGTATGGGTGAAGCTTACCAGCCCCAAGTCTCTAGCATTTTCCTAAGCTAAGATAGAGATGTGGCTATATAGTTGCTATGGTAAACAATTTGGTTGCTATGGAGGAGTTAGTGACATCATGTTGTAATCTACTTTTCATTTAGAATAATATAAAGCAACCCCCATGTCTCTACTGTGTTCCGTTTAGAAGATATTTGACATTGAAAGTTATGTCAAAAAAGTGGGTGTGGCTTAATTAATTTATGTTAATTCACAAGCAATGATGGGCTGGATAAGTAATTAGCTTCCTTAATGCTTGTATGACTTTCCAGTGTCAATCAATTACAGAAGCTCTTTTACATTAGGATCTATGGGATTCATGCTCCATTCATTTCAATGGGCCATTGAAAGTCTATGAGACACCTTTGACCTACTTATTTGAAATCAGCTTGCACCTGGAGTTATCAACTGCCAGATTTTCAAACGAGTCAGCTGACTCAACTGTCAGATTTTCAAACGATGGCAAATCTGCTGGAGAAAATCCGATTTCCATGCCTCAAACAAATAAAGATTTTAGAAGAACCGTAAGACATATCGAAATGATTCTTTCTTTGTAAGAAGCAGAAGACCCTAACGAAGAGAATGCTGTAATTTTTTTTTTGTTTTGATTAGAAATAAAAAAATTATGGCGAGCTACAAATAGCCTTCATTTGATTCTGTGCAACTGCTCATTTTAGAGAAATCCATACCCTCAAACAAATAAACATTACGAAAGAATGACCAAAGGTATTGAAATATTTCTTTTACTGTTAGAATCCCAAGATTTTAAGGAAGAGAATGGTGTAAATTTTGTGAAGCTGTGATAAAGTGTGAATGATTTATGGCGAGTTAAAAATAGCCTGCGATTGAGATTTTAAACAGAATCCACCAGAATTTTTGAATGGAGGTGAATGGAGCAATTATGTGCACTCGTTGTGGTTTAGGCCACCTGGCGTAAAAACCGTGTGTTTTTTAAAAATGAAAACAGCACCAACTGAAAGAGGACAAAAATCTCTACCATTTAGGTATAAAATGTGTGTGTAAAGGTTAATTTTTAGTTGAGAAAACAGTGCAAGAATCAACAAGACTGAGCTTGCTCAAAGTTAGAGTGGGCGATGACATCACCACTCTAGGGCCCCCATAAGGAATGACTTGGGCGATTTTTGGGCCAAAAATCGCGATTTTTACGGAAACCGCTGGTCCAATCGCTCCGAAGAGATATAGCAACTCGAGTGGGAACAGCTTGGACGACCGTGGAAAGTTTCGTGGCTGTAGCTCGAACAGGCTAGGAGGAGATGCCGGTAGAATTTTTGGAAGAAGAAAAGAGAAGAATAACTAGAAAGTGCATTTCCTAGCGGAAAATGCGTGTGAATGCAGAGAGCTGAAAGAGAATGCTTAAAATTGCTGAATTCCTTGGCTGAAAGGTAAAACATTAGAAAGTTAAAGTGTCAAAAGTTGAAAGTTGAAGCTAAAGGGTGAAACACTGTAATTTGAAAAGTGTCAAAATTTGAAAGCTGAAGCTGAAACATTGTAAAGTTGAAAGTGGAAGCTGAATGTTAAAATATTAGAAAGTTGAAAGTGTCAAAGGTTGAAAGTGGAAGCTGAAAGGTGAAACATTGCAAAGTTGAAAATATCAAAAGTTGAAAGTGGAGGCTGAAAGGTGAAACATTTTAAGGTTGAAAACGTATAAAGTTGAAAGGTGAAGCATTGTAAAGTTCAAAGTGTCAAAAATAGAAAGTGGAAGCTGATGGTGAAACTTTTGAAAGTTTAAAGTGTCAAAAGTTTAAAGTGGAAGCTGAAATGTATAATATAAGTAAGTTGAAATTCTGTCTAGCATTTTCCTAACCTAAGATAAAGATATGGCAATTGCGTTGCTGTGGTAAAAAGTCTGGTCGCTCAGGACAGGTCATTTAAAAAATAGATTGTTCCCAGTGTTACTATGAGTGAAACAAAACAACCCCCATGTCTCTAGCATTTTCCAAAGCTGATATAGGGATATGCCAATTTGGTTGCTATGGTAATCAGTATGGTTGCTATGGAGGGGTAAGTGACATTATATAATGTTCCCTGTGTGACTACAAGTCATTTAGACCAACTCCCGTGTCTCCCTCATTTTCCTAAGCTGAGATAGAGATGTGTCAATTTGGTTGCTATGGTAACCAGTATGGTTGCTATGGAGGGGTCAGTGACATTATATAATGTTCCCTGTGGAACTACAAGTCATTTAGACGAACTCCCGTGTCTCTCTCATTTTTCTAAGCTGACATAGAGATGTGTCAATTTGGTTGCTATGGTAACCAGTATGGGTGCTATGGAGGGGTCAGTGACATTATATAATGTTTCCTGTGTGACTACAAGTCATTTAGACCAACTCCCGTATCTCTATCATTTTCCAAAGCTGAGATAGAGATGTGTCAATTTGGTTGCTATGGTAACCAGTATGGTTGCTATGGAGGGTCATTGACATTATATAATGTTCCCTGTGTGACTACAAGTCAATTAGAACAACTCCTGTGTCTCTGGCATTTTCCTAGGCTGAGATAGAGAAGTGTCAATTTGGTTGCTATGGTAAGCAGTATGGTTGCTATGAAGGGGTCAGTGACATTATATAGTGTTCCCTGTGTTACTACAAGTCATTTAGACCAACTCCCGTGTCTCTCTCATTTTCCTAAACTGAGAGAGAGATGTGTCAATTTGGTTGCTATGGTAACCATTATGGTTGCTATGGAGGGGTAAGTGACATTATATAATGTTTCATGTGTCACTATGAGTGAAACAAACCAAACCCTGTGTCCCTAGCATTTTTCTAAGCTGAGATAGAGATATGTCAATTTGGTTGCTATGGTAACCATTTGGTTGCTATGGAGGGTTTAGTTACCTCAGTGATTGTTACCGGGGTCACAATTATTGAAACAAACTCACCCCCATGTCTCTAGCACTTTCCTAAGCTGAGGGAGAGATGTGTCAATTGGGTTGCTATGCTAACCAGTATGGTTGCTATGGAGGGGTCATTGGCATAATATATTGATCCCTGTGTGACTACAAGTAAATTACACCAACCCCCATGTCTCTAGCATTTTCCAAAACTAAGATAGAGATGTGTCAATTTAATTTCTATGGTAACCAGTATGGTTGCTATGAAGGGGTCAGTGACATAATATAATGTTCCCTGTGTGATTAAAAGTCAATTAAACCAACTCCTGTGTCTCTAGCATTTTCCTAAGCTGAGATAGAAATGTGTCAATTTGGTTGCTATGGTAACCAGTATGGTTGCTATGAAGGGGTCAGTGACATAATATAATGTTCCCTGTGTGATTAAAAGTCAATTAAACCATCTCCTGTGTCTCTAGCATTTTCCTAAGCTGAGATAGAAATGTGTCAATTGGGTTGCTATGGCAACCAGTATGGCTGCTATGGAGGGGTCTGCTACCTCAATGAATGTTTCCGGGGTCGCTATTAGTGAAACAAACTCACCCCCATGTCTCTAGCATTTTCCTAAGCAGGGATAAAGATGTGTCAATTGGGTTGCTATGGTAACCAGTATGGTTGCTATGGAGGGGTAAGTGACATTATATAATGTTCCCTTTCTGACTACAAGTCATTTAAACCAACTCCCATGTCTCTCTTATTTTCCTAAGCTGAGATAGACATGTGTCAATTTGGTTGCTATGTTAACCAGTATGGTTGCTATGGAGGGGTCAGTGACATTATATAATGTTTCCTGTGTTACCACAAGTCATTTAGACCAACTCCCGTGTCTCTCTCATTTTCCTAAGCTGAGATAGACATGTGTCAATTGGGTTGCTATGGTAACCAGCATGGTTGCTATGGAGGGGTCATTGACATTATATAAGGTTCCCTGTTTGACTACAAGTCAATTAGACCAACTCCTGTGTCTCTAGCATTTTCCTAGGCTGAGATAAAGATTATCCGGTTTGGTTGTTATGGTAAATAATCTGGTTGCTATGGATGAGTTAGTGACATCATGTTGTAATCTACATTCAGCTTAGATCAATATAAAACAACTCCCATGTTTCTACGATGTTCCACTTAGAAGATATTTGACATTCAAAAATGATGTTGAAAAGTGGGCGTGGCTTGATGGATTTATGTTAAATCATTAGCAATGATTGGCTGGATTAGTTATATGCATCCTTAATGTTGCTATGACTCTCCATTGTGAACCAATTACAAAAGCTCTTTTACAATTGGATCATATGGGAATCAATTGCCCCATTGAAATGAATGGCAGCAATGCATCTCTATGGTTGTTAAAACTGGGCGTGGCTTGATGAATTTTTGTTAAATCATAAGCAATGATTGGCTGGATTAGTTATATGCATCCTCAATGTTGCTTTGAATCTCCATTATGAACCAATTACAAAAGCACATTTACATTAGGATCATATGGGAATCAATAGCCCCATTGAAATGAATGGGAGCAATGCATCTCTATGGCCCATTTTAAGTCTATGGGACAGCCTTAGCCAATCAAATTTCAGTATTCAAATTAGGCCCAGCTGGCTCCAACTGCCACTTTTTGGATCGAGGAGACATTTCTCAGATTTTGACCATGCCTCAAACAAATAAACATTAGAGAAGAACCGTAAGACATATCGAGATGATTCTTTCTTTGTGAGAAGCGGAAGACTTCAATGAAGATTATAATGTAATTTTTTATAAAGATAGGTTAAAAATTTTAGGAGTTATGGCGAGTTAAAAAAAGCCTTAGTGTATAATTTTCGAGCAGTATCTTCTGGTTGAAATGCATTGATCTTAATGGGGCAATTTTCTTCCCTCGTTAAGGTTTAGCCCTCCTAGTTCAAAAACCGTAGGTCATATCAAATTAACAACTGTATCTTCAAAAAGAGGACAAATTTCTCTACTACTTTAATAAAAAATTTGTTCATAAAGGTTAAAGTTTAGTTTAGGAGAGAGGAATAGATTCAGAAGTTTGAGATGAGAAAAACTAGAGTGGAAGCTAGAGTGGAGCAGAATTAGGTAAAAATCTAAAATCTTCATAAATATAAACTGTGAGTTATACAAATCTGTAACAGATATGAAAAAGCTGAAGACATCATTTAAAAGCTGAAAGTGTGTAGAATTGTTTAAAAGTTGAATGGTTGCTGTAGCTGAAAGTATGCTGAAGTTAAAAAAAAAAAAAAAAGCTTAAGTTTGAAGGAGGTTTGAAGAGTCTCCCCATTCATTTCAATGGGAAAAATATTTTAAATAAAGTTAAATTTTATAAAAAGTATAAAAGATATTAAAAAGCTGTATACGAGCAACATAGAGCAAAAAAAGCTGAACGTTTTGTTGTTTGAATGGTGTTTCTAGGGCAAAGTATGCTGAAGTAGTAGGCTCCGGAAAAAGGGGGGGGAATAAGAATAATAAAAAAAAAAATAATAACTAG
This sequence comes from Danionella cerebrum, assembly GCA_007224835.1. Lineage (NCBI taxonomy): Eukaryota > Metazoa > Chordata > Actinopteri > Cypriniformes > Danionidae > Danionella > Danionella cerebrum. The sequence goes on from SRMA01025647.1 coordinate 243,022, forward strand.
AAAGTGCATTTCCTAGCGGAAAATGCGTGTGAATGCAAAGAGCTGAAAGAGAATGCTTAAAATTGCTGAATTCCTTGGCTGAACGGTGAAACATTAGAAAGTTAAAAGTGTCAAAAGTTAAAAGTTGATGCTAAAAGGTGAAACACTGTAATTTGAAAAGTGTCAAAATTTGAAAGCTGAAGCTGAAACATTGTGAAGTTGAAATATGTAAAGTTGAAAGTGGAAGCTGAATGTTAAAATATTAGAAAGTTGAAAGTGTCAAAAGATGAAAGTGGAAGCTGAAAGGTGAAACATTGTAAAGTTGAAAATATCAAAAGTTGAAAGTGGAGGCTGAAAGGTGAAACATTTTAAAGTTGAAAACGTATAAAGTTGAAAGGTGAAGCATTGTAAAGTTGAAAGTGTCAAAAATAGAAAGTGGAAGCTGAAGGTGAAACTTTGAAAGTTTAAAGTGTCAAAAGTTTAAAGTGGAAGCTGAAAGTTATAATATAAGTAAGTTGAAATTCTGTCTAGCATTTTCCTAACCTAAGATAAAGATATGGCAATTGCGTTGCTGTGGTAAAAAGTCTGGTCGCTCAGGACAGGTCATTTAAATAATAGATTGTTCTCAGTGTCACTATGAGTGAAACAAAACAACCCTCATGTCTCTAGCATTTTCCAAAGCTGATATAGGGATATGCCAATTTGGTTGCTATGGTAACCAGTATGGTTGCTATGAAAGGGTCAGTGACATTATATAATGTTCCCTGTGTGACTACAAGTCATTTAGACCCACTCCCGTGTCTCTCTCATTTTACTAAGCTGAGATAGAGATGTGTCATTTTGGTTACTATGGTAACCAGTATGGTTGCTATGGAGGAGTCAGTGACATTATATAATGTTCCCTGTGTGACTACAAGTCATTTAGACCCACTCCCGTGTCTCTCTCATTTTACTAAGCTGAGATAGAGATGTGTCATTTTAGTTGCTATGGTAACCAGTATGGTTGCTATGGAGGAGTCAGTGACATTATATAATGTTCCCTGTGTGACTACAAGTCATTTAGACCCACTCCAGTGTCTCTCTCATTTTACTAAACTGAGATAGAGATGTGTCATTTTGGTTGCTATGGTAACCAGTATGGTTGCTATGGAGGGGTCAGTGACATTATATAATGTTCCCTGTGTGACTAAAAGTCATTTAGACCAACTCCCGTGTCTCTCTTATTTTCCTAAGCTGAGATGGAGATGTGTCAATTTTGTTGCTATGTTAACCAGTATGGTTGCTATGGAGGGGTCAGTGACATTATATAGTGTTCCCTGTGTTACTACAAGTCATTTAGACCAACTCCCGTGTCTCTAGCATTTTCCTAAACTGAGATAGAGATGTGTCAATTTGGTTGCTATGGTAACCAGCATGGTTGCTATGGAGGGGTCAGTGACATTATATGATGTTCCCTGTGTGACTACAAGTCATTTAGACCAACTCCCGTGTCTCTCTCATTTTCCCAAGCTGAGATAGAGATGTGTCAATTGTGTTGCTATGGTAACCAGTATGGTTGCTATGGAGAGGTCATTGACATTATATAATGTTCCCTGTGTGACTACAAGTCAATTAGACCAACTCCTGTTTCTCTGGCATTTTCCTAGGCTGAGATAGAAAAGTGTCAATTTGGTTGCTATGGTAACCAGTGTGGTTGCTATGGAGGGGTCAGTGACATTACATAATGTTCCCTGTGTGACTACAAGTCATTTAGACCAACTCCCGTGTCTCTCTCATTTTCCTAAACTGAAATAGAAATGTGTCAATTTGGTTGCTATGGTAACCAGTATGGTTGCTATGGAGGGGTCAGTGACATTATATAATGTTCCCTGTGTGACTACAAGTCATTTAGACCAACTCCCGTGTCTCTAGCATTTTCCTAAGCTGAGATAGAGATGTGTCAATTTGGTTGCTATGGTAACCAGTGTGGTTGCTATGGAGGGGTAAGTGACATTATATAATGTTCCCTGTGTGACTAGAAGTCATTTAGACCAACTCCCGTGTCTCTCTCATTTTCCTAAACTGATATAGAAATGTGTCAATTTGGTTGCTATGGTAACCAGTATGGTTGCTATGGAGGGGTCAGTGACATTATATAATGTTCCCTGTGTGACTACAAGTCATTTAGACCAACTCCCATGTCTCTCTCCTTTTCCTAAGCTGAGATAGAGATGTGTCAATTTGGTTGCTATAGTAACCAGTATGGTTGCTATGGAGGGGTCATTGACATTATATAATGTTCCCTGTGTTACCACAAGTCAGTTAGACCAACTCCCGTGTCTCTCTCATTTTCCTAAGATGAGATAGAGATGTGTCAGTTGGGTTGCTATGGTAACCAGTATGGTTGCTATGGAGGGGTCATTGACATTATATAAGGTTCCCTGTTTGACTACAAGTCAATTAGACCAACTCCTGTGTCTCTAGCATTTTCCTGGGCTGAGATAGAGATGTGTCAATTGGGTTGCTATGGAAATTAATCTGGTTGCTATGGATGAGTTAGTGGCATCATGTTGTAATCTACATTTAACTTAGATCAATATAAAACAACTCCCATGTCTCTACGATGTTCCCCTTAGAAGATATTTGACATTCAAAAATGATGTTGAAAAGTGGGCGTGGCTTGTTGAATTAATGTTAAATCATAAGCATTGATTGGCTGGATTATTAATACACATCCTTAATGTTGCTTTAAATCTCCATTGTGAACCAATTACAAAAGCTCTTTTACAAAAGGATCATATGGGAATCAATTGCCCCATTGAAATGAATGGCAGCAATGCATCTCTACGGCCCATTGTGAGTCTATGGGAAGGCTAAGCCAATCAAATTTCGTTATTCAAATTAGTTGATTAACAGCTGCCTCCAACTGCCACTTTTTTGAATCGAGGAGACATTTCTCAGATGTTGACCATGCCTCAAACAAATAAACATTACAGAAGAACCGTAAGACATAACAAGATGATTCTTTCTTTGTGAGAAGCAGAAGGCCTCAATGAAGATTATGATGTAAATTTTTTAACGATATGTGGAGAAATCTAGGAGTTATGGCGAGTTAGAAAAATCCTTTATTTAAAACTTTGGAGCATCATTTTCTGGGTGAAATGCATTGATCTTAATGGAGCAATTTTCTTCCCTCGTTAAGGTTTAGCCCTCCTAATTTAAAAACCGTAGGTCATATGAAAGAAACAACTGCATCTTTGGAAAGAGGACAAATTTCTCTACTACTTTAATAATAATTTTGTGCATAAAGGGTAAAGTTTAGTTTAGGAGAGAGGAATTGATGAAGAAGTTTGAGATGTGGAGAATTAGAGTGGAAGCTAGAGTGGAGCAGAATTAGGTCAAAATCCAAATTCTTCATTAAACTTAAACTGTTATTTATAAAAATCTGTAAAAGATATGAAAAAGCTGAAAACACATTTTAAAAGCTGAAAATGTGTTGAATTGTTTAAAAGTTGAATGATTGCTCTAGCTGAAAGTATGCTGAAGTTATGAAGGTTGAAAAAAGCTGAAGATTGAAAGAGATTTGAAGTGTTTCCCATTCATTTCAATGGGAAAATAATTTTTAAATAAAGTTAAATTTATTAAAAAGTATAAAAGTTTGAAAAGTGATATGTAATAGCAACCTAGTCTGAAAAAAGCTGAACATTTTAAAGTTTGAATGGTGTTTCTAGTGCAAAGTATGCTGAAGTAGTTGGCTTTTCAAAAAAGGGGGGGAATAAAAATAATAATAAAAAAAATAATAATAAATACATAGGATAACAATAGTGTGAATGCCTCTGCATTCACACTAATAACTAGAAAGTGCATTTCCTAGCGGAAAATGCGTGTGAATGCAGAGAGCTGGAAGAGAATGCTTAAAATTGCTGAATTCCTTGGCTGAACGGTGAAACATTAGAAAGTTAAAAGTGTCAAAATTTGAAAGTTGAAGCTAAAAGGTGAAACACTGTAATTTGAAAAGTGTCAAAATTTGAAAGCTGAAGCTGAAACATTGTGAAGTTGAAATATGTAAAGTTGAAAGTGGGAGCTAAATGTTAAAATATTAGAAAGTTGAAAGTGTCGAAAGTTGAAAGTGGAAGCTGAAAGGTGAAACATTGTAAAGTTGAAAATATCAAAAGTTGAAAGTGGAGGCTGAAGGTGAAACATTTTAAAGTTGAAAACGTATAAAGTTGAAAGGTGAAGCATTGTAAAGTTGAAAGTGTCAAAAATAGAAAGTGGAAGCTGAAGGTGAAACTTTTGAAAGTTGAAAGTGTCAAAAGTTGAAAGTGGAAGCTGAAAGGTATAATATAAGTGAGTTGAAATTCTGTCTAGCATTTTCCAAACCTAAGCTAAAGATATGGCAATTGCGTTGCTGTGGTAAAAAGACTGGTCGCTCTGGACAGGTCATTTACATAATAGATTGTTCCCAGTGTCACTATGAGTGAAACAAAACAACCCCCATGTCTCTAGCATTTTCCAAAGCTGATATAGGGATATGCCAATTTGGTTGCTATGGTAACCAGTATGGTTGCTATGGAGGGGTCAGTGACAGTATATAATGTTCCCTGTGTGACTAAAAGTCATTTAGACCAACTCCCGTGTCTCTCTCATTTTCCTAAGCTGAGATAGAGATGTGCCATTTTTGGTTGCTATGATAACCAGTATGGTTGCTATGGAGGGGTCAGTGACATTATATAATGTTCCCTGTGTGACTACAAGTCATTTAGACCCACTCCACTGTCTCTCTCATTTTACTAAGCTGAGATAGAGATGTGTCATTTTGGTTGCTATGGTAACCAGTATGGTTGCTATGGAGGGGTCAGTGACATTATATAGTGTTCCCCGTGTTACTACAAGTCATTTAGACCAACGCCCGTGTCTCTAGCATTTCCTAAGCTGAGATAGAGATGTGTCAATTTGGTTGCTATGGTAACCAGTATGGTTGCTATGGAGGGGAAAGTGACATTATATAATGTTCCCTGTGTGACTACAAGTCATTTAGACCAACTCCCGTGTCTCTCTCATTTTCCTAAACTGAGATAGAGATGTGTTAATTTGGTTGCTTTGGTAACCAGTATGGTTGCTATGGAGGGGTCAGTGACATTATATAAAGTTCCCTGTGTGACTACAAGTCCTTTAGACCAACTCCCGTGTCTCTCTCATTTTCCTAAACTGAGATAGAGATGTGTCAATTTGGTTGCTATGGTAACCAGTATGGTTGCTATGGAGGGTCAGGTTCCTCAATGAATGTTCCCGGGGTCGCTACTAGTGAAACAAACTCACCCCCATGTCTCTAGCATTTTCCTAAGCTGAGATAGAGATGTGTCAACTGGGTTGCTATGGTAACCAGTATGGTTGCTATGGAGGGTCAGGTACCTCAATGAATGTTCCCGGGGTCGCTATTGGTGAAACAAACTCACCCCCATGTCTCTAGCATTTTCCTAAGCTGAGACAGAGATGTGTCAACTGGGTTGCTATGGTAACCAGTATGGTTGCTATGGAGGGTCAGGTACCTCAATGAATGTTCCCGGGGTCGCTATTAGTGAAACAAACTCACCCCCATGTCTCTAGCATTTTCCTAAGCTGAGATAGATATGTGTCAATCGGGTTGCTATGGTTACCATTATGGTTGCTATGGAGGGGTCATTGACATTATATAAT
>SRMA01025648.1:10426-40995 GCA_007224835.1 Danionella cerebrum
GGGTGTAACGGTACGCTAAAATCGTATTCGGTTCGTTACAGTGTCTTGGAGAGTTCGGTTCGGTTCATTCGGTTCGGTACAAAACAATAAGAACTTACATATTCTTTATTTTGAAAAGCTGCTAATACACAGTAGAATTCTTGCATAAAATAAATAAAAGTGACACATTTGGGTGATATTTTAAATAAATTGCACTCTTTATAAAGAAAAACACATTTTTTTAAATAAAAAATGAAATACTGCAACTAGTTAGGACCTGGAAACTTTTAACACTAGCAGAGAAATGAGTAGAAAATGTTAGATGTGTTGCCTGCCCGATCTCCGTGGAACAATGTCGACATACAACTTTACATTTATCCACTCGTCTATCCCCGTTATGTATTTTAACAGAGAAGCCAAAGTGTTCTCAAACAGGAGACCGTAGTGAGGTGTCTTCTGAGAAGCGCTGGCTTCTCTTTCGCTGTGTCCATTTCTCACAACTACTCGTGCAGCGCTACTGTGTTTCACTCAATAGCGTTTGTGCGGAAACTCGCCTAGGAACATAGTTCCGCTGCGCTTAATATCGCGCTAATAATACATTTATATAATTTAATAAAAATACCGAAACGGTACGCAAGTGTACCGAACCGAACAGGCCGTACCGAAACGGTTCAATACATCCCCGTGAACCGTTACACCCCTAATGGCAACCATTTTGGCATCTCCCCATCTCAGCTATAGAAAGTCATAGAGAGATGGGGTTTGGTTAATATTACACATTTTGGCATGGACATGCTTTTAAATGGCACTTTTATTCAGTTCTTTCTGAAGTCCTCTAGATGGATTTCATTATTTGGGTACTCAAATTCCCAACAAACAGTTGAAGATGCCCTTTTTCTTCTCCCTCTCAAAATCATGTGGTAATTTAACATTAGTGAAGCTTGCTGACAGCGAAGAGCTATTTCCACTTTGCACTACTACTACATCCTGGAGACCTTGTGCTTGTTGCATCAAAGTGGAACTGAGCTTGCAGTGTCAATGAGGTCTCATAGATGACTTTATGATAATTCAGATTTCATTTGAAGTGATATTCTCAAAACTCTTTAGACTTTTTATTTTTAATGCTTATTTTGTGTTCTGTTTTTCTAGCGTGCAGTTGTCGCTGATTTTGTGGCACAATCTAATGTCCGTATTGCAGAACATCAGGAGAGTGTAAGTGTAACATGGGCTCTACCAGCGTAAGCTAGTGCTTTGTGTTCATGGAACTTTTTGGTTTATTTTGGTTGTAATTAAACTGACTCAACCTGATTTAGCTGATGAATATGATCTGGTCTGATGCTGTCTGGCAGATGTACAGACTCAAGCTGAGTTTATTTAAGAGGAGTGTTTCCAATGAACCAAAAGTTAAAAATATATATTTAAAAAAAAAAAACTGGTGTACCAGTAGTTGGCACCGATTTGCGGCCTCTAAAACAAAACTGAAAGAGGATTCGGGTCTTAAATGTTCATTTAAAACCAAAGCTACAAACTTGTGAAACTTACACGTTATATTTGCAATCCAATTTCAACATTAGCTGGTTCGTGTCATCCATATTTAATTCAAAACAGCCAGTGTGATTGGCACACACACTGGTGCATTGCAAATCCAACCTTTTTTTTCTAATGCCATATCTCCCTGTTGAAACGTTCTCACCAAAAACTTAAGCTTCACATGAAAATATTTGTCATGTGTTCCAAAATGTAATAAACGTCATACCAAATGATTTGGTGCCTGATCTGAAGTATATTGTGTTCATGATTGCAAAGTCCATAATCTTTTTTCAAAAAAAAAAAACAATAGTTGCCGTGTAATGGAGCCTTTTTTTTTTTTTCCAAACTATGATAAGTGCCAGTCAAGTTTTTTTACAAAGCACAAAAAGTCCATCAGCGCAAACAAGATGAGGGGTTGAGGAGGTGGAAAAATTTTAGAATAAAATCTCAGGCTGTCAAGTTTAGAATAGTTTTTATATTTTTATCATTCCATACAGATGGGAATCAGGCTATTCATTTATACTTAAATGTTTTAAAGAGCTTGAGGACTCAAACTAAGCTTTTGTTTCACAGCTGGATAAGCTGACGAACATGATTCCCTATGACCAGATGAGTGTCGCAGATTTGGAAGAGGTGTTCCCAGAGACCAAACTGGACAAGGAGAAATATCCATATTGGCCACACAAACACCCTTCTGAGCTTTGCTGAAAGACATGTTCTTGGGTCTGAGGCTCAACCTCCTCTAGGATTGATTCCAGTTGTTGTTGGATTCATTAATGTATTATTTGTGAATTAAAATAAAAACAGATTGGTTGAAAAATGGTGTTGAGTAATGATTGCAATCATTTTTAGAGCAATTGAAGTTGGAATGGAAATTGACTACTCTGTCATATTGTTTGTTGCTAAATTAAACCGCTGTAAAAATCTATCTAAAGATCTATCACATAATTTCACTTATTTTGGGGTAAAATTAGTTTTTACCTTTTTAAATTTTATCACAGTCTTGAAATAACAGAGTTTGATCAGCAATATTAAAAAGGGACACTTGTTTTCAAATGCTCTGGCAGTATAGTCACAGATCCAGCCCATTAATGAACGTTACTTAAAGTGCATTCAAGAATATCAATGGGTTTTGCAACTGTTTACTATTTTACTTTAATTTTTTGTTAAATGTATCAACAGTGTTTAACAGTTGCTTTAATAAATAAGTGTTAATGCTAGAAAGAATCAGCAGATGCAAGAAAATAGTGCTTGGAAAAATAGTGTTTTATATATAACAGTGCTTTAAAATATAAAATGCAATTAGCGGAGTGTTCTGTGACCCAGTTTTACAGTTACGTAAATTGAAATGAAGTGTTAAAGAGTAGTTAACCTAACAAAGTGCGTATTGATATCATATCGTCAGTTTTACGTTTTTACAGGAGCTTTTTTTTGCCTTAAATATTTACACCTTTGCACTTTATTCATGGATTTGAAAGTCTTTGATCTATTACGTCTTTGATAATTAAAATTTAACATCCAGCCGTTTTAGGATTGACCATTCAACTACACAATGAATTCAATTTACTTAAAAAAAAAACTGTTTTTGTCAATTAATTTTTGAATGTGTTTTATAAAACAAACGTTACAACATGAGTACAGTTCAGTGAAGTTTTTTTAAAGCCTAGCAATATTAAACCCTTATTATTCTTTGATCATGCGTTTGTTTTAAAAACAACAAAAAATATGAAAAAAGAAATGAAGTTAATGTGCTTATTTTTAAGCGTTTCACTTGTAATCATACTTTGTTTCCATATAGCTAAAAAGCTAAACTAGCCTGCTTTGTTTTTGTTCTACCAGACACTAGAGGGCAGAGTGGAGCTGTAGAAAACAGGCTACTTGCGACGTTACATTATAATTTTTTGTTTTGTGTTTGTAATAAATTATTATTTTCTGTAAAATGCTTGTAAATGTTAAATTTAACTCAAAGTTTGAATACAATAAGTTGAAAGCTGTGTGTGTATTTTTTGTAAGCTTGTCTACAAAACGTTGACAGTGCGTGCAGTTGGACGGCAAAGTGGAGATTAAGAGTGCAGTTTGAGAATAATTAAGTTTATGGTATAAATAATGTTCAGGTTTCCAAAGGAGGTTACACAAGCCAACCAACTGTGAGGTTGAATATCAGCCTACACGTTAAGCCCTCACGTGAACACAGTGGCCGATAAGTGTTGCTCTTTCCTCAAGTTAATTATAATCCCAGTGAGGTGTCTTGTCTGTGTTGTATTGTCATGTCTTCTAGCAGAAAATGTCTATTATTGTGATGCTCAAGGCATGTGCATGACATTATGAATCATTTCCCAAACAGGACCCTGCCAGAGAAATTGACTAAAAAATGTATTATTTTTTTTTTAAATCTAGTTGGGAGTAAGTAAACATCGCCAACCTGCAAAATAAACTATATACATTTTTTTTGTAAGTTGATAAAAGTATGGTGGTGTTTCACCAATGATGCTCATCAGCCATGATGCTCCCAGTTTGATTCTCTGGTTGAAGTATAACAGTTAGGCCCCTGCTGATTCTGCCAACAGATCTTTCTCAGTCTTTTTGAAGTGTTTGTTTTCCAGGTAGGCGAGTGCTGAGAGGAGAGGAGCAGCAATATCTGCCAAGCAATGGGACAGATAACCAATCAAAGAGAAGCAGTATTTATATGTTTTGTCACTCGCTAATAGTCGATTGTCACAAAATGTACAGTCAGCATGCATTGTGTGATGGATACCGCATCAGTGATGGAAGGAAGATGCTGCCATCAGTTTATGATACAATGGGTTGTTTCTGAATACCAACTTAGGACACCCCAGCATGTTAATTCGCTAATCCTCTGACATTCATTAAAGTACATTCTGTACCTATTGATCACTTCCACTCATAGAGATTGTGTGTCCAAGCAGCCGATCAGGGCAGTGTTTGTTACGGAGAGCAGAGCATTGGGGAATTTCTCCTCGGCACATTCTAGAGAGACTTATCTGTGCTAGAGAGCCCTATCTGTTTCTGAGGAGCATACAGCACTAACTGACTTATAACACAGCGACAGTGTTCCCTCCGTCTGTCCTTGAGTAATGGATCTAGTTTTTATTTGATTGTAGGCGTCAATTATGTTTCTCTGAAAAAATCTCTTACTCTACTGTTGCCTAAAAATAAATGGTTAGCTCTCGTTTTTAGGTTATTTATGTCTTCTTAACAAATGCTTATGGGGCTGTTGTGTAAGTCGAACTTTCCCTGAGCTCAGCCATTCTCCACACAGCTGAGGATTCAGCTGTCACAGACACACTTGCCTCTGATCTGAGTCTGTCATCACTCAAACGAGGCAGGGATGGGGTGAGAAGACTGGACTGATGATGAATAGTAGTTTTCTGAGTTTGATGCCACAAAGCTGAAATTGGAGAAGTTATAAGGTTGTCTTGTGCATTTCACTGAATACACTTTAACCGTATGTTAATATTGAAACTTATGGTAAGTTAGGTCTCAGCAGTTTGCCAACCACACCGGCTGTTTTGAATTAAGTAGGAATGGCGTGACCCACTTATCATTTCAAATTATCATTCAAATAAATCTGGAGGTTTGAAAAAGGTTATTAGTTTAACATTACAAGAGTTGTGACACATTTGCAAAATGTGTGAAAAATTCATGATCATTTTACAGACCCCAAATCAGTGTCATCTGGTGGTGAAAAGAAGGGATAACCCTCAGAAGTACAAGACCTGTGATATGGCTTGTGTTTTTCAAATATCTTTCTCCTCCACAGTTCCTGGCTGGTGGAATTCTCTTGCCGTCCCAATCCGCAAAGCTTAGTGTCTTTCAATCTTTAAAAAGCAAATAAAAAAACTAACTAATAAAAAAATGTACATAAAAAAACTCTCTGAAGCACTGAATTTATTTTCTGTATCTGCTCAAATGTCTTTTATGTACATGTCTTATGATTAATCTGACCTTAAAAATATTGGATAACAGCGTCTGCCAAATACGTAAATGTAAAAATGGCAATGGAACAAAAAGTCCTTGGAGCAGTGTATAAGGTTTGACTGGTTTTTATACACATTTCACATTGTTTTTTGGGGGAGGGGAGTTCATTTAATTTTTTTGTCTCAACACTTGATTTTTGTTCTGAAACTGTTCATTCTAAATGAAAAAGAAAACTGATGTAACAAAATATGTACAAGACAGTGAAAAATTTTATATTCACCAAGTTCTCACCATAAAATCATGAAAAGTCATTCAATCAAAGTCCACTAGTCATACATTATTCACAAATATTCACCGGCTCTAAGAGTATCTTCTGAGAATCGTCTGTCGTAAGTTGGGCGGGAGCTTCTTGGGGAACACCATGCGGCTAATCACATAAGAGGACCCACTTGGAAAGTACCTTCATGTGAAACAAGGACAGAGGGCGCATGCTTTAAAAACAAAAAAGTTGGCTCCTCTAAAAGTTGAAATTGGCTCCTATTTCACCGGTTTGGCATGCCTTAAAATGGAGGGATGGCCTTCCTTATTCAAATTCCCTTTAACCCTGAACAAATCTGCCACCTTACCAGCACCAAAGCAACCCCAGACCATTACATTACTCCCACCTTGCTTGACAGATGGTGTCCAGCATCTTTTCAGTTGTTCTGCGTCTCACAAATGTTTTTCTGTGTAATCCAAACACCTCAAACTTTGATTTGTCCGTTTACAACACTTTTTTCTAATCTTCCTGTGTCCAATGTCTGTGTTCTTCTGCCCATATTAATCTTTTTCTTTTATTGGCAAGTCTCAGATATGGCTTTTTCTTTGCCACTCTACCCGGAAGGCCAGCATCCCGGAGTCGCCTGACACTGGCGTTTTGTGGGTACTAATGAATGAAGCTGCAAGTTGTGGACCTGTGAGACATTTATTTGTTAAGCTAGAGGTTCTGGTGAACTTATCTTCTTGCTCAGTTGTGCAAAGGGGTCTCCCACTTCTCTTTCTACTCTGGTTAGAGCCTGTTTGTGCAGTTTTCTGAAGGGAGTAGTACACAACGTTGTAGAAAATCTTCAGTTTCTTTGCAATTTCTTCCATGAAATATCCTTCATTTCTAAGAACAAGAATAGACTGTCAAGTTTCACATGAAAGTTCTCTTTTTCTGGCCATTTTTAGCGACCCCACAAATGTGATGCTCCAGATACTCCACCTGCTCAAAGGAAGGTCAGTTTTATTGCTTCTCTAATCAGCTAAACTCTTTCAGCTGTGCTAACATGAAGCACATGGGTTTTCTAATCATCCATTAGCTTCTGCCACAATGAGCAAACACGTAACAATATACACCACTGAAGTGATAGTTGCTGGAAATGGGCCTCTATACACCAATGTAGATTATTTCACCAAAACCACACATTTGCGGCTAGAATAGGCATTTACCACGTTTACATTGTATAGAGTGTATATTGTTATAACCAGTTTCTCTTGTTCCATAGTGCCCTTACCCATGAACTACAAACCCTGGCCTCGGATTTGGAGATGCGGATTCTTCACCCATCTATTGTGTATTGGGCTGCAAATGGGAGGTCCTTTTTCTGAGGAAGTCAACATGGCAACATGAAATCATGTGGTTCCCAAACTGGACTTCATCCGGTTTCGTGAATCTGGAAAATTGCGAACACGACCAGTGACAAAGAAGGCAGCTCTGTTGGAGTCCAACATGCACTGCGAACAAGTCTACCAGCGATGCAAAGCAAGCTCCAGTTTGGGTTGTACAAGAATTATCCCTGAGACTCCCATTATTGACTGCCCTGTCCACATCTAGAACTCGCCCATTAGCTGCACGTAGACCCACAAACTAGCACTCAACATATGAAAGGATGTTGGAAAACCTCTTGAGGAGTTCTATCTTTCCCAAATGTAAGCACATATGCCCCATGGCATCAATGTCTCAGTCAATGTCGCACGGTCTCCACCTTTCCATCACCCTGACTTTATCCAGGAGCAAACAGCAGGTCACATCCGCCTCTGTGTGGCCCTGAGCCTTCCATTTCCCATCCATCCATTGAGCCCCATACGAATCATCCATCATCAGGAGCCGTCCGCCTGCTGCTTCCTGCTCAGCCCAAAGCTGCATTGTCACCTCACAATGCCTGTTGTCTGAGTGACACTGCAGTGACCTCGTCTGCCCTTGTGATGATGGCTGGCTTTGCCCAGGAGTGCTTCAGGTCTTCTTGTGTCCTATGTGTAGTGTTGTGGTCAGGGTGGGGCGCAATGGTTGCCAGGGGCTCCGGTAAATACAACGCTAACACCACATAAGGTCTTTCTGCTGAACAAACAGAGAGAGACTCAATGGTGAAAGAGATGCTGATTCTGAATTAATGGAGATGTGGTTTGTCTTCAAATGCTAATGTCCTGACGCTAGCCACATTTAAGATCTGGGAAAAACTCAAGCATGAAGTGACACTTGGTTCAAGAGTTCAATAAAATGACACTTCTCTCCTCATCTGCTCGCTCTGGTTCACTGCCAACATTCTCTGATGAATGCTCAATTTAGCAAAGCTTTTGTGTAGGGTTTGTTTCAGAGTTTTTTTATCTCACATTTCAGAAGTGAATTGTGCTTTATTTGAATGAAACCCTTTTGAAATGAACGTGATTAAAACTCAGCTAATCTTAACCTGTGCCACCTGACCATTCTGTAAAAAAGGGTACAGTGGTACCCCGAGATAAAAAGTTATATAGTTTCTCGAACATTTCGTATCTCGAAGCAAATTTTACATGTAAAACGCCTATGCCTCTCAGAAACGAAAGTATAAGTTGATAAAAAAATGTGAAAACCAGAGAAAAATCAAGTAACGTTTCTTCAATCCTTAAACCTAAACATTGTTAATGTATTAACATTTATGTATTTAGCAGTATTTGTTTTATTAATAAATGATAATAAAACAGAATAAAACACATGCAAAATACGTAATATGTTCACAAATGTGAAACCTTATCTTGAGTGAAGCGATGTGTCAGAGGAGGTGGAACGGATGCAGAAAACATTACGGCACTACGTATGAAAGTTAACTTTCTCGAGATATTTCACGAATTACGAACTTCAACACGGTTTCAAGCACAAGCGCAGGCACTACCGGGCATACTGGAGAGAACTTCTGAGAACGTGTCACAGGGTTCCTCTAAGTTGCACTACAGAACAGCACTTTCCACGTTATAAACGTTATTTCTTTTACGACACCTTGACTCTAACATTTGTTATACCACATTATTGGTTATCTATATATAATGTTTCACTCGGTTTAAAACTGATTTAAAGTATTTTACGGCGTACCAGCCCCTTAAAGCACACTTTCTGCAATGGTAGAAAAGAGCGCCAGGACCCGGAAGCGCAGCACGACATCAGACTTAACAAGCGGATAATAGAGCAGAACTGTTTGCGGTGGTATCTCGAACATTTCATAATTCGAAGCATTCGTGTCTCGGGGTACCACTGTATAGGTGTGGAACATTTGAGATTAATCTGACACCGGCAAATATTATGTAGGCCAAACATGGCCTGAGTCTGGCACATTTGGTAACATTTTTAGAGCATGCCACAATTGACACGGGCCAGACATCTTGTAGTGTATCAAAGCCTTTGCTACGACTCTGGCTATTCTTACAGGAATCCACACTTGGTAAAGTCATTTAGCATAATTTATTGAGGCGCTTGGTCCATGTCAGGTGTCTACCCAGATATGAATGGGCTACTTGCACTACTAATTCTGCATTCTTTTGTGAAATTGATGGACAGAGAATTTATTAATGTTCTGAGCAAACATTCAAAATACAAAATAAACAGGCTTTTAATTTTTAGTTTTTTTTTGTTTTCTTTTTTCATTACCTCGACTGGAGCTTCACCAGACTCAGACTTGACTAAGGCTTGCCCGTCCAGATCTTAGACTGGAACTTCATTGGGCTGTCTTGACTCCAACTCGCCCATTCTGGACTTGTACCTGACTCGGACTGGAACTTCATTGGATTCAGACTTGACTTGGACTCACCCATCCTGGACTTGGACTGGAACTGGGTTGGATTTAGACTTGACTCTGACTCGTCCGTCCTGGACTTGTCTATGACTGGAACTTCATTGTGCTCAGACTTGACTCGGACTCGCCTGTCCTGGACTTGGCCTGGAACTTCATTGGACTAAAACTAGACTCACACTTACATGTCCTGGACTTGGACTTGTCTTAGACAGGAACTTCATCAGACTCAGACTTGCCTGACCTGGACTTGGGCTTAACTTGGACTCGAACTTTATTGGATCAAAACTTGATTCTGACTTTCCCATTTTGGACTTGGACTGGAACTTCATCAAACTCAGACTTGACTTGCCCGTCCTAGACTTGGACTTGACTTGGACTTCAACCTTAACTATAACAGTTTACTATTAAGGGTATTATGATTGATTTCCCAAAACGTTTTTACAAGCGCTGCACTCCCTAACTCTATAAACACTTTTTGAACAAAAATATCAGATTTATCTAGTCACTTTTCCTCACTTAAGCAACAAAATATCATGACACCTCTGGTTTGATTCTCAAAATATGCTTGGGAAAGTGTTCCCCTGTGTTGGAAAGCATCATAAATGAGCCCATAAGGGATTTCTGTTTACCTACAGAAAACAATATAATTTAATTTACTGACTAATTCCTCTGACAATAAAAGGCAGTCATTTGAAGTTACCCCCACCCTCCTTTTTTGTTCGGAGGCTTATCAGAGCTCCAGACAATGCTGCATTTCATTGTGCCAAGATAATGAATTCATGACATCATGAGAAAGTCCTTACCCCAGCAACATATACTCTGGTTGCCATGGGGCCAATGGAATGGCATTGCCAGCCCTGAGCTAACGAAGACTGGGGGAAGGTGGTGGAGTTATTGAACAAACCGAGCAGACTCTACAAATGTGTTTGTCAAACATCTTCCTCTTCTCTCATAGGGATGCAGCTTCAATTGGGGGGTGCTGAGAGCAAGGTTCTCAAACCCTATGTGTGTTTGCTGACAGCTCCCACGGACATGGCTTCATTCACTCATGAGAGAGGCAGACGCTCAACACATAGTAAGAATGAGGCCAGTGAATGACAGAAGGGGAAGGATGTAAATCCAGTGTAACATGATTATATTGTTTCAATGGAATTCTTTGAATCTGCTTATCAGAAATGTCACCAATAAAACTGTGGTGATAAGCCAGCATTCATTTATGTACTGCAATACACCAGACTGCTAAGTAAATAAACCACTTACACTTTTGATACTTTATTGTGGGAAGCCTCTTTTGCACATTGCAAAATTTCTAACCAATTTTACACTCTGATTGCTATTTGCAGCAGGTTTGTCAGTTTGGCTCCAGTCTATAAGTTCTAAACAGTTTATATAATGTTTTTGGGAGGGGGGGCAAATACAGCGTACATACAACGTGTTTCAAATTATTATGCAAATCATATTTTACCCTTTCCCTAAATTGTTTTATGTTATCCACTACTAAGAGAACATTTCAAATTTTATTAAACAAACCTCTTTAGTATAACAGTATTTATCTTCAAAATAAAACTTCTTAACACTTTATGGGTTTGCAATAATTTAACATTGTAATTAACTGTCTTTGCAGATTATTTGTGTAAATCAAAAGACATTTGAATCAAACTTTGAACAACATTTAACCGTTTTAATAAGTTGTTAGCCCCCCAGAGCTGCTGTTTGGATGTTAACTGTCTACCAGCCTCAGAGATCTTCGGCTTGAGGTTAACAATATGATTGATGCCACAGCGTGAATTCCTCATTTTGCCTTTTTCTGCACACCTGTGCTCTGAGTTTTTGTAAAATATCTAATGTTTTCATATCTTGTCCAAAGCATTGACTTATTTCACACTTTTCTAGTTACAAATCTGCGAATTCAACTTGTAAATCTTACTACATGTGAATGGATCAGTCTGGAGCTTGCAAATTCAGACAGCGTAGTTTAAAAACATTTTTTTACTGATATAAATCAATTTTATACATGATTTGGTTATCTCACGCATGATCGTTAAGCGTACGTTTGCATTTCTGGTTCAGGTTGGTGGTTTTTGTGTTGTGTTCTTTAATTCAGAAATTAAGCTTTAGAACTCTTACAAGGATGATTCACGGAAACAGGAAGCACCTGGGGTCAATCTCGTGGAAAAGACTGATGTTCAAGTGATTTCCAATTTTCAAGATATTTGACATGACTTTTAAAAATATATCTTTTTCATGTTATGACTGGTAAATAATCTTACATTCCTAAATAAATCTGTAACATTAAAAACAAAATGTTATTATGTAAAGAAAGGTAAATCCTGTCCAGAAGCACGGCTGGTTTTAAACGTGTTGTAGCTGCTGTTCTTCAATTGCAGCTTCTATGTCAAGCTAAACACAGAAACACATTTTTCCAACTTTTTTTTTTCACTTTAATATCATCTTTTCACAGGATGAAAAAAATCTTGATTATAAAGGATTCCTAAATCTACTGTGATGCAAATGATCGCATCAATTCTGTGAAACAATTTGTTCCCCTGGAGTTTCATGAATGAGGCTCTACATTTTGAATGAAGCTGGAGAGCTGCTTGGCGCATACTGAACAGCGTACAATGAATGCTGCCCAGTGTTTTATGAACATAGCATCTTAAGTCTGCAAAAATATATAACCCAGAGCTTCATAGTTAAAATCACGTAATGCTTCAAGAAACCTGCACCGGGGGATTTTAGCTGTCAATACACACAGCCAGCTGTTATCAACCACACACTAGACAAATGCCCAGTTCAAACTCTCACCCAGTTCTGTTTTTTTTTTTTTGCTCACATGTGACTCGGATCGGATCTGATCTATGATCAAGTAAACAGGAAAAAATGGAAGCACGCAGATATTTTGGAATAGGCATCAAATTGGAACTGAGCTTAACTAGGGGTGTGACGAGACACTTATCCCATGAGACGAGATGGTTTTTTTTGTTTGTTTTTTTATATATTTTAGTACAAACCCAGCTTCTTTTTCTAGAACACTATTTTTTCATTTTTGTACCAAACTATTGTTTTGTAATTATGTAATGTTGTATTTTTTTACTACAAAAATATTTATAGTTTTGATGTTTCATAAGTGTTGAGACAAAAAAAATCATAAATCCCCACAATTTGAAAACCAGACAAACTTTCCTAAACCTTAAACACTGTTCCCAGCACTTTTTGTGTCACTGTGTTTTTATTTTTAAAACACTAGCCATATCACAAGTCTTGTACTTCCAAAAGTTATACCTTCTTTTCACCCCTAGATGGCACTGATGTCACAGAATTGATTAATAAAACTGACAGACAATTACGCATTTTCGCACTTTAATTATCTTGCAAGTTTTGTGTTATAACTCTTCGTTTATAAGTCTTCAATTTGTGTTATAACTTGAAGTGAAAAACTTAACGTAATGAAACAAACAAATTACTATTCAGAACTATCCATAGAAATGCATTCTGCGAGTCCAAAAACATTATTTTTTATTCTGTGGAAAACCACCAACTTTATTTTCAGGATGTCAGTTTGCAGCCCACCCATGCTGAAACTATAGTTTTCATTTTTTAAAGTGTAATTTCAGTTCTTTCCAGGTTTAAAATACAGAGAAACTATGAGACCATTTGGTTCATGTTTGTGCGCTGCACTTTTCTTCATGTTTTTCTTGTGAGTGTGTGGATGGGTGTCCTCTATTTGTACTGGAGGAAGTGCCACGTGCAGACGCCACAGAGCTCTATTGATTCTCTCATCAAGGCCTCGCACTCTTGTGTGAAGTCAACACATTCCCAGCATTCCTCCCCTTCCCCTCCAGGAGCGATGTCACTGGCCCATGAAGGACCAATCACAGGCCTTTGTTTCCATTCCCGGAGGACCGTGGATCTTTCACTGGCCCTCTGTCTGCCAATTCTATGCGCCATTTGCTGTAACGGCAAATATCTCCACCCTGAAGATGCCCTCAGCTAATAGTTTCCTTTATTTTCATTGTGCGTATGGTTGAATGTGCATTTGATCTTTACTTGGACCAAAGGCGATAATTGTGGTTTTACCATTCGTAGCGGTTTCCTCAATGCCCAGAATGAACCAAGCTAGAAATAACAGCTCTGGTGAAACAGTCTGACTGGGCAAAAATCGCAAATTATGAACAATAAAGGGACGTTTTCAAGAAATGCAGTTCAGTGTTTTGCTACGCCCTCAAAGAGCCTTTCTTTTTTTGGAAAAGAAAATTAAACCAGTGCTTTTTAAAAAAATATAGAGGGTAGACCAATTGTTTCCAGTACACCTGTAGGTTTTTGAAGGCAGAATTCCACATCCCAAAGTAGACTGATGAGTTAAAATAAACTAAATACAAGGTTGCCGGTCTTAAGAACTGACACTGCTGAAAAACTTACCTATGTTACATCCCCAGTTTTTCCCCCATGGGTTAGGGTAACAGGAATAAGTAAAAAGCTTCCCACTTCCCACTTTCCCCTTCATCTAAATCTCTTATCCACTCTCGCCTTTCCTTTTAACACCCTCCTGTCCTGATGTAATAAATGCAAACTGGTCCATGGGAAAAATAACTAATAAATAACCACATAAATTAACTGCTTCCATCCAGAGGAGGAAACACCACACCAGGTGTTTACTCCCCTGGAGAGAACAAAAGTGTCTGACTCAAATGAAGCATCTACCCCCTTGAAGTGGTGGCTTTTGAGCAGGACAGGTAAAAAACAAACAAAAAAACAACAAAAAACCTGGGGACATGACTAAAATGTTTGGTTTTGTTTAATCTAAGAACATAGAGATATTTGTGGAAATAAATGCATTCGAAACAAATAGTATGTATATAGATTTACATATCAGTACAAAAGAAAGGTTCTTTTTAAAATATTCCAACCATTACATTTTACGGCAGTGAAGCAGAGACTGGAAATAAGCAATAAATGCTATTTTCAGTGTTTTTTGTGGATTTCATCAATATTTTAAATGCTATCGCTTAAATTTGCAATAGGAATAGTATGTAGGGGACTTTGCTTAGTAATAAAATGTATTTACAAAGCAATTTTAATGCTTATTTATACATATAAAGTACCAGGGACAGAAATGGCACCCATTCGATGGAATGGCTCGCATTTATTTGGTCTATGGGAGGAAACCAGGCTACCTGGAGAACCAGGGCACATTCAAACCCCACTCAAGATTAAACCATCTGACTGGGAAAAAGCACCATCAGGTTGTCCGATGTTACATTTTTAGGCTACATAACCTTAAATACCAAAAATATTGGCTACACTTAAGTGAAATCTGCAAAACAAATATTGGCTTTGCAGCTATATCAGCTTCAAATTTGGGGAATTTTAGACCATTCTTTCAGTTGTGTTTTTGGAAAAGGGGATGCAAAATATATAAATAGAAATCCTTAGGATATTCTCTAAAAGTCTGTTGAGTTCTATATTTAAATTTGTTAGTTTTAAAATTAATCAGAGGGTTTGCATTGATGTCACCATGCCACGCCCACTTCACCAAGACTTAAGGGCATTAACCCGATCACACGGGCTGCCAATCCCACTGGCTGTTTTGAATTAAGTAGGAATGGCGCAACCCAGCTATTGTTCAATTTTGAGTTCAAATTTAACATGTAGGATATTTGTTTTGATATTATTGGTTTTAAACAAACACTACAAGAGTTATGACATAATTTACAAGGTAATTCAAATTAAAATGTGATGAAACATCTTTCAGTTTCATTTTACAGACCCCAATTCAGTGCCATCTAGTGGTGAAAAGAAGGGATAGCCCTTGGAATCACAAGACTTGTGATATGTCTTGTGTTTTTTCAAACTTCTGGCACAAACAGTGATTAGAACACCGTAAAACGTTTAGGAGATATTCACTTGTTTTTTTTTTTATTAAATTTTCACGTTGTTTTGACTTTGTCTCAGCTTTTTTGGGTGGTCTAGGAGAGAATAAATGTTCAAAAAGGCTCCGGACTTCTAAAGATTAATAAGAGGAAGGTTGTTTCACAAGACACAGCAACTTTCTCATCTTGACTAGGGCATAAGTCACTTCCTAAGTTTAGCTTTCGGATTCTAAGCTAAAAATGGCAAAGTGACCTGCATGTCAGGGTCAGAGTCTACTTTTCTTGTGTGTAAGCCCCAAGCATACTTCAGAATGTGGTTGGGATGCTCTTGGACAGAGTGTCGCCAGAGAGGCCCTCAAAGTGCCAGTGTAAATGGGCAACCACACTTCTTTCCATTCTTTTCTCTTTCGCCTCGTAGAGTTTGGAGCAAGGGTTTTTCTTTGCCGTACTGTTGTCATAGGAACAGTGTTTGCATTTCCCAGCAAGCAACAGGAATTCAACAGACCAGCCTGGAGAAGCAATCGAAAATTTGTGGCCACTCGTGGAGAGATTTTCTGTGGTGAGTTTAAGCCATAGTGAAACTCCAGGAGAAGGAAAAATCATAACTCCATGAGGGTCCAAAGAATCTGCAAAAGATTATTTTTGATACTCCACATGATCAATCTGGCTCAGACTGAATTTAGGACTTTTCTGAACTGTGCACAGCATGTGAATGAGAGCAGCTGTAACACTGTTTGTTAGAATAACACTTTCCTTTTTTTACCACTCCTGCTGAGTCCTGATTTTACTACTAGTGTAGTCTGTTAGTACAGTTAATACCACTTAATACCAAATGAAAAAATACAGCTATATCATTCAAGAATTTAACTTTCCTCTTATCTTTCTGTTATCATCTCTTTGTAACGGGTCGGCTTTGTAGTAAAAGCGCTATAAAGTACATTAAAAACAATTAGCTGTCATTTAATTTGTTTATTATCTCCTGTTTACTTCGTTAGACTTCCTTTTCCATTAAAATGCAGGTTTTTTCCCCATTGTTACCCTAAAATCTACAAACACATTTTTTCCTCTGGGGTCAAAACTACTCCGGTTTTGTCCACAATCCCAAAAACATGCAGTTAGGTTAATTGAAGAATCTAAATTCCCCTTTGGTGTGAATGTGTGAGTGAATGTTGCCGTGCGATGGACTGTCAACCTTCCAGGGTGTACCCCCGCCTCTCGCCCAATGTGCGCTGGAGATAGGCGCCGGGAGCAAGCGGATTACAATGAATAAATGAATTCTTTGGCCTACTAATGGATACAAATCAAAATGTAGTATTTGGCATACATTTGTTAAAAAAGGGTGTAGGCATAATTTTACAGTCTGTGTATGAAAAAAAAAAAAAAACAATCGGTGCCAATAGGACATCACACATCGGACCGAACGAGTGGTGCCAACGAACAAAAATTTCAAATTGCCATATCAGATTGTTTTTGCAAGGAGGACGACCAATGAAAGCTGGCTCTTGATGTGAGTTGGACCTAAGAGAACCACTCGGTGGCGCTCATCCCACAAATTCTCTCTTTTCTCCATGTTTTTGTCAAACAGCTCCCTGTGATTCACCACCAACAGTATAAACCGCTCGACATCCAGGATTTCTGCTCTTTCGTCGTTGTTGTCTTTCCTGTTTCCCCATTTGTTGTACTGCAAACGCCGTCTTCAGTCAGGAAGCGTCATTGCATCAATTTTTCCTTGACACAGACGAAGAGCACCCTCCTAAGAAGCGAATTTGTGCGAATCACAATTCGGACCGGTGTGTACCAGGATCTATATTACAAACTTTCATAAAAGGTTGTATCAAGCTTTTTAACAACTGTATGTGCACATGTTTCTCTACCCAGGGTTAAAAGTAATGTTTAGAAATAAAAAAGAGCTCCTGATAATCAGTCACAGGCGTTTGCAATAGTGGCAGTACACGGGCCCCGTTCCTCCATTTTGTGTGGCATCACAGCGCTCTATTGAAGGTGTCTCGCTTCCTCAGACAAAGAGGCCTTTCACTCCGACCTTGACTGAGCAGCATAGTAACCCATGGAGAGGAATCCGCTGCAGTCTGCTTCCAGTGAAAGAGAGCTCTCCTGGACGGCTCCACAGGCAGGAGTAATGTATTTCAGATGGAGCTGCACCAATGGACTAACCACTAACTCCAGGGTAAAAAGACTGATATTTCTCCAGATGGAACTCAATCTGCACACAATGCTTGAATCCAGCTATGCGTAATGGTCTTAATTTAGTAGTTACGGGAGTCAGAGAGGATGGTTTGTTAGTTAATAACAGTCATGAGGTTGGTGGACAATGACATTTTTCCAGAAAATAGAACGACTAATCAGATTTTTTGTTCATGCTTGGGACCATTATCAGTTTTCTGCTTTAACGCAAATGCTGTTCTAGGCACTTTGCTCTCAGAGAATAGTTCCACTGACTGCTTTCCACTTCCACGTTCCACTCTGATTGTTCCTTCTAAACCCACTCCCTGACTAACGATGTTTGATGTAGTCATACATATATACAGTAGATATACAGTTCAAGTATAAGAGCTTAATATTTTTCCCAAGTGATACTTAACAGAGCACATCTCATAAATATTTTTTTCTTTTAGAGAATGCTTGTAGTTTTGGAAATAAAAGACAAAATCTGGTAAGGTTATTAATATTAGCCTTCCTTAGAAATTCTTTAAACCACTTTAAACCTCCGTTTCATCAAGTTGAATGATTTTTGGTGGCAATTCTTATTTTTACATGTATTTTAAGAAAATGCTTTGAAATTTTTCAAAAACCCCAAACTGCCCTTTGGGGGCAAATTTACTATGGTTGAAAATGGTGTTCAACAGTAGTGAACTTTTCCCAACAGGAATGACCCCCAAACATCAAGTGATTATTTGGTGCAGTCAAAAAAGAACATTATAATGGATGTCAAAGAGGAAAAAACAGCCACAAACAAAAAATCTGGTGCTACACAAAAAATATATTTAAAACAATGCCAACAATGTTTTGTAATGCTTGACACATCCAAGACTGTGATATATTTTTAATTTTTTTAAAAAATTATTCTTATTTATTTCCTATTTCTACTTCCTGTTGATTAGAAATGTGCAACTGGTAGCTTCTGTAACCAAAGCAAATTCCTTGTAAGTGCAAACCTACTTGGCGATAAAGCTCTTTCTGATTCTGATATCCTGGTCTCAGCTACTTATTATACTGAAAATAAGTCATTTTGTTTTCATTTGATACGTCAATTCGTCTTTTTCTTTCTAAATTAGTGACCTCATGTAAGATCTTGGAAATTAAACTGTAACAATCCTGGATTAAAAAAAGAGGTAGATTTATGACAAAATGCCAACAAATATTGATCTGATAGATTTTTACAGCAGTTTAATTCAGTGGAAATGAATTTGTGCATTGTTGAAACTTTTCCCAAAATACACACACACACACACACACACACACACACACACAAAATAAGATTTGTTAGCAAAAATCATTCAATTTTATGAAACTGAACAATTTTATACTCTTAATCACCCCTGAAGTGGTTGAAAACAACCTCAACATTTAGGGGTTAGAACATTTACAGTGTGGTCTGTGCTATTTGCATCACGTTTCTGTATTAACATGTTGTGAAAATGCTCAAAATTTTCAATTCTCTCTCTCCAAAGGGCCATTGTTCGTGTTTGGCTTATTGCTGGTTTAAACTACCTTTCAATCAGTCAGCAAAAAGCCAGATGAATAAAATACATATACTACAGACAATGGCCCTCAGCAGCTCAGTGCTTTTCAATATGGTGCTGGGATCAGTTACAGCCAATTGTGAAATTTCTTCACTAAAAAAATGGAATTATTAAACATTGCCAATGTTTATATAATAATAGACCATGTAAAATACAGAGCAGGGTCAGTGGATGCACGCAGACAACTTTCTGCAGCCAAGCTTGTAGAGATCTTTAAATAGGGTTCCATGACAGAAGCTCCATCACCAAAATATATCCACGTTTTAGTTCAGTCAGTACACTGGCTTCACACAATCCACGGATGGACCCAGTGTGTCATGAATCTAAACTGTGCAATGCAAAGCATTGGATGAAATGGTTTAGCACATCAACTCAGGCTTCTCCATCTAGAAAGCTGATCAAGGAGTGTGTGGATTACCAAGAGAATGGCACTTTTTGACTTAATTGTAAAGTTTGGTGGAGGAGGATTGTGCTGTTGGGTTGCTTTCCAGAAGCAGGGCTTATGTAAAATTAACTCTAAATGCATCTAGTAACCAATATATTTTGATAATTGGATGAACAAACAATAGCCATGCCTCCATCCAAAGATGCAATTTAAATGAATGTGCAAAAACTGGATTACTGGGCTAAATATTTCCGTTTCCATGCCACGAGTCCAAGAGAACAAAATTGTCACTTCCTGATAAACTCGTGCCAAATATTAAAAGAAAAACGGAAGTTGCTGCATTAGAAGGCTTTATTTCTTATATAATAACATCATAGATCACGTAGACGAAACGCAATTTGCCCAGTTACGTCAGCTTGCTTTTGGAATGCTTTGTGAAAACGCAGCCAGAGACAGAATTTGGGAATTTTAGAATGACCAAAACTGATGTGCTATGAAATCAGTCCGTTGGCCCCGTCGTGTCCAAATTCCGACAGAAAAACGCACTGCCATTGCACTAGGATTTATAAATGCGTTAATGTTAATACAAATATAACATTTGTAATGCACATTTTCAACATTTGTGCCCATCTTTACATTTCTATCCATGTTTTTTTATGCAATATTCCAAAAAGAGCATAAAATGTATGGAATTGCAGCTAAATAGGTTGCTATTTCAGAAGCAAGGTTGAGTGAGCGGTCAAGTCCTGACTCAATCCGATAGAGAACCTTTTTAGTATAACTTTTTTAAAAATTAGGCAACAACAGACATTTGATTTGTTTCCAAAGGAAAGTATTTGTTTTTAATCCTTGGAAAAATTCATTTGCAATTGAAGAGCCTGAAAACAAAAGGCAGGAATTGCACTTGAAAACCTTTTAAAAAACAATAAAAAAAAAAACCCAAACATTAAAAAGCAGGTTTCATCAATACATGTCCGTCATAGAAACTGCAACACTGTACATCATCATTTTTACAAAAGCATTTGAGACTTCTTTTAACAATGTTCACATTTTTACACATTCAATAGACAGATCTGCTACATTTTGACCGGAAGATAACGAAGCAGTCACAAGACATGCCAGGAGAACCTTCCTGTGCCTGCTCATGTCTGAGAAATGGTGAGTTGTTCTTTTCAGTCTGAATGAATGTAAACCAGCTTCCAGACACAGACTTGCTGGTCAGCACAATTCCAGGAAGAGTTCAGTCCATGTCCAAATGACAGGGGTTGGTGCCTTGCCTTTCTGCATCCTGGTACACCCTGAGAAAGTCTTTGTACCTAGGAGCACAACTGAGCCAAGCCTCACCGAAGCGCACACTCCCGCTAAAAAGGAACTCGCCAAAGCCTGGTTTGACCCCACAGTCTTTAGGCATTTTCACAGAGCCCGTCCAACGTTTGGCCCGGCCGCCTCCCGAAACAAACACACGAGTCTTCTGTCTGTACACACGACTCAGAGACACTGTGACCGAGGTCTGCTCCTCCTCTTCAGACACACCCAGAATTCCTCCCCGCACCACTGCATGAAGACAGGAAGTGACATCTTGTGAATTCAAGGAACCAGGGGCACAAAATGCCAAAGGTACATCACAACTGTGAGGTCACAAAAAACAATGTTTTGTGACGAGGAACACAACTTAAATCCTAATCAACAAGCCTTCCGTCCCCTTAATACCACACTCTGGGTTCACCATACCGAACTTAAAAGGTACTTAAAATATACAACACTGGATGGTTTTGGCTTATGGTTAAAATACAGTGAGGGAAATGTTGTCTTTGGTCTTGGCCATGGTAGTAGTTGGAGTCTTACTGATTGTCCCGGGTGAACAGGTGCCTTTCTGCAGCTAACGATCTCAGCCAGGTGCATCTAATTTAGGATAATTAATGGAGTGGAGGTGGATTTTTTTTAAGGTGGACTAGCAAGTCTTTGACAGTCAGAATTCTAGCTGATATACAGGTGTTCAAATACTTATTTTCCGCTGTATCGTACAAATAAAGTAAAAAAAAAACAAAAACGTAATTTCTGGAATTTCTTTTTTAGATCATGTCTCTCAAAGTGGACGTGCACCTACGCTGAAAAGTACAGACCCCTCTATGATTTCTAAGTGGGAGAACTTGCAAAATAGCAGGGTGTTCAAATACTTATTTTCCTCACTGTAAAATTGAGTTTCAACTGCAAATGTTTTCACCTTAATCGGCCCTGTATACCTAGTAAGACCTTAAATCAGCTACTCCAGATGTAGTTGATTAGGGTTGAAGCTAAACCCTGCAGGACACTGGTTTTCCAGGACTGAATTGGGTAACCCGTGCTTTAAATGGTCCCTAGGTCAGAGTCAGTAGTTACTCCAAAAAAAAATAATAACTTCACAAAGAAAAACTGCTGATTTGATTGACGCCTTGGTGACATCAAGGGTCAAAGGTCATGGCTAAAGAATTTGATTGTTCAGAATACATTCAGCATTCAAGCATTAACAAAGCAAGTCAAGAACGAAAATGTGTCGCAGAAAAATTGTAAATTAGAAGATTGTGGATGTGAAATACATTCTCAATCTTATTTATCCCTTTTAATCTATTTTAACTAACAGTTCTGTTTATTAAATGAATTTCCGAAAGTCAATGAGTCATGGTTCAGTAATGACCCAAATAATAATAATAATGATTTTTTTTTTCCCATAATCGGGAAGCCCTACATCATGTTCACCCGGCTCACTTTATCCAAGACATTATTTAGTAATTATCTTATTTTTAAAGCTCCATTTGAACAATAACCTGAGAGCTGTTAACGAATTTAAAAGCAAACCATTAAATTCAAGATTTCAAACAGTATATTAGTAATACATTTAGGGACTTTACATCCATCTGCAACATGGTCAGACAAATGAAATATCAGAATTTATTGAAAAACTGACACTGAAGTCAAATTCACATTAAGCTGCATTTCTATTGGTCAGCATGCCAGTCTAAAGACCACTTTGGCGAAAATTGAAATGCGCATGGTGAATGGTAAAATTGTCTTCATGGGAAACTCTGTATCCGTCACACCACTGCTCTCGGAATGGCTAGCTTTTCCTTGTGAAATTTCACAGAGCAATGATACATCCGGCCACACTTTCTGAGAAAATCTCTGCCAATGTATTTTTTGTTATTAGTTTATTTGTGCAGCGAAATAATCTTTCCTCTTGTTTCTTTATAACCTAATCCAGACACATCAACCATACCTTTAAAATATGTTTATCCCATTTAGCAATAATTTGTCTTTTTACAGCATTTTACTTGCAGAATACTTTGTTTCCGAGTGACTTTCCTCAATTGATGTTTAATCTTCACCTGAAAGCGGTGAACTGAAGTTACAACATATATTTACATTTCCATTATTTAGGTGTTTTTAAACCAGTCAAAGTGTTAGACGTGGAAAAACAGAGTCTGTTTGGTGTCAATTAGAATTACCCTTTATTTTTGACAGCTAACCAGTTCTGTGGTTGTTAAGTTTAACCCACTGCTGACCTCCACCAGCTAAACAAAACAACACAACCCAACCCATCTAGAAATCAACTATTCAATGTAGGAGATCTCTCAGAACCATTCGGTCACTCTCGCTTTGCTGCTCGTATACAGCAGCAAGGTACTTCAATAAATTCAGAGGAAGACATATTGCAGCTTGTCTGTTAGGTAACTGATATTAAAAAGAGGCGTCATTATCTGTTTGGATCTTGTGATACGGACCATAAAAAAAACGAATCTGTAGCCATGTTTACTAAACTCTGTTGTCCTGTAGCCACTCTATTGATCTGCCCAATCTACACTTTTGTGGTTTGGGGTCCGACTGACCCACTGGTTTAATAAGAAAAAAATGGTAAGTTTGACTGTCTCTTTGACATTTAACCAGAATGCTAACGCTAGCTAGCGTGTTTATGTTTACTTCTTGAATGCCGCCCAAATTACTTTCCCCTCATTTATGTCATTTAATTTTTTTCTGAATAAAGCCCATCAGATATATAGACAAGGAAGCGTCACATCAAATAGAAAATAAAACACTTAAAAAACCCTGACAAACTTCAATATTAAACCCCAATTTATTTATTTGATTGATAGGGAAGCTTCCGGAGCCAATAAAATGGGTCCCAGCTTGGTACGGCACAAATTAAGCATTGCAAAAACATAGTGTAATTGCGGACGAGTTGCTGTTTAATCTGCCATCAAGGTTTTCTGCAGGTACAGGATTACATTCATATGTACAAATTAACAACCGAACAGAGGCCCCCATGTTTTTGCAAACTCAATGCTGAATCCGAAAAAAGGCCTAAAAATCTACAATTTTCCAAAATGTAATGATGGCAATTTATTCCATCGAAATAGGAGTGTAACGATACACTTGGAGCTCAGCGGTCACAAAACGATACACATCACAATATTATGTTCCACAATACAATATAAACCACAATATTTAAAAAAAATAAATAAATTAAAACTAAAACTATTTGTAGAACCATTTTTTTATAAAAAAAGCATATAAAAAGTTTTGCACAAAGCTAAGAAAGCTAGGTATTAGTTTGATTTTTATCACAACATTTAATATAAACCATCCGATACGAGGTAGCACTAGCGTTTCAATAAGTCACGTCTTTTAATCTTGTGAGATAAGAGAGCTTGTTTTAAAATGTTTCTTGTTTGAAATGTGATTAAAGGATAATTGTCAAATATATATATATATATATATATATATATATATATATATATATATATATATATATATATATATATATATATATATATATATATATATATATATATATATAAAGCTGAAGTGCAAGTGTCATTTAAACAAGAATAGTAGTCATATTAAATTAGATTCAGCTCACTGGAAAGTGGCGCTATTAGAGCTATTTTTTTAGAACAGGTCACGGGCGACTCATGTGGTCCTTACGGGCGACCAGGTGCCTGCGAGCACCATGTTGGTAAACCCTTTTGTGGCAATTGTGTACAGCGATATATTGTTACACCCCTATCTTGAAATGAATGATGCATTTAAACCAAGCTCACTTAGATCAGATACTGGATGTGGGTGAAAACACAAAGGTAAACCCTGGTGAGTAGAACCAAGTCATAAAATGTTATGCAGCATTATATTCCTGAACTTCTTTTGGTAAGGTTTGCTGGAGATGTGTGTTTTCCTACCGAAGTCACTGGTGCAGACGGACAGCAGGATCTCTTCATCCGTACAGGGCTGACAGGGAGCTGTGAATAGATAGGAGAAACAAAATAAGACCAAAGACACCAGCGCAGCACAGAAATAAATAACAATCACATGTCACTAATGCAACTTGTTATTTTTAGCAATCTTGCCAACAACCAAGAGCACTGATCCGTCTTATCCCTGCCACGTGCTCCCAATACACAGTGACTGGGGCTTCAAAGACATCATTAATTTCTGCTCCAGATTTATTGTGCGTGCAGAACTAGACTTTATGGTCACGGCTTGTCAGCCTCGAACTGAACAGAGATGTTGGTTGGCTAGTCCCTCATTAAAACAACACATCTGTAGAGTGTTGCGTTGGTGGAGAGCAGGGATACCTTTCGACCCTTCCCCCTCTAAAACAACACTGACAAACACTCCAGAGTCCTCACACCCCAGCGCAAATGAGATCCAGCTGAGAAGAACTGAGAAAAGAAGCAGCCACCGCAAGGACTCAAGGTTTGGAGCTCGAAAAAGCCAACACTGCACAGCACGCCCACCTGTACCAACAACCTGGTGGGACTTGAACACTTTGTAGTATTGTACAACCCAGAGCGACACCAGACAAGAGACACCTCGGCTTTCAGGTTGCCACAGATTTGTACCATTGCTTCCAGACGATCAGTGAAAGCTAAACACGGGCAGAGCTATGTTGGCTTTAATCAGCATGTTTTCTCTGTCCAAATAAATCTGGCTTCGAGGTCATTACAGCTCCCATGCGCAGATTTCATCCAGAAGGTTCATCTGGAGGCTCTCAGACCCTTCAAGATTAGTTGATTCAGGTGGCTGCTTCGAGTGATTACTAAAGGTGTTTTATGGGTTTATGAGGGTGTAAGCGCGGCAAGGTGTGTGTGGACATTGTCCGCACCCAACTGGCCAAATGCTTACAGGCCTATAAGGATGTGTTGACCCTTGCAGATTGGACCTTTTGGTTTGGAACCACACTAAACTTTTGGTGGTTCGATAGTCGTTCATTATGAAGAAAACACTACACATATCTGCAATTATTAGGAGTATAAGACAATAGAAATAATAAAATACAGTAAAAAAAAAAACGCTCATGACTTCACAATGCAAACAAATTTTGAAGTGCCTCCACATATAATCTCTAGTACCCCTTTACAACACCAACAGTAGATGCTTGCAGGCCAGCAACATAAGCCCATCAACCTTTGTTTTAAAGGGGTCAAGACTTTTGTTTAATGTCTAATACATCTATTCAAAAGGTTTCGATTTTATTAAAAAAAACAAAAACAAATACAATCTAAATTTTCTAGCCCAGGCTTATTTAAAAAAAAAATAGGTGGAGATTTTAATTCAGGAAAACTTTAAAACTACTCCCCTGTTACTCATCTATTGGTGACTGATTTGCATATTCATAACGTTATTAAAGCAACGATAATAGATGTTGTAATGGTGTTTGGAGGACACGTTAAACAACCTTACATCTATGAGCCAGAATCTGATCCCGAATAAGATGCAAACGCACTTTCAGTACAGAGGCAAATGGGGCTTTTGTCCCAAACAAGTGTGGGTGTCCCCGTAAGTGTGGATTAATGAGCCGCTAAAGAAATGACTTCATTGCGCTAAGACCAAACAGAGAGAAGGATTGCGTGGAGTGTCTGTTTTTACTAGCTGAACTGAAGTGCTTGCGCTGAGCTGTCTGGATTGAGCCACTTTGAGGGAGAAACAGTGGATTTTAGATGGTTTTTAGTTAAAAAAAAAAGCCTCTACAGAGGCTCATGTTTTCAAAACAACTAGTTATGAGTAGGTACGAGTTCAGATGTGAATGTTGGCTGTTTCATCCATGTAACGCACTTTAACATAAGTTTAATAAACAATTCAATTATCAATGAAATAAGGTCTAGTTTTGTTTTCTGAATAAAACGATTCAAGCAAAATGACTAAAAGAAAATTGAGGCTGTCCCTATTGAGATTCGTACGTCAAAAATGTAACGATGTCATAACAATTTGCACCAAATATACTTAGCAGGTAAGATTCCCTTCTTTCGGTAATTATTTGAGGCAAGTCAACATTTTCTAGTTGCTCATTAGGGTCTGGGCTCCACCCCAAATGTTTTCAAGCTGAAGAAATGGCCTATTCCACGCAGTCACATCGAATGATGGAGCCGGTTTCATCATGGTGTACAATCTTCATGTATTTACGTTACAGTTTTTCATGTTTGTAGCTCCATCTTTCCCTTTGTTTCACTTGCACACATTTGTTTCTGGATATCACGTGAAAAGGCGTTGCTTTGTGGATGCCGCATCACTTCCGAGGGAGGGAAATTGGGCTTTTCATGTCCAGCCTTGATGTAAGCATTTGACTTCATCAATGCCGTGAAAAAAAAAAACAGATTTTAAAAGAAACAAAGTAGTTTTTTGTTGGGGAACATCCATGATTTGAATTTTGATACTCTTGGAAATCACTATAAAAGCCAACATTTCATCACACCCTGCGATGGACTAGCAGCCTGTCCAGGTTGTACCTCTGCCTCTTGCCCAATGTGCACCAGAGATGGGCACCGGCAGATCCCCATGACCCCATAAAGGGAATAACTAGGTTGGAAAATGAATGACTGTCATCACCTTTACAGTATAAACAGTAAAGTTCAAATGCTTAACCTCTTAAGCCCTGAGGCCTATTTTCCGAAAATCCTATACCTTCACTTTATAAGGCATTTCTCAGCTTTTACAAGGTCTAAACTGCAAATCTTGGTATCAAAATGAAGATGGGTTCTTGGGGAGTGGTGTGGATGAGTTAATTTGACAGTCAAGAACACTGTGTAAGAGTAATTGATGTTGAATTGGCCAAAAAATGAACTGCGCCAAAAAAAACGGCATGTTTCATCTAACATCCCCTTATTTTACTTGTAAACAAGCAAATTCATGGTCTTGCTTACGGGACATGATTTCAGCAAAAAAAACTCCTAAAGAAATGCTGTATAAGGGTGGTTGACGCCCCTTTACGCTGTCTCTGTGCGCCATGAGTAAGCTCCTTTTTATGCCGCTTCCAACCTTGTAACTTCCCCGTGTGCCCACGCCTCGACTGTCTGTCTGTCCAATCTGGGAGCTCTATACCTCTTTGGAAAGCGCAGAGCTATAGAAAAACCCAAAAAGGAGTTTTCACAAAGTTATCGACCGGATATAACAACAAACGGACTTTTATAGCTATGGAAATAACTTTTGTTGAAAAAACGGCAAAGGTGAGACAAGATTAACATCCTTGCTTTGTTTTTGCTGGCGTTTTTTTCAGGGATCTTTCGCTCCCTGCTCTGAAATACTTCATGCAATGTAAATGAGTTGCATATCGCTGGATTCAGCTGGTTGTTAGCTTTCATTTGATGCCATGGTTTTGGTGTTTCCGTTTATATTGTGGATACATATCGCACATAAACAAAACTTGGTCATGAATTATACTCCGGACATGTTGTTGTTTATTTGCATTGCGTTCGAGCTGTGGTTAACAGATATGAAATTGAATTAGATTCGTTTTTAGAGGAGTTTCCACTGAGCTCAACGGTATTTAATATGTGTGGGTTACTCTCAGGGTTAGTGAGCTATGAGCGAAAATGTAATGCACAAGGGGGCAAGTCCCCGGTACCGGGGACTCTCGGGCTTAAGAGGTTAAAAGTGGGTTGGAGAGATCTATTGATCCAGTCCCTTAATTCCAAATCAGGAAAGGCTTCTTACTTTTTGAACATTATGACACCAGGGGCCAGAGATCACCCACAATCATCTTTGAAATAGCTGGCCAACAACAATCACTTAAAAGTGGGTGACCCTTCAGAACGCTAGGCTAGTATTTACATGGAATCCTCATCAGTTTGGATCAAGGGTGAGATTCTTCAAACGATTTATGATGGCAAACATTCAAAAGTTGAAATGGAACCACAGGAATGGACTCGCATCTGAGTCAGCAGCCTCAAATTAAAACAACACTGCTCTGATCCCAACCACTTCACAAAGTGCCAGGGCGAAGGGGAAGACAGTAACCCAGCTACATCTGGTCCCTCTGCATTCCACTCTAATGGAGAAAAGATTCATACACAACTGTGCCTGCATCCCAACCACTTCACAGAGGTAGAATGAAAAGTAATGAAGGAAAATGAGAGGGAGGGGAAGTCACTGAGACAAGGGAACAGAGGAAGAGGAAGGGAGTAGGGATAAAAAAAAAAAGATGGAGATAGTATGTCCTCCCAACAGCCGGTCTGAGACACATTCCACTGTGATGGAAAGCAATTCAACTCCAGCACAGCAGGTCAGCATTCATGAGGTGAACACAGACAAGAAAACTCGAAAAAGGAAAACAGGTCGCTTTACAGATCTGCCTGTTGGACCCGGTGGAATCACAATCTGCAAACTCACACATACATGCCCACTTTCTTAAAACCAGACCTTGTTGTTAGAAGGTAAAGTTGCTTTATACTTTTCTTAACGTTGGTCCAGCTCAGAGCCAGGTTTACATGGCAGCCAGGACCGTATAATGTCCTGGGGGGAGGGATGTGGAACAATGCATTTGCTTGTTTTGGAACAGGAAACGGAGACTGGTTATTTGATGTATCTACATCGCTTTGGGCAATTCAGTTATTTGATTTCAGCAGGTGCTTAGGTTGAAAAATAACTTGAGAGAAGTAAAGAGATTAAAGTTGATTAAAATTAAACCACCCACTATTTTTATTAACAAACATGGGTTTCTGCAGGTTTCACAATGTCAATTTTAAGACATTTAAGTCCCTGAGTCGCAGAAAAAGGATCAGAATAAATGTGTTAACTGTTATATTTGTTTAAATATCATCAAACTTTAAATTAGAAACCAAATAGTTCTGAAGGATCAGCAAATGCAAAAGTTTTGGGACATTTTAAAACAAACATGAGTCATACGCAAGACTTTTTTTTTCCTTAAATCTAGCATTTTATGGGGGGATTTTCAATCTCTTATCAAGCCTTTGAGACCTTTAAAATGCTAACAAGAAGCTCAGAAGAGAATCCATATTGTTATATGGCAAACAATGCTTCATTCTTTCAATTACATTTTTGTGCACGCATGTTTTAAAACCTTTGTGAGCGACTTGTGGTTGTATGACAGCCATCTTTGATAAACAACCATTTGGGATGGCTTGTGTTGTGCATGCTGGGAAATCTGTCTCGAGCACACTTGATCTGAAGTGTAGGAAAATAAACACCTTTCAAAAATGATCTTACCTAGAATAATAGATTTTCTCAATTTATAACAGTAAAAAACCCTCAATTTAAGACTTTTGAAGGCCTAAAATTTGGGTTTTTAAATGTAAGATTTTTATGACCCATAGAAACCCTGCACAATCCTTTCTTTCTGTCCCAAGAATACATCCGCTGGGTGAAAATCCATCAAATCAAAAAAAGAAAAAGCATCAAAAGATGTGCCCAAACTATTGACAGTACGAAGCAGAAACAGCTGTGTAGGAGGCATAAAACTAGATGAGGAACAGTCCCCAACTCTGCTCCAAGGTAATGTTGAGAAATAGAGTTTCTTGAGAGATTGAGTACAGTTATACTACTCAAAGATTTCAAATCAGATGGGGGTTTCACGATGCAGATATATAAGCGTTGCTAGATATACAGAGCTAATTAAACTTTGAAAATGGAAGATTTTCAGCATTGCCTTCCGATCAAACCTGGTTAAAACCAATGGGACCAAGTAGGGGTGTAACGGTACGCTAAAATCGTATTCGGTTCGGTACAATAGTGAAGTGGAGGTTCTTCAAGTTCTGGCTTCTCTTTCGCTCTTTTTATG
>SRMA01025648.1:41465-77528 GCA_007224835.1 Danionella cerebrum
GATTCCATGGCCACCACAGAGCCCTGATCTCAACAACATCGAGTGTGTCTGGAATACACCAAGAGGCAAAAGGAGACACCTACATTCACAGAAGATCTGAAATTAGTTCTCAAAGATGTTTTGAACATTCTACCGGAAACCCATAAGAATTACTGCTGATTTTTTATCATTGGACATTGTTAATAAATGAAAATAAACTACAAAGCATTTTTAAAAAAGCTTTTTCAATGCAAAAAAAATAGCTTAATTGTCATTTTTCTTTTCCAATAAATGTTATTACCAGATAAAAAAAAAATAGCATGTGTTAAGTTGAGAAACGTAAACATGTTTGGGGCATGCTGAGGATTTGAAAACGACAAGTTAATTTCCATTTTAGCTTAACGGTCTCTTTAAAGTTTAACTTTGCTTTCCAGAGAAAATGACTGATGTAAGCAACAGATCGCTTGTGACGTCCCAGCATGAAGCCTAAACCACACGTCCTGAAAAACACAGTGGGTATTTGTCAAAGTTCAAACCGCTCTCACTTTTCCTGAGCAAATATGAGCAGAGATCCAGCATCTAGACATCACAGAGGGGTGGACATTTCCTGAGGAGAAGATATCATCTGGAGCTGGGCTAGAAAACACTGGCTACAGATCGCATGCTTTTGAAAAATAAACAAACCCTTGTTTCTGCGGCGTTAATAAATGTCCCCAGCAACTACAAAGTCAATCATGTTTTCTTAGGTTATTGTTGAAATGAACAGCACAATGTTTATCAGGAAAAATGTTTTACATTTGGTACATTCATCGATTTAAGGGATATATAGGGCTTTATACAATAAAAAATTAAATATTTAAAAAAAAAAGAAAAAGATGATTTTATTTGATTGTTTCTCATTTTATTTTTAACCTTATAATAGAAATAAATGAGTAGTTCCTGCTCCATGTTCCTCTTTTGCACCCTCTTCCGTTTCCATGTCTTTACAAGCTCAATGCTTCAGTCATGCATTCAAAGATTTGAATTGTAGTCTCAGCCTCACAACACGAGTTGGCCATGCCAAATTCGTTCCGTAGTAACTATATATATAGTATACTACATATACAAAGCATTCTTTCAATTTATCTTCAATAAACAAATGTAATAATAATACATTTCATGTAATAATCGATAAATATGCTTGAACAAATGAGTATGTGCTTTGACATTATTATTGTTGTTTAATCAACTGAAGGCTCTATTCAAAATGATCTCTTTCTCTCCTAGGTTGATTTTGCTTGCCATCGCAGGAGACTAAATATGTCTGACCAATCACAATGCAGCTTGTTGCTAGGCTAAATTGTGCAAAGCGATGACTGGCACAACGATTAATACTTTTTGTATATGCAAATATCTTATTGACAAAAAAAGAAGAAAAAAAAGGAAGCCTCTTTCACATTGCTTCCAACTGCAGTGCGTCTTTTTTTCAGCATGCATGTTAACAGACGAGAGCTTGCAGGCCCAGATGAGTCCAGAAATTTGTGTCAAACTAAAGTCTATCAAGCTGCTGAGGCTGTCAGTATTGAAGGCAAGTACTGTCTGTTAAAAACAAAGTGAGCTAATGCAACGTTAACTTTATTTCAACGTTAGAACAGAAATGATTAATATTATACGATTATGTTGATATTGCTGTATACAGCATGCTTCTGTATTTAAATGATATCCATACCCTGTAGATAGCCATGGTAAATATAATATAAAGAGGATTTACACTCGTTGACGTACGCCCTTGCAAATGTCTGCTGTGTGAAAGCAAATTGGCTGTGAGCGCCTTCAATCTGCAGACGAAACACTTGCAGTGTGAACCAAACACCTTTTTAGCCATTCAACTACTAGCATTAAAACGTATTCAGTTAAAAGTTATTCTTATGTTGAAACAAAGCACAAGCTGTTTATTATGAAATAAACCATGTTTTAAAGCCATTAGCTGAAATTCATGGATGCTACTGCTAAGAAATTTTAAAAACATTCTTTAAACCAAAACAGCCACAATTAGCAGTTCTTAACAATGGCTAGCTCATACTAGCCTTCAAAGCTAAAGAGAAAAACGTACCAGATAACGCCTGTGGATCTGCTCCAGGTCTGTGGTTGACCAGCTCATATTGGAAGGCTGTGATTTTCCGGCTAATGTCTCTCTGAGGCACGGCTTCAATGAACAGCGCCCCTTCCTGAATACTGAAACAGTGCACTTTGCCTTGGGCCTGATCTTCCTCATGCAGGAGCAGGCGCAGCTTGCCAAGACGGTCCAGGTAGATATGGGTGCCGCTTGACTCTTTGGAGGGTTTGATGCAGACGGACAAGAGTGAAGCCGCTGGGGAGAGGGTGTTTGGTCGCAGGTTAACAATGATGGCTCCGGTGGGATACAGCCACTCCAGGAAGCCCTGGGCACAGCGCAGGTACACCTGCTCCACGTCCCGAGTGTGGCCCTCATGAGTTAACCCACTTGGAGAATGCAATGGAAAAGGAAAGATGCATTAGCTGTGCATTCCAAATTATTAACCATTGTTTGAATTCAAAAGGATTCATCATTGTTTGATATTAGGGCTGTAACAACTACCCATAATGGTAAACAAAAATCAACGATGCCAATAAACCTCAACGATTAGTCGACACATGACAAAACTATGGGTTTAATCATGGCATCTCAGTTAATATGATCACTTTGAACACATCCTTGAGCTCACTGTACTCTTTGTAAATTTTAACTGAAATCTCTCATCCAAATAAGAACGGGAACTGGTGTGAGAGCATAGTTGACAAATGTAATCTAAATCAAATTAATATACTTTATACTCTGATTTTCATTAACTATGGATAAAATTGTGCAAAGAGTAGAGCTTGCAAAACAGAAATATATCGTAGATTCATTCATTTTATAAGTTCATTCTTACCTGTTTATATACAACATAAAATATTGTGCATACAATTTCACCATGTTTTTTTATATATATGATATAGATATATTATCTAGAAAATATTCTCCAAAATAATTTAGTGTTGAAGCCCTAAATGATATACATTTCTTATGAGTGTTAAATTATGTAAAAAGTGTAGCAGATAATTGTCGATGGCAAAAAAGCATCATTATAGAGACTGGACTTGAATATAAGAATAAAACCATTGACGACCAAACTCTCAAATATTATTAAAAGATAGTTTGTTGGACTATTTATTTTAAATTATTGTTTTTTTTGTGGTCATTTAACTTTTACAGCCACATAAACCTCTTTGGGAGTCAAACAATGACTGCTATGCTGCATATTTGTGTTTCAACACTGACGCCATCGTCTTCACCACTGATCTGTGGAATTTCATGGGTGAAATCCAGCCATTCCATTAGGACCTCATCAGGATTCCTCAAATTTGTATCAAAAGATCTTTATGCACATCCTCATTTTTGACAAAGACTCTTTTTCAACAGAGAATATTATATGCTTGAATTTTGACTGCACGTATAGTCAGCCCAGGGCAGAAAACGTGACCGCCTGCTGTTTAACCTTAAAGAAATGCTCCACTT
Source organism: Danionella cerebrum (assembly GCA_007224835.1). Classification (NCBI taxonomy): domain Eukaryota; kingdom Metazoa; phylum Chordata; class Actinopteri; order Cypriniformes; family Danionidae; genus Danionella; species Danionella cerebrum. Next base: position 45,001 of record SRMA01025648.1, read on the forward strand.
TTTTACGAGGCATTCAAAAGCATGCATCTGCATTTAACAAACATAGTTGTTTTGAAGTAGGCACTGGTGCGCACCAAAAAAAAATGGTAGTAGAACACAGCAAATGGATCATGTCCATTTTAGTTCACATGAGAAACTATAGCTGGGCGATAAATCAATTTTATCACGACCATATCATTTGCTAAATATTACAATACATAAACAATGGTTATCCAAAAGCCTTGTTTGGAAGAGACAAGTTTCCTCATCTGTGTTCAAGCTGCTTACATGATCAGATTGCTTGACATGTATTCGGTCACATGAACACAACAACAGAGGAAACGTTTGGCATCAATTCCAATTTCGAAAACTGAATACACAACCACATCGAAAAAAAAGGGTGTCAAGTGTGTCCAACTCATGTTGTACAAAAAAAAAAACAAATTTTATACGAAAACATTTTCCACAATCTCAGACTGATGCATTTAAATTACATTCGCTTTATTGGCACAAAATTTATTCCATAGGTTGTGAGAGAAAAGAAACTGGACTGGATTAAAAACACAAAGTATCTAGTCCTATCCAATTAAGGCTAAAGACAGCCGGGATAGAAATATATTAAAAAGATGGACATTAGCTGATGGAAACTTGGTCTGGCATCAACATAATCCAATCAGATCATTCTATTTATATTGCGCTTTTCAATTTTCAGACCATTATTCATTCACACTCCACCTGCCCACCACCAAACAAACCCCATCAGTCCCACACATCCATACAGGGCACCATCGATACTCCACTTGCTGCCCCATTCATTATGACTGAAATGCACAGAATAATTTCAAGTGATTTTTCCCCCATGCCCCATATCACGTCACCAAATCAAGGTGAGCTGTAAACGAATCATGACTGCTGTGGTAATCCAAAGTGCGAAATAATAACAAAGCTAATATTAAACTGATAATCTAAACTATGAGTGCTTAACCCAAACCTGAGCATGTGGAGGAAAGGGAGAATAGGGGAGACGAGTGCTTTCTACCAGCGAGTCTGTAGGGGAGATGCTGCACTCTGGGGGATGATATCATCGTTCTTTACGAAGCCCAAAAACGGAGACCAACAACATACGAAGAAATCGGCAAGATCTCGTGTTGAGAGTTAACAAAGATCACAAACAGAGTTTACGAACTGAACGACAGAGTGTTAGCGGGGTTTTAAATAGTCTACCTGATCGCTAAACACATGATGTCATCAATATCACGCTAGCGCATAAAATACATTAGCACATAATAAATATAAATAATTACAATACTCATCAAACCACATTGGCTAGAAGAAAACGGCATCCGCACACCTCCAAACAGTGACGGTTGGATCATTTGTTAGTTTTCCTTGAGGCTTTTCATGTGAAACACACTAGAGGAAACTTCAAACATTAGGCTGATTGTTTGCAACGGTCTGCGCCAGAGTTGAAGCTCATAGCAAAGAAAAGCTTTTCTCAGAGAGGAAGAATGAAGTTAATGTCCCTGCATACAAGGTGTTAAGACCCACGCGCAAGGCTTGCTGCATGACTGGTCACGTGCAGGCATGCGCACACACAAACAGCAACTGCCACATGTCTTATCCTTTTTAAGCTTTTGCCAAAATCCAGCAATAGGGAAGACGCCGTGGTTAGAATTTTTAAGTCCAAAGTCACCACTTCCAAGCACACAAATACAGCAGAGACAGCAGCCGAACCCGGAGCATGCGGGTGCACATTCAGGTCACGCAGCAAACCACCCCTTGCTTTCAACTTCTCAAAAAGCCAAGTAGCTGCATGTCCGGCCAGCAGTCCTGGCGCTGCCCATTCCAACCACACAAAAGACTCTCTCGACTGCTTTTAGACATCGTCTGTGGTTCAAGTCTAAAGCCTGGTGTCAGTTAGGCAGAAAATGAGCCATCTGCTTATGAATCCTCCAGCGGTTCTTCAGTTAGAGATGTGCCGAGACCCCGGATTCAACTCTCACCAAAATGAGAGGTGAGGAGCACGAGTTGTGGGGTAACACATGTGCGGAGCAGACACGGAGGCTCAACTTAACGGCTTCTCTTTAATTAAGAGCTTTTGAAAATAAAGCTTTGCCATGATGAGAGGCCGATCGCAAATCTGGCAAATCAACACCAGATTATGGTGGAGAACAGCACGTTCAGAAGAGTGGTGAAATAAAGACTTTACAGAAACACAAAATATGTTAAGTATTAAAAAAAAAGATCATTAAGTAAGACCAAGTAGTGGAGTAACAAAACCTCAGCTTAGTCCTCACAAAGAGGTCAACAACTAGACACTTGAACTCAAGGTTCAAAAAGAATTTGCCATTTGAGAATCTGTTCTGTCACTCTCTAGGGGCGTAGTGTACCAACATCTGCGTGGATTTTGCATACGTAGAGAGCTGGAAATTTACTTGCGTACCTAAAAAATGTAGACGTTGCAATCTACACGTAGGTTCCCGAGCAGATTCAGTTTACATTTATGCATTTGGCAGATGCTTTCATCCAAAGCTACTTATATTTTAAGCAACGGCCACATTTGGTCAGTTCTTGCTTTCCCTGGTGTTTATACATTCAATAATGTAGAAAACTCTGTGGTATAGTGGACAGGGAGACAGGTTCAAATACCAAACCAGTCATAATTTTCCTGCATCTACTATCCTATCTGTTCTAATAAAGGCAAAAAGGTAAAAAAATAAATCTTGAAAAAGTAGAAACCCAAAGAGAGAGAGAGAGAGAGAGAGAGAGAGAGAGAGAGAGAGAGAGAGAAAGAGAGAGCATCACAAAAGTAGGACAATTTTAATTGGAAAAACTTTTTTCTTTTGTAAGTAATGAAAAAATTATTTTGACAGTTTGTCTGATGCAGTTAATTTTACCATGAAATGGTGCCAATTTTCAATAGGAGAATTACTTTTACAACAAGCTGTGCTTTTAGTAACAAAAGCAAATCGTCGGCCATGTGACAAATTAAAAATCATATGACATCTATTACAAGTTGAGGTGAACTAGTGATAGAGTCCTTGTTTCATACGGTTAGGGACCAGGTCTGAAACCAAATATTTTTTGCACTCCTTCGCATTCATTTGAAGTTTCTCTGAAATGTTCCTATTCATAAATAAAGGTAGAAAACAAATCATTACTAAAAAATGACTGCGTATTATTACCATTTATTGTGGTCACGAACGCATGTTTGCATCTGAATACCTTGTGCATTTTGACATGCATTACCTTGTCCTGTGTCAGTGCTAGAGCAATAGACTTATCTGTACATAGACTTGCTACTTCTCTTAATTGCCTTTAGGAGTTGACTAAGGATCTAAAGGTTGACAAATTAACACATGCAATAAGTGAAGTATAGAGAAGCACATGTTCCTATGTTAATCTGAATATGAACGCAAAAAATGTATACAAAGTTTTTGTGCGTACCCACAAAACATTGGTCAGAACATCAGAACAGAAGCATTTTGATTAAAAAATCTGAAACTTGACCATGCAACTACAGTTGCATAGTGTAATGCAAAAGAACAGGACTCCAGCAAAATAATCAAGGGGCTTTGCAGCCATTAAATAACTGCAGCAGGTGTGATGTTGGACTAACTTTTATCAACATTTCCATCTAAAAACTGGGTCAAAAAATTGTAAACATGCAAAGAAACCGGTTTAAATTAATTGTATTTAAAAATATGCATGTATGTATGTATGTATGTATGTATGTATGTGTATATATATATACACACAAAATCTTATCTAGGTTTTTGAATTTGTACAGTACATCTGAAGAGATAGTATATTTGGATTTTGGGACATTATAGCATGAAGACTATTACAAGTTGGTAAATCAAGTAAAGACAATATTTTTTAATTAGTGGTATGGGGAGAAAAAAAGATAATTGTTATAACATTATTAAAAAAAAGTATGTAAAAACAGGAAGGAAATTTCAAGAAAATATTTTCGAATCCTAAACCTTCGGTCGTACAACGAAACTGATGTTGTTTAACAAGTATTTTTTACTAAAATGTAAGAATTTCCATCTAAAGGTGGGCTTTCTATATATATATATATATATATATATATATATATATTTTTTTTTTTTTTTTTTTGACATATAAAATAAAATGTCCGCAAAGTGTTTCTTCTCACCTCCCCCTCCAACTGCACTGGTCACTCGAGTACTGGGAGCGCGCGATCCGACACAGAAGCACGACCGAGAGTAAGTACGCCAGGAGCGGCGAGAGCATGTTTGTCCACCGCGGTCCCGTCTCCACTCGCTCAATGCGGGATTAAACAGCTCTGCGGCGCAGCAGGTGTGGATTCAGACAGTCCAGCATCGGTATTTTCCTCTACATCGTGTTTTTCTCAAGTTCCGCTTCTGTTTGTTGCTCGTAGTTGAGTATAAACCGTAAACTAACCGAAAGACCGCAAGACTCTCTCCCACGTTCAGTCCATGTCTTGAGACTCGAGTGAAGTGAAGAGTGGAGAAATCCAAACCTCTGAGCTTCGCCGCTCAAAGAGCAGTGGAATACACGCATGCGCAGTCTGCACGAATTAATTACAGAGGGCTGAGCTGGGGGAGTTCATCGAAATGATTGGATTGGATTCCTCTAACTTGAGCCCATGTGCCAATGCAGTTGGAACTTTTAAGCCGTTGAAAATGTAGTCAATTGTAGATGTAAAATTAAGCATTCCCTGAACAAATGTGTGAGTGTAGTTGTGTAGATGTGTAGTTGGCATACATTTTATAACAATTTAGTTGAGTATGAATTTATATAGCCATCTGTCAATGTTCTATTTTTAAAACTTTTAAATATGTACTAAGAGATATGTGGCTCAACAAAAAGTTGTACAGATGGAGCAAGTGGACTATATAATGTGCCTGTTTTACTTCTGGCCCAGATTTAAAAAATAAATAAATAAAAAAAATATATAGAAATTCAAAAGAGAGATATATAGGAAAACAATGTAATTTGTAATTAAGAATGCAATCCACAAAAAATAAGTATAGGAAATAGATGTATTAACCAAGTCGATGACATAGGAGAAAAAGAGGAATAGCAGAATCAGAATCAGAATCAGAATGAGCTTTATTGCCAGGTATGTTTGCACATACTAGGAATTTGTTTTAGTGACAGAAGCTCCACAGTGCAACAGAATGACAATGACAAGACAAGACACATAATTAAAACGAACAATGTACAAAAATACAAATATACAGAAAAGTGCAAAAAAGCAAACACTCACTATACAATTAAATAAGCAAAGAGCAAAATAAGCAAAGAGCAAAAAAAAAAGCAAGAGGAGTATGAACTAATGTACTTACTTTCACATTCCAATAGTGTTTGCGATCCTTCCTTTCATGAGATTGGAGCATGAACTGTGAAGAATATGGACGACGTGAAACCGCCTACTGCCACTAGGCTAAAATGAGGCAAATGGGAGTTTGATATGAGCACTGCCATGACTGTCAGAGAGAGGGTGCATAGAGGACTTCCTGACAGCAGAACAAAAATAAACTTTAAACCCAAAAAAACTATTTAACTTTGTTCCCTGTAGAGATAACTTTCGAAAAGCATTAAAACCATTTGCATAAATAACATAATATTTGATCATGCAATGCTTTTGCAAATACTGCAAAGCAAAAACACTACTGCAAAATAGTGGTGTTAAAAAATAAGGGTGGGATAAAAATATTTAGCATTTTCACAATAGCGTTCTTTCACAAAGACGTCAGAAATCTCCCCCGACACAGTCCCACTTATATTCACCTTTACCTGTAAAGTTGCCCAGATAACTGCAATTGATTTTAATTGACGTCAACAAGGTCCACCAGTGGAGAGTACCTTTTCTGATGAAACAACCCTTTTTCACACAAAATCCTTTACAGGTGTCTTTACATCTAATCATTAATATCTAATCCATATCATGAGCTAAGCACTGACGTATATCTTTATAAAGAATTCCCAGTGCAAAATAAAGATCTATGAAGTCCATTATGGACGTGAGCATAAGCTACAACACTCACTGCAAAAACATGAAAGCGTTCAACTGTTTTTTGAAAGAGAATGCAAATGTTTTTTTTTTTTTTTGCAAAGGAACGCAATCTTTCAGAGAGAACGCTAAAAAATGCAAAAAGTGTTTTAGCCGATGTCCTCAAATTTTTTCAAACCCTGCTTTTTTCTCCTTTGTGGACTCTTTAGCAAAACCATTTTCATAAAGTGGTATTTCAAAATACTGTATTCAGTCTCAGCAGACCAGGCTTTAATGAGTGCATTGCACAAATCACAACCTCTCACTTTTTTCCCTTTAACCCCAGGAAATGATCCACAGTGAATGCTCTTTGGTTTTCAGTGTGTTTTTTTCAAGTTCAAGCTTTTATGTTGCTCTGATCACTCCCGCAGTCCCTACCAGTGATGCATATCGTAGCTCTATGACTTTTCATGAAGTGGTTTTCTAATGAATAGTTTCTCCTGAACACAATGTTGTCACAGCAAGTTCATGAGATCTAAAATCGTGATTTTTGTAACCCAATACCTGTACGATTCTTCTTGTAATCTTTACAGAAAGTTGGCCCTTTCCACTCCATTATATTGTCTCTTTTTTCTTTATCTCCACATTGTAAGTCATTGTAAATACTTCCATTCTGAATTAAATGGTAAATATGCTCTTGTGAAGATTCAAGAAAAGAAAGTTTTAATGGCTGTTATTATTCAATCTTTCGTTCATCTACCAAACCTACACTTATCCTTAATTTGGGTGTGTTAGATTCTATCCCACCTCATAGGTGGTGAAATAAAAGGGTACAGACAACAGTTTGGCAGAGAATATCAACATTTTCAGTCCATCCCCATCTTATACAGCAGACCATGTTGCTTAAAGACTGTGTGTACAATTAATTATGTTTTTCTTTTTAATTTGATGATTAATTAGATTTTTTTTAATGGGAAAGCTACAAAGACATTGTTCTGGTCTTGAAGAACAACCACTTGTCTACGAGTTTAAAAAGCAAATTTTCCAAAGAAATTGTCCAATGTATTTTCATCAGAAAACCTGTTTGACGAGAGAGACTAGCGGAGTCAGGTCTCCCGACTGTTATAGATTCACACGCAGCACTTGTTTTGATACTGGCACATTACAGACCTGCTGCAGTCTTGCTGGATAATGATGAGATCCTGGAAACCGGAGCGGATACCTGTCAGGACAGGCTCAAGCACCTGCAGAGTTTGCCACATCCTTTTGAGAGGTCCCTTGATTGGATTGATGTCTCAGACAATCATTTAGACCAATCTGTTCCTTTCCTGGTGTGTCCTTTATTTAAAAGGACCACTGTTTAAAAATGATCACAGGTTTCTCCATTTGTAGCAATGCATTAAAGTTAAACTGGGAGAGGAATAGCCAAGCTTTGCTACTGTCATGAAATGGAGCTTATTCAGCCCGCCGCCATTTTTAATCGAAGACGAGGTTGTGAAGGACAGCGGATCACCGGTGTTGAATATTATTGTGTACTCGAGTATCAGTAAGTTAGAATTTCCAGAAGTCTCAGAATTTAGAAAAATGTTGATTGTTAAAATTAGACAGGACCGAAATGTCGGGTAAGACTATTTAATAAACAGTTTTTTGTGGGGTAACCCGTGAGCAAACCGCTAACGTTAGGTTCATCTTATACTCCTTTTTTTAAAAGTCTTTTAAAGAATAAAAACAAAGCTCTGAACATAATTGAGACTCCAAAAATTGATAATCTCTTTACAAATTACATAGCAAACCAGTGAACAAACGTATTTGAAACAATCTAATCTTGAAAGTCTGATTTAGACATTTTGAATCTAGCTAGCTAGCTGCATGTAACAAAACCTTTTCCTATGATCTTGAGGTTTTCTTGTCTTTGGTCTGTGAAGTCCAGGTAAACAGTGACAAGACTGAACCTTCCTTTAGCTTCCAGTCAGTGTTTTAAAGAAAATCTACACCAAATCGAGACAAATGGTCATAAATGATTATCTTAATGAAGATAAACTTACTAACATTAGCGATTTGCTAACGAATTAACCCACAAAAACAGTTTATTAAATAGTCTTACCTGAAATGTAGGTCCAAAGTCCTGTCTAATTTTATTGTCTCTATGTTCTGTAACTTGTGGAAACTTTTCTATGCTCTTGTCCTGTAGTCGGCTAAATGACAGACAATTGGGTACACAACATTATTCCATAGTGAACACTAGAGATCCGCTGTTCCTCACAGCCTTTTCTTCGATTCAAAATGGCAGCGGGCTGAATAAGGTCTACGAGAAGGAAGAAGATGGGATTAGATGCAATACTCACATTTATTTCCACACAAACACAGTTGCATAAATAGACGAGACGATGTTCCTTTAACGGAGCTATACTCAGTGTTGGATGTTCTCTCAAGCACAAAGTCATTGGAGGAAAGCAACCCATGATGACTTTACAGGGGAACCACGGTACATGAGGTGAGTTGCAAGTAAGTTCAAAGGAGCTGCTGTAGAATTTGAGGAGAAGAAGTGTAGACAACCCTGTAAAGACGCAATAAGATGCACAGGAGGTCCAAGACACCAGAAAGTGTTCATGGAGAGTCAGGGGACATTAACCATATCTGTGGCATCTGAGGACGAGCATGAATGAGCTTTTTAACAGTTAGATGCGAGTTGGGATTGATCTCTGATTGGCTGACGGGTTCATCTGGATGATGGTTTGCAGGTGAATTACAGCAACAAGACACACTTTAGTTATACTGCATCAATAAGGTCTCTCCAAGACCATGCTTGCAATAAAGTATGGGGGTTCAGGATTTGCTACCTATTTAATAAACTGTACTGTTGCTTTAAAGCTAAAAGTCTTCTGTCACCAAATTAATAGATGCTAATCTAGAAGATTATAGTTCACTTTAATCAAAACTTCTGATTAAAAATCTTGTTTTTTATGTTTGTGGAGGTTGTTCTCTTTTTCAGCTGCCTTTGCCTCTTATAGTTCTTTGAAGGAAGAAATTAAAACGATGCCACAAAGCTCTTAAGCTTGCATCTTTCCATGGAATCTTTCCAGGGAGTTTTGAAGCGACTTTCATTTATTTCAGTACCAGTTTAGCCAGAAAGTCACTGGTTCATTGCCAGCTGATGCATGGAGTTAGCTGAAGATGGAACCCTTTCACCCTATCAGGATTATGAGGGTATAGAAAATTGATTGATGGATAGAAAATTTGGTCATGAATGTGGGTAGGGGATGTCTCTTCTAAAAATTCATTCACTGAAAATACTATTTATACTATACTATACTTGAAGTACCCACTAGGAAATTTTACCAACATATTTTTTTAATGTTTTAAATGAAAAACCTAAGTAGCTTACAGGAACTAATACTGGTAAGGAAATGCTCTAAAATTCTTAATTAGATCTGTATTTTGTTTTCATTTGTTATCATTGCGAAACAAATTTTAATGACTACAATAAATTATCCTTCAACTCAAACCTTTTTGGACTTGGACTTGACTTGGACTCAAACTGCAATTCAGACTACAAACTACACTCTTTCATGACTCGGTCTCAACTGTCCAAGAATTGAACTGGTCTTGGACTCAAATTGGATTGTACTTTTTCTTGACATTGTCTCAACCGTCCTGGACTTGGATTTGTCCTGAACTCAAACTACATTGCACTTTGCCTTGACTCAGTCTCGACTGTCCCCAACTTGGACATGTCTTGAACTCAAACTGCATTCCACTCAGTCATGACTCTGTCTCAACCGTCCTGGACTTGGATTTGTCTTGAACTCAAACTACATTGCACTCTTTCCTGACTCGATCTTGACCATTATTGACTTAAACTTATTTTGAACTCATACTGCACTGCACTCAATCTTGACTCGGACTCGACCATTCTGAACTTGGACTTGTCTTGGACTAAAAATGTATTTTCCTCTGTATTAACTTTGTCTCTACCATCCTGGACTTGGACTTGTCTTAAACTGAAATGGCATTGTACTATGTCTTGTCAGTCTCGATCATTATAGACTTGGCCTTGTTTTGAACTACACTGCACTGCCCTCATTCTAGACTTGTTCTCGACCCTCCTGAATTTGATCTTGTTTTGAACTCAAACTTCATTGCACTTGGTCTTGACCATCCTGGACTTGTCTTGAACTGCACTGCACTGCCCTCATTCTTGACTTGTTTTCGATCCTCCTGGATTTAATCTTGTCTTGGTCTTGACTGTCCTGGACTTGTCCTGAACTCAAACTACATTGCACTTTGCCTTGACTCAGACTCGACTGTCCCCAACTTGGACATGTCTTGAACTCAAACTGCATTCCACTCAGTCATGACTCTGTCTCAACCGTCCTGGACTTGGCCTTGTTTTGAACTGCACTGCGCTGCCCTCATTCTAGACTTGTTTTCGATCCTCCTGGATTTAATCTTGTCTTGACTGTCCTGGACTTGGACTTGTCCTGAACTCAAACTGCTTGAGTTTTTTTATTAAGATTAAACAAGATCAAGATGAAGCAAATAAAGAATCCAACTGGTTCGGATATTAAATATGATGATACATTTTGCTTACATTTCTTCTTTGAAAGTGAATATTCACTGTGACTGTGAAAAACACAAAAAGCAAAGAAGAATTTTGAGTATTGCGCAGTCTGTTTTGCTCTCTATATTCTGGCATACCAAGTGTGAGTCACTCTTGCACAGTCATTTCCTAATCTGAAAAACACAAAATGTAAGGAAGATTTGTTATTATCGTGTGTGAATAAAGGAACCAGGCAATGAAGGATAACATTATTACTCGTTAATTCACTTCATAAAGTTATTGAAAACATTTTCTCATTTTGTAAATTGAAACTCAAGCAAGCTCTCATTGAAATCTTATTAAAATCCAAAAACTGTGAGGCCAACCAGCTGTCTGTATCGAGTGCACCGCTGAGGGAAGAAGAACGACAGGCAGAGCTTTTTTCTCAATGCCAGCTATCACAGCAAATGTCAAGCAGGCAAGTGAGGTTGATAAAATGGTGTTATGAGCTCTGAGTGCACTTAAGTAGGACTGCAGTAGAGCATTCTTGTCATTTTTCAAGCACCTGTAATGTGTGTATGAACCAGATACCTTGCATTCTTCCTTGTGTGTAGAAAACAAATTTTTCTCTCTGAAAATGAAAGATAAAATGTTTCCTTCTCACCAGCTGAGTTCCTTCTAACTGTACTGAAAAGTAGCTTTCACATTTCACCACTGTCTACTCAGCTGTCAGTCTTCAAAATGGTTGTTTTTGCTACTGGTAAAACTACCATCATTCAAACATATCTCTGATGAGTGCACGTGTGTTTGTACCAAGTGTCAATGAATCATTTGTCCAGAATTGAAAAATCTGTCATCCTTCGTGTCTTTCAACACCTCATCATGTCTTTCAACACCAAATTCTGTAAGGAAGAGTTTGTTGTTGTATTCAATGTGCTCTAGGCTGTTTTACTTTTTTACCTGGAAAAAGATGTTGGCTACAGATTTTGTTTTAACTCTGGGAGAAAAATAAAGCGCACAAAGTAAGCAAGGAGCACATTTAAGAATAAATTAAAATGTTTATTTTGAAATTAATATTACATTTGTAAATTAGTATTATTAACATAAAAAGAAAAGCAGTGGTCCCTGAACTGACCCTTGTGGTACGCCATGCGGAATTCCAACTTTGGAATGTTACAACATTTAAAAATTGACAGTAAATTTTCTTGATGTACAAAAGATTTTCATAAAACTTTTAAAGAGGATTACAGAAAAATATATATGATCATGGATCTCTGTCTTTCAGCTGTGGTGAACTTTAATATCAAAGGGTGTCGCCAGTGGTGTCAACGTTAACAACTAATACTTGAGATACAATTAGAATATGATATTATTTTTCCAACTTTTCATGTGGCTTTCACAGACCTACAAATACTAAGGTTGTAGGGTTTCAAATGCATTGGACTCTTCTCATTGGAAGACATTATTTACCAGTTTACTTACTTGACGTCCTCTCTACTTACACCTACGTCATCTCTTCAATGTTTCCTGTGTGATCACCATCTGCAAATTCCAGACCGTGTTCTTGGAGGATCTTCAGCAAGATTTGTACCCTTTGCTCAAGCCGTTCCCATAACACATCAATGGGGTTCAGATTGAGCGCCATTTTGTAGTCAGAACTACAAAATTTTGCCAAGATATTACAAAGTTCCTCAACATTCCTCAAAAGATTCAAATGAAGTAGATAGCTTATGAACTTCTTAGCTGCTAGTTCCCCTTGATAAAAACTTAATGACGGTGAACAAATAAATTTCAGACGAACTAAAATATTAACATATTGATAACGGATAACTTAAAATGTACCAAATATATAGATACCTTTTTTGATTCCTTTAGAAGCAAATGTACTTTTGTGACATCCCATTCTAAATCCTTATATTTTAAAATGGCTCCAACCTACCTCCAAACTCTCAATCTCATTATGGAAGGTTTTCCAAAGGAATGTGTTTTTGATAATTCTGCCAGAAGCACCTCATGTTAAAGTCTTTCATACCAAACTCGCTCATGGATGGACCTTGCTTAGGGCACTGACGCTCAGCTGTGTTGGAACAGGCCCTACAAAGGTGAGAGGCCATTGTTGGGCACAGTGGCTCTCAGACAAAGGCTCTGGGAAGCAGCCCTGGAGAGGAAGCTGACCTGGAATTACATCTAGAAGGCAGAGCTGCAGCATATTAAGTTTATGGTCCAAGCTGTGTATGACGTGTTACCCAGCTCAGCCAACTTGCACATCTGGGGAAAGACCTGCCAACATGTTCACTCTGTCCAGTAAGTGGCACACTAGAGCGCATCCTGAGCAGCTGCCTTTGAATGGTGTTGACATCTGTTGCTACCAAGCAAGTCCTCCTAGTGGAATTAACAGTCCCATGGGAGAAGCATATAGATGGGTACAATGAGGTCTCAAATACCACAGTCTCACAGAGGAATGGCAGAGAAGAGGTTGTAAAGCGGTGGGATATTGAGGCTCTCCTAAGTATAACAGGAGCTGCTAAGATCAGAGCTATCAAATCCACGAAAGAAGCTGGAGAGAGAGCCTTTAGGTGGATCTGGATCAAGAAGAACACATGTCAGGGTCTGATCAGACTCTGGGTCACCTGAGGGAGGCTGTCTGATATTGAGAGACCCGAACACCCAAGGGTCTCAGGATACATCACTGATAATGTGACCCGATGCATCTCTAGATGTTTCGATACACAGAGTATGGAAATGTCCAAAATTTCTAGTTATGCTGTCTTTCATTAGAGCTAAGGAGCCAATCCCAGCTCCTGAAAAACAACCCTGCAACATAATGCCCCTTCATCAAAATGCACTACTGGCACAATGCAGTCAAACAAGCAACCATGAGTTCATCAGATTGAGATATAGAAGTGTGGTTCATAATACCATGCTTTGGTTAAGTATGGCTGGATGCAGCTGGTTCGCAATGGAATCTAATTAATTATAAAGATTCACATTCAATGACAGGACCACTCTGACATTCACTGAGACCCTGAATGTGGCCCATTTTTGACGAATGTAGTTGGTATGCATAGAATTGGCGAGCAAATACTTTTGGCAATTACACAAGTTTACTTACCCAAACCAGCCTAGCATTCTTAACATATACAGGGCGATCCAGAGTAAGGAGTCCAGGAATGGCAGGGACTTAGACTTGGGAAACTCTCCACACTTGAGGATAATGCCCTGTAGTGTAGTTAAGGGGTAGAGGTCGGGCAGGTTGACCAAACTTGAATGTTTCTCTGATAGGAACATGCTTATATATGATACAAAATGCGCTTTATAAGTGTTGGTATCGGGAGATGATAGACTAGTGTTAATAAGACCTTCAAGTTTCGTTATGTAGTCATATAGTGGGCATACTAGAGTTGGCTAACATTGAGTTTCGAAAAATGGAATAGTTTTCCTAATGTTGAAGTAATCCTTTTAAAAACACGAAAGTAGCTCCATAGGTTTTTAGGAGAGTGTTCAAACACTCCAAAGTGTTTGAGATGACATTAAAAGTGATTGTTTGCTTTACTCACCTTTATTTGCTGTTTTACCCCTCATAATGCCTTCAAGCTGTGTCTATCAGCCAGATCATGCTGTACCTCGCTCCCAACGTTCACCATAAATCTCTCCCATCCCTCACCCACAAAATCCTCCCTAGAGGGTCTCGCTGACACCTGGACTCACTTCAGCAGGTGGAGGCTTATTATTTTATGATTCCAGAACAACATCCCAATTTAGAACATATTTAAGTTTGGAATTACAAGTAGCCTTTGGGATTTCTTTAAAGTAAAGTTAAGTCAGAGATCTTTTGCCAGTCATTGCTCAAGTGTTATGCAAACTGAGAACTATGTGGAGCATATTGGACGCACTCCATTAAACAGTTTCATGGACAAAGCTAATTTTTTGTGATGTAATTGAGCTTCAAAGTAGGGCCACTCCTCTTTATTATAGAGCTCAACGGTTTAAACTCTCAATCCCAAATTCTTTGGCATGTTTCTGGCTAAACAGGTTAATTATGTATTTCGTAAGTAGATTACTGTTGTAATGGCAAACGTTACGGCAGTAAATCGTTTAAAATCTTGTCAAAAGCAAAAAATGAATAAAAATATGTTAGTTTTTACAAGATAAAATATAACTTATTTACTGACCTCTAGGTTGGCAATTATTCATTACAAAATTATTAAAAAGACGTATTCTAGCAAGAATTTGTTAAAATTATTGAAGGCAAATTTAATAATGAAAACCACATCTCAAAGTGTCATAACCCACACACGAAATTTATAAAATCGAAATATTTACGAGCCTATGTTTTTGTAAGAGTTTGAAATAGCAGTAAAAAATAGCAGAAACTGGCATATTCATTGTTGCCACTATGTGGTATTACAACGGAAACCACGGTAGAATGGTATTTATATAAAAAAATGAAATATAACAACTAATAATAATAAAATCAAAATTCATCTAACTGCACAAAAACAAAAAAGCTTTGCAGTTTAAAAGGTCTTTCAATGAGACTGCCAGAGTTTGATAGTGATTAAATAAAATCTAGAGGAGTTTGTTAAAGTGGTATATTTCATGTTGCCACTAGTTGGCACTATAACTGACTGTTGGTTGTTATATGGATTTGTTCAGACATTGATTCTTTTACACACATGGCAAAGTTGAACCTGATCGCACATTGCATGGCTTACCATGACA
This sequence comes from Danionella cerebrum, assembly GCA_007224835.1. Lineage (NCBI taxonomy): Eukaryota > Metazoa > Chordata > Actinopteri > Cypriniformes > Danionidae > Danionella > Danionella cerebrum. Next base: position 60,228 of record SRMA01025648.1, read on the forward strand.
ACCTCCTGTTTATTGCAAAATTTTGACTATCTATGGCTGCCATTGGCACATAGTTTAACAAACTCAAAAAAGCTTTGCAATCTACCACCACATATGGCTTTAGATAAGACTGCTGGAGTTTGGAGATGAACAGATAAAATCTCTAGGAGGAGTTCAATAAAATACGACTCAAGCAAAAGTGGACATTTTTGACGTTTTTTGCAAAACGTCATTTTTTAAAAGGCACTCCATATTACATTGACACATGTTTGCCAAATTTCATTCGCCTACAACAAACTGACACATATTATAAGCTAACATGTGTTTGGTGCTGCTATAAAGCCATTTTGCCACACCCCCTTTTCAACCCTGATCAGACATAACTTTTAACCAGTTCTGACGTGTGTGTGAGCTCTCAAAAGTGTCTGCAAAGCCACAAAACTGAGCAAATTCAAAAGCTTTCAATGCATCAACGGTGCCGAGTCCTAATAAAAGATTAATACTTTTCAAATCACACAGTAGGCAAATAGGTTACTCTTAGGTAATTCTCACGTGATGTAATGCAGTATGGGGTTATTACATAGTAAAATGTATGCGAAGTGGGATTTCCACCTAAACCAACTTTATCAGCTGTCTTACTTCTGAGAGTCGGTGAGGTGTCCCCCACTGCCTCATGGGATTGAGAAGTTCTTGAAGTGTGAATGATGTGTGCGCTATGGAATCTTCGCCATCTTTGCGTTGTTATGAGCAATGCTTTGTTTACAATGCTCTACTGACTGGGATACGGCGAAGAAAATTTTTTACACAACATGAAGATCATCCTACATTCACATTTATTCCAAGGGAAATTCATCCTTTGTATTCTTTTAGAGAGGGAACATAACATTAGTAGCAGCTGTTTGTGGGTGGAAGCTATTGGTTCTACAGTGTTAGCATTAGCAAACAAACTTTGACTCATACAGTTTAGGAGGGGCTCTTCCTCTTTTCAGATCAGTATCGCTGGTCTGATTTTGATACAGCCCCTGTGGTGGTTCGAGTGGCCTCTTCTTGGCTGGCATTCTAGTGTGGGTGTGTGAGGAAAGGTCTGGGTTTGCTTGCTGAAGACAATCATTTTAGATATGCTCGCACTGCGAAGTGGGCAGACCATAAAAAGCATCAAGCATTGAACAGCTGATGGTAGTGGACAGGCGTGGAGAGCATAGCGTGGGGGTGAAACATTCAGTTCCTTGTAAGTCCCAAAGGCTTTCCAGGGTTAACAAATAACATGCTTCTGTCTTACTGATAGATTCTGCTGCTGCTTGTCGAGAATTTACACATGTATACGGCAGATGCTTTCTTTCATTGTGACTTACAGGTGGATTTCATAGTTTATCAGCTTTGAATTGAAGAAACAAACTTATTTTTTATCTGTGCCTCAACAAAAGTTGATCCTACCAAAACTCTGGTTTTAAATTTGGTCCAAGGCTCCATCTTAAATTCAAGCCGAGGATTCATTATACAATATTATAAGCAAACTTATTACATAATAAGCACAAATTTTCTGCTACGGCTACAACAACAACCGCAATTCTGGCTCATGAAAAGGGAATATGAATGCATGACATGGATTTGTTGCAACCAAATGGAAATTATTACTAAGCATTCATCTTTTATCCATCAATCCATCCATTCATCCATCCAGTCACCCTCACATACTCACCCACCCACCCTTCCATCCATTCATCCGTCTGGTCACTAGTCTCCCAACTCACTCACTTTCTCATCCACCCATCCCTCCATCCATCAAATCCGTCTGTCTGTCCTACTGTACTGTACTAGTAAGCCTAGCCCATCCATTGATCTGTCTAAATCTGTCTGACTACTTAAACTCACCCACCCACCCACTCACAGACTCACCTACCCATCCATCCAGCTGTCTGTCTACTAGTCTGCCCAGCCCAAACATCTGTCTGACCACTTACCCACCCACCCACTTACAGACTCACCCATTCATCCGTTTGTCCGTCCACTAGTCTGCCCAGCCCATCCAACTATCCATCTGTCATCTCTCTGACCACTCACCCACCCACCCACTCACAGACTCCCCCATCCATCCGTCTGTCTGTCCACTAGTCTGCCCAGCCCATCCATCTATCCATCTGACGTCTGACCCACACACTCGCTCACAGACTTACCCACCCATCCATCCATCATTACATCCATCCATCTCTTTGTCCATTATTCTGCCTAGCTCATCCATCCGTCTGACATCTGTCACTTACCCACCCACACACTCACAGACTCACAGACCCACCCATCCACCATTAGTCTCCACCATTAGTCTCACTAGTCTCCCAACTCACTCACAAACTTACCCACCCATCCATCCATTAAATCCATCTCTCTGTCCACTAGTAAGCCTAGCTCGTCCAACGATATGTCTAAATCTGTCTGACAACTTACCCACTCACAAACTCACCTACCCATTCATCCATCTGTCTGTCCACTAGTCTGCCCAGCCCATCCATTCGTTTGACATCTGTCTGACCACGTACCCACCCACTCACAGACTCACCCAACCATCCATTCATTCAACTGCCCAACTCACTCACATACTCACCCAGCATCCATCCATCAAATCTGTCTGTCTGTCCACTAGTAAGCCTAGCCCATCCATCCGTCTGACCAATTACCCACACACCCATTCACAGACTCACCCACCCATCCTTCCATTTATCAGAGTGTCCACTAGTCTCATCCACCCATCCTTCCCTCATTCCACTTGACTGTATGGATCTGTGTGACTGGTTGGGTGTTTGGTGGTGGGCAGGAGGCAGTAGGCGCGAAACGGCAGCCACGTTCTGTCACCTCCAGTGTGTGAATGTGGAGTGAATAAATAATTCTCTGAAAATTGTAAAGTGTCTTTGAGCGTCCAGAAAAGTGTAGAAATTGAAGGCATTGTTATTATAATTATTATTAGCCAATCCATCCATCCATCCATCCACGTTTGTCTGTTTATACATTTGTCCACCTACCCCATCCATTCATTCATCTGTCCATTAATTTGTCTGTCCACTTGGGTGCCCAAACTTCTGTCTGGACACCCTGAGAAAGGTGCCTAGTATAGGTCCCTGAGTAAATCCCTAGAATAGATAGATGTGGTCCATACTACATGTCCCAGGTAGAAGTGTAAATTAAGCCAAAACCACTTGAAGTTGACCAACTTAAACAGCATGCCTACACTACGCTTTTCTTCCAGTTCCCTCACAGACAAATTGAGTTCCATACAGTTTTTTGTGTCTGAATAACTTTTAGAGGTAATGCACACCTGCACAAATGACAGCCTTTACCTTCTCAACTGGTTTTACATGCTTTCTGCAACAGTGTTTTGCCCTCGTCAACACCGACGACAGATAAACACAAGGCGTTCTGACAAACAGTGATTTCATTTTACACTTGTTTCACTCAGAGGAACTGTAAACAACTGATTTCGATCCCAACCAGGTTTTGCTGCTCCAGGCCTTTGTTTTCTTTCTGAAGGATTTACAGATTGTTTGCCCAGATAAGCAAAACAGCCTTACCTTTAAAATTTTATGACTATACTATTTGATCAAAAAACAATGAGTGCTCCATTCCTTGAGTCGAACGTAAAACATTAACCATTGTAAAATGTTAACCTAAATGCTTTGATCGGCTACACCTTCAGATATAACGAAGGTCTGTTCTTCTAGACATCAACAGGTGCTTAGTGATTAGGGTCAGAGGTTATCACAGTTCCGTGAGGCGGCAGTGCCTTTGTGTAATCTTTGGATTCAAACAAATGCTCTCTTGTTTCTGAGATTGCGTTGAAGACGTGCCAAGTTTTGAAGTTGGATGGACATTGGTTTCATTTGCTCAAATTATACATAAGTGTCGACAAATCTGTGAGTAAATACCCGATGCTGTTTGCTCATCAAAGGCATGATCTTAGCAATGAGACTAGATCTCACACTGCAAGATTTCAGAATGATATTACTTGAAGGAAAAGGAGAGGAAGCGACCAGATTTACTCAACAATGGTCACCTAAAACAAGTTCTCAACAGTTCTAATTTTTTTTCTCCTTTCTCAAAATGTTTTTCCTTTTCTGTAGAGGTAATTTCATAGAAAGTACTGCACAATGTTGGTTTGTCAAAGCCATAATATTATTATGTTTTTTGCTTTGGACAGAAAAATAGACTTTTCAAATTACAGTCTCTAAACTTCTGTCAAGACATCCTAACTGGTCTTACTTGGGTTGCTATATCTTTTCAGACTGGTTCCCCTAAAGGAATTCTGGTAAATTGCTGATAACGCCTGCAATGGACTGCGACCTGTCCATGGTGTACCCCGCCTCTCGCCCAATGTGAGCTGGAGCCAATATGTTCATAAAATATTCAATGAAATAAAGTTTTATCATTTGTGAACTTGTGTTATTGAAGTAGCATATATTGTTCCCCAATGAAATGCCCCTACAGAATGTTTTAAAAAAAATGATAATCAAAATATTTTTTTGACAACATAGAAGATATTTTAGTTACACAATGTTCCATTTAAGTCATGAATTATTATATTATTCGTGTTAAGTAGAGCACTTAATGACCCGTAAAAAAGAGTGAAAGCATAAGGGAACAACTGAAGCAAATAATTCATTTTTATCTTTGCAATATTTCTTCAATGGAAAGTTCCCCTTGACATCCCCTTACATTCTTCAAGCAACCACTGTTTCCAATAACAAACTTATTTTTAAATCTGATGTAGTTTATACTGTAGTGTGCATATAAAGAAGACCTACTTCACCATAGACCATCGTAAGGACACTCTCTCTCTCTGACATAAAGTTCATTTGTTTCTTATTTTCCAAACTAAATGTAATCTACTTATGGTTTCAGTAATCTTGTGTAGATTTCTTACATAAACAGATTTGTCATCCAAATTGGACCGTCTCAGCACTTTACATTAAAACCACCAGAAACCTTCTTTTCAAACTAAAATGCTTGGCTTTTCATTCATTTTTGAGCACAAGCCAAAAGTCCCCTGAGTGCTGAAAACAAAGCCACATACTGAAATAAATATTCAGAATCAGTCAGCAATGATTTGAGGAGAAGCATTCCTTAAGATTTACAGCTTATGGAGAACTCTGAAGACCTGGTCAAGCTTAGATTGAACGTGACCACATTTCCATATCACTGCATGACTTGGCGTCAAGTCTGTAGGTTTCTGTTTCTGATGAAAAAAGGGAGTGAGTGAATACCCAGAAGAGGTTTGGTTCAATTACTGCAGAAATCTTGCAAAATGCTTGCTGTCATCCCACAGAAAAACAAAGCTTGGATCATTACACATTACAGTGACAAACATAACGTGCTGAGACAAGAGGTTTCCTCATAAATGCTGCCTGTTCCCCAAAAAAAAAACAATCTTTTTTTCATTTTCATGTGAAAAGTGCTGAAAAGTACAGAAAACCGTTTTTTTTTTGTTTGTTTTTTTTACGTTTTGTAACTGTTTTGGAATGTTAACTCGTAGAAGTTTGGGGCATATTTTACAATTTGTTCTAATAAATGATCTTTAAAACAGTTTTGGTGGCAATTTTTGATAGCATTTTTTTATTACAACCCCAGATTCTTTTTTACAAATATTTTTTTTTTCACTATTTTACACAATGATTCCTCAACAATCCTAAAATTAATAAAAAAAAAAAAAAAAAAAAAAAATATATATATATATATATATATATATATATATATATATATATATATATATATATATATATATATATATAATTCAAATATTTTTATTACTGGAAAAATCAAAAATATTTATAACAAAAACCAAAAGTGGTGAGACAAAAATAAAAAAATTCATAAATCCCCCACCAAGCAAAGATAAGGTCAAAACAATGTAACATTTTATACAAAAACAGTCGATGCCCTCCTAAACTTTACTATACACTGTTCCAAGCACTTTGTTCCTTTGTGCTTTTTTTGTGCCAGAATTTCGAAAACAAAGGCCATATCACAGGTCTTGTACTTCCAAGAGTTATCCCTTCTTTTCACCACTAGATGGCATTGGTGGCACCAATTTAAGGTCTGGTACGATCACCCATTTTCTCACATTTTATTTCAATTACCTTGCAAATTATGTGTCATAACTCTTCTAATGTTTGTTTAAAACCAAAAATAAGAAAACTAACTACCTTTTAGTAACCTATACATTATATTTGAAATCAAAACCACTGCTTTGATTGGCAAACGCACCAGTGCCAGGGGCTAAAATAGGAAATCAAACATCTCAAAAGATATCAAAGCAGCTGACTATATGCTCTGGAACCAATTTGTTTATTCAAACGTCCTTATCTCTGACAAAAAAAAAAATAAATAAACCGTTGAAATGTGCCTATTTGAACCTATTTAAAGCCGTTAGCCTACTTTATATACAGCTGAGCTCATACGTTTGAATACCCTGGCAATTTTTTTTTATTTCTTTTTGACATTTTTGAATGTCCAGTAAAATCTTCCTATCAATTTTGACCAAGTTCCTTGTGGCTCCACACATCCCCAAGACATCAGTGGCCCACCTCCGTGCTTCAACGTTGACTCATCTCCAAATTTAGCGTATATGTTTGTGGCCAAAAAGTTAAACTTTGGTCTTGTCGTTTCAAAAATAGTCGTTTCAGGCCAAAATCACCATGTGTGTAAACTTTTGATCAGGGTCATTTGGAAAGTTTCTGTTTTCAGTATGATTTAAAAAGAGTAAACACAGTTCTTTGACTATTAATGGCTTCACAAAACCAATAATCATAAGTGGAAAAAAATGTGTTGGCCTTATCATTCATATTTTCTGATTAATGGCCAAGAAAACTTATGAGCCCGACTGTATACCTGCTTCTGAAAACCAGTGCTTCAGAAAGTGCACTCATGTCTCAAAGCTGTGTATTATTTTATTATTTCAGTGCCTTTAATCCTCTTGTATAGTGCAAACTGTGAATACAATCCCAAAATCTGGTCATGTGACATCTTCACATGCAGCAACATCTATGGCAGACTTTGACCAGATGGACCTGCTTGCTCCACCAATTGCCATGTAATGTTGGTTGACATTTGTTTTGGTGTGGCTCTGTGATGTACTGGCAACCTCTCACGGGTGTTTTCCACCAGGAGCCTGTGACCTTGAAACAGATAATGAAAATTATTTTTGGAAATTAGATCTCTCGCAAAATATTACATAGTGAACCTTTAACAGAGGCATGGGCTCCTCCTCCAGCTACTAGTAGCTTAGCTTAGCATGGACAATTGTATCTAATTAGACCAGTAGCATTTAAATATAAATTGTAATACAATCAGAAAATGAAACTATATTTTGTAAGCAGATGTTTATAGGAGTGCGCTGTATTCTTAAATATGAAAAACATTTTTAATGTTGATACTTTGATCATTTTATACTGAACAGCTTCAGGTCTAATTGACACTCTGTGATAAGCTATACTGAAAGTGACCTCGAGAAAATTGTAATAGTTACAAAAGCAATTAAAAATGTTCGGAAATGGAGAAAGGCTAATTAAAATAATATATGTAATATATAAATAATTTAAGATACATTTTACAATGTGTTACAATAATTCTGAAAATCACACAAATACGCAGCTCTTTTTCTACCTCTCTCTCTATATATAAAGATTTAACACAATTTTCACAACCAATTGTTTTAAACTTTGTAATTTAGTAAAACAGAGGAAGTTAATATAAGGTAAAGCATGTTTAGAATAGTTTTTATTTTTTATTAAATGAAGGAACGGTGATCTGAAGGTGCAGCATCTGATTGATAAAAGTCCAGCTGTAAAAATACGAGGGTTGAGACGGAGCACCACCCCGGGCACACGAAGACACACTCCTCGCACACACTCGCACGCCTACAGGCACACGTCAACATGCTGCAGGTCACATACGCTGCCGCGGGTGGAAAAACACACACTCCTTGAGTTCAAAGGGTCATATATGAGACTTTCCAAACATTTCAAGAGCTTCTTGGTTCAAAAATTCTCTTTCGCTTTCAAATAAGTGGCTTAAATATTCATCTAAAAGTCCTGTTTTGTCTGCAGAATACAACATTAGCATCTGTAATATAATCCTATCCTAAAATATTGCCATGTCCACACAAACAAATTGTGCATATTTGCCTCGAAAACTGCATCCTGAAGTTATATCAAGTAATTTTTTTAATGAGTATTGTAATAGAAAAATTACAGTGTACAATTCTATTTCTCACATAGAACAGGAAATACATCACAACCAGGAAGTTACTCGAATAAAGTTGGACAGATAAGCTCTGCCCTTTTGTCTTCTGATGCTGAGAGAGCTCTCTGAGCAGTGCTGTGGTTAGCAAACTCATGTTTAAGCTAAAAAAAGCCACATTTTATGTTAAATCTTCTTAAATCGTGCATTTAGAGTGTTCTTACTTGGATTAGAATTAATTTCTATAATAGTATTCTGCATTGAGTTTGCCAAAACATAGGTGCCTCTATTCTGTGATCACATAGTAGAGTAATCAACATCTTTTCGTCCGCAATTAGTCAAACAAAGACGATGCAGGCATAATGCACAGGGGGTGAGAACAATGACAAACCCCACCTCATGCTGTTTTTTGTGTTACATGAAAACGATGCAGCGTTTACGTGTGGATGAACAGCAAAACTATCCGAGAGGATAGGGCCTACGACCTTTGCTAACAATTTAAAGGCATCGAGGGATTATTGTAGCATTCCCGATCCAGCATCATTAGACCTGGCATTCAATGGCTCTTTCCTGTGCGGTGTTTTTATGAAGTCTTATTTTAGCATTTTTTGTGCATTATTAGGGCTCCAGCTCCAAAGGTGAGTAGAAATCCGCTTATAATTGCTCAAGGTCATAGGTGAATGACCTTTAGCACACGCGTATGCTACAAAATCTGAAATATTTGTAATATGGATTTCCAAAATCAACAGGAAGTTGGCTATTTTTCAAAAACCTCAAAAAATGATCACCTTTGCTCGTGTCGGACTTTAACAAACTCCTCAAAGATATTTTATCTGTTCATTTCCATACTCCATCAGTATTATCTGAATTATCTTAGTATGTTAAATTTCTAAGCTTTTTTCACTTTTACCACGTGGTGTGGTGGATGGTGCACTGGACACATATCTGTGGTTGAGCAGGAAGATGCAGGTTTGAATTCCCATTCTTCCCCATCTGTCTCCATACTGTCCTATTGGTTCCGAATAAAGGGAGTGAATAAGATCTTTTTCTAAGAACACGGGGGTAAAAAAGGAATGATCCTTACAGGCCACAAGAGTCTCACAGCTGTTTGTGTTTGACAACACCTGTCTGAATGATTCCAATAACCACCAGAGACAGTAATGCAAGACCAGACATGAGTCAGTGCAGGTGAAGAGAAAGAGAGAGAGCGAGAGAGACAGAGAGAGAAACAGCTGACAGGTGCTGAACAAAAAAACTGTAGAAAAAGTAAAAAACAAGAAGACATACATACTTCATAACTCTGCTATTCTAATTAGCAGCAGTTCATGAAGTCAGTAGAGTGAACAAAACAAACAATTTGAATTATACCATGTGAAAAATAAAATGTACTGAGTGTACTAAAATGTAACATACTTTGTGTACTTGAAGCAGTATTAATCTTCATTAGACTTCAAGTGTGTTCATGATTTGTTTAACCTGAAGCATGCTGCTTTTGAGCTTTGTACTATTTTAATTAGCTCAAAGCTCAATTTGAAGAGTATTTAGTAAACTTTTATGTGCTAAAGTTTGAGATGTTCCGCTCTTTCAATGGCTCTTGATTTCAGAATTTTTTGTAGACCTTTACTTTACCACAACTTTGCGAAAAATGGCTTGTATGTCGAAAACCCTTTCCTGTGCAGTGTTTTTAAAAAAAGTTTTATATAAAGTTTATAAACGTGAATTTCACACACCGCACATGTCAAAACTTGAAAATTTAAATCTGATTGTGGATCGAAAAGTGGACTCTATAGCACCACCTAAGGCATTTCAGTATATGGCACGCTATGTGTGCACAGCATTTAAAATGTCGTTATAAATAGGAAGTTGTTAATTTCTCAGACCTGCAATGTCTAGTCAGGTTCAAATTTGCCAAGCGTGTTAAGACCATATCTGAATGTATCTAAATAGCAAACTATAGTGTCGGATATAGCGCCACCAAGTGTCAACATGGAATATCCCATTTTCTGCAGTTCAAAACTGCTATTTCAGAGTGTGTTGAAGTGAATTCAAAGGATAATTGTTAAAATTACTGAAAAAAAGCCAAATTACCGGTAAATCATATAAATCACAACATAGTGTTGTGAATTCAAGGGGGCGCTATGAATGAGATCAAATAATTTTCTGTTATTTTTTGGGACAATCACAGATGTAAAAATCAATAAACAAAGCACCTTGTGAATATTTTCTGTGGCCGCCTGGTGGCGCTAAAACTGTGTGTGTATTTTGTAGATGTGTTCAGACATGGACTAATAACATAGTTGGGAAATTTGGGGCCAATTAGACATTGTATGGCTGAGTTTGAACAACTTCCTGTTTATGGTGAAATTTCGACTTTCAACAACCACAATGCAGACATAGTGTGTATGCTATAACTATAAGCTTCGCAAATTAAAATTCCATCTCCAGGTGGAGATTGGAGACGAACAAATAAAATCTCTAGGAGGAGTTTGTTAAAATATGACATTAGCTAAAGTGGCCATTTTTTAAGTTTTTGTAAAAAAACGGACTTCCTGTCAATTTTGGAAACGCGGTCCATGTTGCTGAATTTCATTAGTGTACAACAAATTTATTAGGGAATTATAAACTGAAACATCTGTTAGGTGGTGCTATAAAGACTTTTCGACACTCACTTTCGAATCCAATCACATCTAATTTTTTAACAGTTCTGACATTTGTGCCAAATTCTGTGACTTTTGTGGGAATATTTAGACCCTCAAAATGCACAGAAAGCCACAAAACAATTATACTCTGAGCAATTACAATAGGGTTCTATGCACCTTTGGTGCCCGAATTAATGAAACCAAATTAAAGATGGTTCTGCTTGTGTTTGATGATCTTAATTGCTGTCTACATCTAGGACTGAAATAAAAAGTCTTGGATGCTCAATATGTTCAGGGTTTCTTTTCGTCACGGCTCAATCACTGATCTGTGTTTAGTTCCGTAGCATCCATCAAATGAGAATGTTTTCATTATTATGATTTTCCATAGTAGCTCTTATCAGAAAAACACACACCTATGATAGGGGCGTACGCTCACACTTCCTCCTTGTGTCTCGCTTCACATCCTGAGGGAGTAAATCAAAACTATTAGCCGAGCGTGCCATGGAGTGGCCGGAAACCCTCTGGAAGCATAGATGGCTTCTGGATTAAGACCAAACTGACCCTGGTCTCCTGCTGAGGGAGCTTCTCTAACTTTCATCCGTTGAGGAAACATCTGGACATCAATGACCTGGACCTGTGTGTTTGGTGATGTTTGTCAGAAACTTGATGATGTAAGGCTGGTAAGCTCTTTGTTTCTTGTTAATGTATCAATTCCAAAATCTGGAGAAGATTCCACACATATATGGAGAAGAATTTACCAGTAAGGATTAGCTGCAATTGTGGTTCTAGAATCAGCCAGATTTTCTGCAGATGGCTCAAGCCCAACCCACTAAACATGCATCCCACATCCACTGAGAATGGACCCCCATCTACATGTCATCCTATTGGTGGTACTCCCTAATGGTATCCCTAAGGATTCGTTGACGTTATTTACCTACAACTAATGAGACAACAGTGGGCGGGGACGTTCATTGGGTGGGGCTGCATTTTCAGTGCGTCTACAGTCGGCAATATTTGCTGTGATGGGTGAGTTGTAACTTCAAAAAGTTCCCCCTACCTCTGTCTAGGTGACACTTCCCGTATGGCGAGTTCCTGCAGACATGTTTAACTATTATCTCTTGATCTTTCTCCTCATCATGTCAATCGTTGCGGAGCACTAGATGAGCAGAGACATGGGTTGGGTTGTTTTTGAAGTGTAACATAGTCTGTCCGTCCACCAGGAGACAAAGAAGAGCTGTAGCATTCATCGTCATGTGTGAGTGAAGGATAGCCCCACTGTGTGTTGATAGAGGTGAGAGGGAAGGGGTCGAAGGTCACACCTGCTGATAATTCAACTGTCTGAATCAGACAATTCCCCCACACCAATGTACCTTATTGAAACTGACAAAGATGGGCATGTCAAAAAAACATCTGGTTCTCTTTTAGATGTCCTTTGAACCTTTGAATGGTAAGAAAATAAGTGCAACTAACCAAAGTTAAGAGTTTAGGCTTGAACAAATTGAAAAGTTAAAAGGTCAAATGTTGCGAATCAGCCTAGTGGATGATAACTTACAATATTTGATTAGATTAGGGTCAGGGTCATTAAGCATAAACCAGTATTCAAAGAAATCAAGTACGGTGATACCTCAAGATACGAAATTATTCTGTTCCAGGTTGGCCTTCGTATCTTGAATTTTTCATATGTCAAAGCAAGTTTTTTTTATCTAAAAAGGGTTAATCCGTGTAATGGCTCTCAGAAACAACAGTATAAGTTGAAAAAAAAGGAAAACCAGAGAAAAATCAAGTAGCGTTTCTTCAATCCTTAAATCTACACATTGTTAATGTAATAATTGATAGTTAAACAATCAAAACACAATAAAATAAATGCAAAATAATATCTCCACAAATGTGAAACCTTCCCTTGCGAATTTACAAATTACGAACACCAACACGAAACCAAAATCCGAAAAGATATAACGTGGAACTTGGTTTATACAGTGGAATGTGCTGTTCTGTAGCGCAAGTAAGAGGAGATGCCTTTAGCTTTCGTTTTGTGAACAGCAGTTTCCACTTTATCACGACGCATTATTGGTAATCTACACATAATGTTCTGCTTGAATCACTAGACATTGTATAAATACTTGCTAAACTCCAAGGAAATCATACAAGATTTGGATCTTCAAATCTGCTGACATATTTTTGTATTTGCAGCAAATTTGTGTACAGGCGACAAAACTTGATCTTTTTGTCTTGATTAAATTATAAATCTTTTTTTTTTCAACTAATTTCAGTCGCATTGAATTAATTTCATATGAAAATATGAATGTTTTCATATCAGCATTATGTAATAGCAATTGATCAATTAAAAGTCAGGGTAATGATCACTAAGGTAAGTAACTTTGAAAGAATAAATGAATAAATAAAAACCTCTAATGGAATTTGGTCATTGTCGGGCTGCAAGGATGCAAATGTTGGGTTGTTCACGCTCACGGTTGGTTTATTGACAATAAAAGGTACGAATGTACATGTTTTTTTCTGTGGAATCTTTTAAAGGGGATGTATCGCTTCATCTTGGTGCTGATCACAACTGGGGGCGATCCATGCAGAAACCAGAACCAGGAACTGCAGCCAGAGTGAGCAGAGAGTAGAGAGCCGGGAGCAAAAAATTCACATAAAGCAGGGGAGAAAATCACAGCAGGAAGTGGAACCGCTGGCAGTTTTGTATCTTATTATTTACATTTTTATTTTGAGTAAAAACTTACCTTTGACTAGTTTCTTTTAAATACTTGCTCATTGCTTTTAAAGAATATTTTTTAATACAAACAAAATAAACTTTGATATTGGACTGATTCAGACAAAGGCAAATGATTTCATTTCATATCGATGAAGATATGTTATTCAAGCAAAAACAGCAGGAAAACTCTTTATAGCAGGGAGCAGCCACAAATGAGGTGTTTCTGGGGATGTGCCCCATTACACAGAGGAACTGTGGATTCAGAATTTCCACATGAACAGATCTATTTTGAGTTGTGAAATGCTTTGACAGAAACATTCGAATCATGCAAGATTGAGCCTTTTTCAAAAAAGAAACGCAGATCCGGTGATATATATATTAGGCTATTTCTGAAAAATATATCTATAGTGGAGTGAATGAAATAGAAATCAACCTCAAATCTTCAAACCAGCCTCAACAGTTTCAAAAACTTTCCCAGACAAAGATTTCAAAGCAGACTGGGCTTTCAAGTTGTGTTAAACAAGCTAGTCAACATAGTAGCACCAGAATAATAACTCCACCAGTGCTGTTAGCTCAGAACTGGCACAAATTATTGCAAGTCCAGTGAATTTATCTACTGTCTAGTGCAATTTCAAAAATAGAAATATTTCGTAGTTTAGTCCTTTAAAGGCTAGGAAGCATGCTATAATGAGTGTCAGCAGTCAACAGTGAAGCATGGTGGAGGTTGTTTCAACATTTGGGGCTGCATTTCTGCAAATATAGTTGGAGCATATGCAGGCATTTGGTTTATTTTGCATCTTTCACTGGATTTTTTCGTAATTGATGAAAATAAATGATCATCATTGTGTGTGCGTGTACAAGAATCTCAATAGTTAGAATATAATTAACGACCCATACTAACTTAAAGTGCCCCTGTGGTGTGATCAAATAGCTCATATTCTGTTTTTTGCAACAGGCTTGCATTGCTTTTCCATCATGAAAACTGGTTTGTTGGGATTTGATTATAGAATGCAGTGTTTGATATTGAAGGTATGACAATTTGTCATTATATGACCCTAAATATTTGTTTTTTTTTATACAAATGTTTTTTCAAACCTGAAATTGTACAAAAAATACAATTCTGGGTTTTCAGTTGAGTCATTTTCTTTACTGCAAAAATCTCACAAATTGAGAATGAACAGTTTTTTATGTTTTAGAACAAAAATCTGCACGTCCACTAACCCTTAAACACTGTTCCAAACACTTTGTGTGCCCATGTGCTTTTTTGTGCTTTGACTATTTAAAAAACACAAGCTATATCACAGGTATTGTACTTCTCAGGGGAATTCCTTCTATTCGCCACTGACAATATGATTTCACATTTTTATTTGAATTACCGTATTTTTCGCTGTATATGCAGAGCGCCGCGGAGCGGAGGGCGGTCAAGGCCATAGGAGAGGCGTAAGAGAGGCCGCGGCTTCAGCCTAGCTCCTTTTATGGTAAAAAATATACCTTCTCAATTGATAATAAACACTGGAGACCGTTTGAGAGAGAACACAGCAAATGCAGCTATTTATTGTAAAGATTTAGCAGTCTCAACGCATTTTTTACACACGTGTTATCCGCATTGGAAGAAGAACCTCGAGCCTCTCAAAGTAAGACAAGCGCTGGAAGAAGGGCGGGACTGAAATATGACGTGTCTTAAAAGTTTCTCAAATTACATTTCTCTAAATGACCACTAGATGGTAGTGATATATAGGAAAATCCCATCACACTCTGGAGCCGTCGGTGCGTGCTGACGGCATCGCCCATCTCTGCTCGTTGATCCGCGGATCGTAAGGAGCAGGTATGAAACATTACAGCCTTTTTTGTTAATTTTTCTGTTTACTGACTGTTCATGTTACATGTTTGGCATATAATTGTTCTTAAACTGCTGTTAACTTTAACACAGTTGATATTAAATATTTTACTACAGTATTTGGTTCAGAATATTTTTTTTCTAGATCTTCCTCATTTAAAATTGGGTGCGTCTTTTATGGCGAAAAATACGGTACCTTGTAAATTCTGTCATAATTCTCGTTATAACATTCCATAACCATAGCAATCGTTTAAAACGAATATCAAAGGAACTAACAAAAGTATCATCGGTACTAACCTTTATAAAACCTAAACATTATATTTGAGATAAAAAAATAAACTAAAATGTTGGGCCAAATCATTCCTACTTAATTCAAAACAGCCGGTGTGAATGGCAGACGCACCAGTGCGTACAGAGACTTCTAAGGGTTAAAGGGGATTTTACTGAAGAGCCATCATGGCTTCAATGCCTCTCCATGGAACTTCAAGACTCTTCTCACAGCAGCAAAAACTCAAAAAGGGTTTACTAAAGTAGTTAAAATAGCTTAGGTTAGGTTTACTAAAATAGCTTTATTTGTAATATCTTTGACCATTTCATCTAGTTTCTTAAGTGCTAATGTTAGTTCAGGGACTTTAGCTCCTACAAATGCGTAATGATTTAATGATCAAGAAGAATAAAATATTATTGATAAAAAAAAATCATAATTTTAGTTACTTTTAGCCACTGTACATCTTTTAACTTAACTAAAGTCAAAATGAAGTCCCCAAATGCAAACATGAATGTAATAAATAAATTTCTCTGGATAGAGGGGCATTTGGACGTGCTATTGGGGAGTTGCTGAGGGGATGTTATGCTTCCTTTGTAAATCAACTTCTGACCCCAGTGTGTCCTCTCTACCTGAATCCAAATCACGTCCCTGCATTCCCCAGCTTCTCCTTTCTCAGTCCACTAAAGTTCCATCCTGGATTAAAAATGCTGTCTTAGTGCTGCATGACTGACCATCCAGCTAAGACAACAGCCCTTTCTCCTGAGCTCTGCTGTAAAATGTCTGTTATTCTCTATGCCCATGGTCTCTCATCTCCTCTAATGTGGGTTGACACCCCTCCACTTTGAAGTTCATAGTTGCTGTAGACAAGGGCCCACCCAACAATAGCTCACTGATCCATGGCTGACGCTCCAGTAAAGCCACTTATGCTGACGCAGATTCGGTACAAACAAGGCCTCTTTTATTTCTAACAAAATTTCACACTAGTTCGTCTCGTTGAAACGCAATGCAAACCATTGCTAGAGTTTGTTCCATTGCATCAGCATTTGGTCCATTTGTGAAAAAATAAATAACTTTCATTTTAATGCTTTGGCATTTGATCATCTA
This sequence comes from Danionella cerebrum, assembly GCA_007224835.1. Lineage (NCBI taxonomy): Eukaryota > Metazoa > Chordata > Actinopteri > Cypriniformes > Danionidae > Danionella > Danionella cerebrum. The sequence goes on from SRMA01025648.1 coordinate 76,991, forward strand.
CCCTATGGAAATCCATTTCCACCTGGTAAAAAAAAAAAACTAAACTAAAGTCTATATTTTGAGATTTAAAATAAAAATTTTGAGAAAAAAACTTTGTATCTCAAAATTTCGACTTTTTAAGTAAAATTTTGTACTTTTTAAGCCATTTATGTTGTTTTTTTTTTACCTGGCGTAAATGTGCTTCCACATCTACCAAACAGGAGTAACTCTGATCATTTTCCTGTTCCTGTTGGTGTATTTTGTCTCCCCATTCTCAATGAACCAGATTCAATCTATGATGAGCAAGACCAAAAAGCTTTTGAAAGACACCAGTGACAAAATTGTAGACCCCCAAAAGAGACCCCTAACCCTAAACCCTAACCCTAACCCTAACCCTAACCCTGCAATGATTGGAAAATTACAGAAATTCAAGATGCCTGTAAATCTCCCAAGAACAAGGGGTTGAGGATCTTAGGAAAGGTATTATAACCACCTGCTCAACGACCTCAATTTTATTTTAACCCTTATGAGCCTTGCTCTGATAATTAAAAAAAAAAAA
>SRMA01025649.1:0-13732 GCA_007224835.1 Danionella cerebrum
CGGACTTTTATCGCTATGGAAATAACTTTTTGTTGAAAAAAGCGGCAAAGGTAAGACAAGATTTACATGCTTGCTTGGTTTTCGCTGGCGTTTTTTCGGGGAACTTTCGCTTCCTGCTCTGAAATACTTCATGCAATGTTAATGAGTTGCATATCGCTGGATTCAGCTGGTTGTTAGCTTTCATTTTATGTAATGGTTTTGGTGTTTCCGTTTATATTGTGGATACATATCGCACATAAACAAAAACGTGGTCATGAATTATACTCCGGACATGTTGTTGTTTTATTTGCATGGCGTTCGAGCTGTGGTTAACGGATATGAAATTGAATTAGATACGTTTTTAGAGGTGTTTCCGCTGAACACAACAGTATTTAATATGTCTGGGTTATTCTCAGGGTTAGTGAGCTATGAGTGAAAATGTAACGCACAAGGGGGCAAGTCCCCGGTACCGGGGACTCTCGGGCTTAAGAGGTTAATGATAATTGAACATGACAAATTTTATAAAGACAAGAAACAAAAAAATACACTGACAATTGCAGATAGAAATAAAAAATGTAAATACATTTAAACAAAACAAAATCTAAAGAACAAGTGAAACAACAAAACAATAAAAAAAAACAAAATGTAAAAGCAACCGATCAAAATAGCATGAAATTATATAACAAGAAAAACAAAATATATAATAAATAAACAATATACTAAAACAAACTAATTCTATAGAAACAAATGCCAGAACTAAACAACCGTTTAGTTCAAAAACATGAAAATCAATAAAAGTATTAAAAGTTAGATAAAGTTATTTTAAGTAACAAAAGGAAGGCATACTTTTATACACTGATTTCTCCGGACTTGCACTTACCGTTTGATCTGCTCCTCTATCTGCCGCACCAGCAATGACTCTCCAGCCCCATGAGGCTCTGCTTCAGAATGGCCTTCACTCTGGGGAGGAGGCGGCCCATTTACCTCCGGGCTGCTGCGACCAAGCAGAGAGCGAACACGCTTGGAACGCATGTCCAGAATGGTATCAGAGTACCCCACCTCCTCAAGATACCTGGGACCAAGTCATAGAACAATAACTTGATGAATATATTTTATACAGGGATACAGGGAATATGTCAATCTTAATAGGCAAAGGTAAGACAAGAATTGAAATTATCTCATACACAGCAGTAATTAGAAGTGCGTGGTCAGAAGCATAGACGTATGTATAGACAGATTTTGTTACTCTTTTACTAAATTCATTAAATAAAGATAAGAAGCATAAATTATCACCATAATGACACTCAGGACTGTTAATAATAGTTATTTTTTGACCATCTCATTTTACCTTTTTTTATTTAAAGGTAAAATGTTGTGTCATATGACTGCTGTGTTATGCCATATTATATTGAAAAAGTTTTTTTAAATATTATTAAACTACACTGATTGCAGAACTTGTTCCAACAATTTAACCAGAAGCCTGTTCAAAAATACAATGGAATAGAAAGTCATAAAAAGCCTCCAAATTTCTGATTTATAGCTATGAATTATCATGCACCACTATCTTAAAAATAAATAAATAAATAAATACTGACTTGCGCAATAACTGACGGCCCTCCTTCCAAGGCATCTGATTGGATCCCTCTATGTCGGAATTTGCTGGCCCATTTGGTACTGCAAGGAACATTGGTGATTAAAATCAAAAAGTACAAATGTTTACAAAAGCATGTTTTCTTGGCATCTGTTACTTTGTTCTGCTTCTGTTTCTGGTTTCTTCTCTCCAGCACTATGATCAGTTCCACTCTTCAGCTTTTGATGTTTGGTTCTGCAAGAAAAACATAGGATAAACCCAAGATACCGCTGATAGAGAATGAAGAGCAATGCGAGTTGCCCTTTACAGCTAGCTCTCTAGCCCAGGATTTCTCAGTGGATTCCTTAAAGTGTGCGTCTGTATTACAGTAAAATAGACAATAAGAGCAAATATTTGGCTTTGAACACGTTTTGGAAACAAACTACGATCATTAAACTAAAGAAACGATTACACTAGTTTTAAACCACTGTATTTCAACATTTTGAAAGGTAAACAAAATATCATTTAAAGTGTAATTCAAAAAAATTATGTGATTTGTATCGGGATGTGAAATCCACCTATTAGAAGCCAGAGCGATGACATGTGAAGTTAAACGGGAACATGTCCCTTGGACTCGTAGGAAAGAATTTGGTTCATGCATAGCTTTAAAGTTTTCCAATTGGTGCAAAGGACCATCCTCCAGGAATACATTATACAGCAACCCGCCCCACCTGTCTATCTTGTTACACCTTTAATATTCACCCTGAACATTAACAGATTTATTTGCCTATCTATGTACTTCCAGAAAACTGAATATTTGGAATTTTAACGATTATGAGGTCACTAGGATGTCTATTCTTTGATTCATCTAGTCTAGATCACGTTGGATCAAATTGTACTGTTTATGATCCATGAACTAAAATGAGTTTGTATAAATTTGTATACTTTTGTGTTTGTAAAATTTTAAATAAATTGCATCAAATGAAGTCAGAAATGAAAATGATTAAAATAAACTATGCAACAAATATTAATACAACAAACATAGTTGAAAAAAAGGAGTGTTTGATGGAAAACTGTTGTTTAGCCGAGTGGTGTCTAACCTCTCCTGTTTCAGAGCATATTCCAGCATTTTGATTCTTCGCACCAGATCCTGCTTCATGTTTTCCTGCCCTTTCCTCTCGCCCTGAAGAAAAGCCACCTGAGCCTGAGAGAGAGAGAGAGAGAGAGAGAGAGAGAGAGAGAGAGAGAGAGAGAGAAGTCAGATGGAAATATGCTTCAAACTATATTCATCTGAGTGAAAATGAGAGGTTGTTGAGCCTCTGTGACTGAACCACCAATCACATTTAAGAGCTATGGTTAACTAAAGTTCCACAAGCTTCATTTTAGACTCTCAGTACTGGCCTATAGCAAGTATTTTAATGGAAAACAAATGACACCAGTTCCAAGATGCCCGTTAATTTCCGACATCACGATTGATTTAGAAAACAACTTTAAATATAAATCTAAATTGCAAACATTTCACATTAACACGAAGAAAGAACTTATTAATTCAGCGCGAAGGTTTAAATAGTTGCGTATCATGTTCCTGTTTTCTTTTCTCTGAATGCACAGATCCCTTTCACATAATGTGTCTTGTGCAAAACAAGACAGAGGTAAAGTCAAAAATAAAACAATAAACTTACAGGTAATATTTTTTTAAAAAGCATATTAATATAATGGGATTGTGAAGAAATTCTTTGAATTACATTACAAAAGAAGGGAATATAAAACTTTACTTCCCAAATATTGTTGAATTTTTGTGTTACTTGGACTTCAGTTGATTTTATAATGTATTTATACATAAACTTCTAAAAAGTACACTAGCTGCATTTCTCAACAGTATTGTTAAAAAAGTATTTCTTTTCAAAAAGCTGTCCCTGTACCTGCTTTACCTCTTCTTGCTACTGTGCAACAGGAAGTGTTCTTTAAAATCAAGAGCCCTCAGTTGTTGTAGAGCTAAAGCTGGATCACAAACAGTCAGTACAGATCCAACATTCGGAATCCGCATCTTTGTGAAATATGCTTTATACCTGCATTCACAAAGCAGTTTGCAGTAAAATCATCCCAGAAAGCACATAAAGATGCATGCGAGTTGGACTTCTAGCCTTTGACGTTCGTACCTGCCACATACTCTTAAACAAGTCCATAGTATATGAAACTATGGCTGCTCACGTGGTAAACAATAACGTATTGCAATTCACAAAGAAAGAATCTGAGAAAATATCTTAGACATTATCATCTTTCGAGATTTTACGATCTTTTGGTGATTAAATAAATCTTGACAGACTTCATTTAGAACACTTCTGTACACACAACAATAAGCAACATTTCTGTTCAAACAGAAACTTAACTTTAACCTGAAAACATTTTGAATACATACAATAAAAAGAAGCTGCAGATGCTCGATTTAATGTGGTTGTTTTGCTTAATATTCTAGCATAACACATCTATTTGGCAGTGCATCCTTCTCCTGACTTCCTGTGGGTGGGGATGGGTCAAGGGCACTCTCAAACTGTCTCTCTTCACAGTCATATTATAGCATTCCATTGAGACCCACTACAAATAGAGCAGCAGACGGTTTCTGGGACAATGTTCCGGCTCCAAAACTTACTTCAGTATATACACCAGTAGCTCCCAAAATAAAGATGTATTGCAGCTAAACTGTGTGAAAGTGTGGTGCTTGAATAGAGCTGGTCTAAGATGTATTAGACTACGTTCAGACTTTAGCCCAAATCTGATTTTTTTTATGCCCATATGCGACCTGTATCCAATTTGATTAAAACATTCTGGACAATTCTCAATTTTCAGATGCGACCCAGGTCGCTTTCACAATTCCAAGTGGTCCTAAATCTGATATGGATCAGATTTTTTTAAATGTGACTTGTGTGAAGAACCAAATTAGTTTTATCTGACCTTTTCCATCATCAACTCTTATTGAGATGTGCTTTCTCACAGTTAAAAGTTGCTGGAAGTTTTGCACTGCCATATCGGATTGGTTTTTCGCATGTTCAATGAAAGGTGGCTCATTTGATGACGGAAAACATAAAAGAGCCGCTTGGTGGTGCCCATCCCACATTTTCATAGCGACTTCAGGCACACAGAAAACAGCAGAGAAAAAGCGCACAACAAATCTTTGTTCTCCACAGTTTTGTCAAACAGATCCCTTTGATCAAGCCACCAACAGTATTAACTTTTTTGATGTGTTTTGATATTTCTTCTTTATTGTCGTCTTCTTCTTCTTTCCTGTTTCCCCGTGTGGTGTGGAGTGCATCGGTTGTAAAGCAAATGCCATTTTCAGCCAGGGAGCGTCATTGAATCAATATTTCCTCCAAACAGACTAAGAGCACCCTGCCGAGAAGCCATCAGAAGATTCGCGCAAATGTCAATTTGTATCAGTGTGTAGAGAGGCCTTACGTTCTAAAGAAACGACAATATTATTATTCCAGATAATCCAACATTCAAACAAAGAATTCAGTTGATTTGGCTTTCCGAATTTTTTAAAGTATTAACCATCTAAAACCAAGTGTAGTCAAATGTACCTGCAGCGCCACTGTCCTGCAGGTTTTGGTTCCAGTCTTCTTCAAGCAGCTCAAAAGATGTCATCAGGTGTGTTTCAAGCAAAACTATGTTAAACTGTGGCAAGCCAAGAACAAAGTTGCCTGACCCTGATGTTAGAAGGTCAAACTTCAGAATATGGTGAAGCTAAATTTCTAAATTTAAAGTTCTTTCCAAATGGACGTCTGATCAAATGTGTGGGTTCACATCTCATTCTTTGATATGCTCCCTCTGTTTATTACCACGGTTGGTAGATAGGGAAAAAGTATGGCCTCAAGTGATCCATCCAATCTGTGACATCAATAGTGAAGCCAGTACTGTTGGGGTTAATATGTCTAATGTTAACCCAGCAGATGAAGTTTTCAACTTTATGCGAAAAAACAGAGTAGATGGTACCAAAGATGATCATTGTGCAATCTTGAAGTAAACTCTGACAATCATCGAATTTTCTGCTTTTGTGGTCTGAAAAGATAGGCAATTGTGCAACACAGTGTATATTTAAAGTCTATATTTTCAACAAAGCCTGTACCAATAACTTTCATGCTTCAATGGACGTCACACCTGAACAATTCCGTCCTGGCTGTCACAAAGGGAACACAATGGCACAGGTGTTCCACATAAAAACATGAGGCAACATGATGCTCAAAGGGTATGGAAACCAGAATGGATCCGAAAAACCGTCACACACCACTAACCACAGATACCACACCAAGTTAAAAACATTTGTGCATGTGTGACATGGAAAACAGCACTGGGTCCAACGAAGCCCATGTGACTGCCACAGGCATGTCCAGAAGATGGGCTGGCAGTGGAACACTACACACACAAGACGTCTATGAGAGCCACAGGGTCTCTATCTTTTATAGAGCACACTGGCAGCTCCTTATGTAATCTACTACAGGCACTGTCTGAATGGGGTCACTCCATCACGGAGCGTTTTCCCAGGCCAAGATCTACTGCTAACTGGGCCAGAGGAGAATCCGAAAAGAGTTTTTATGGTACTGAGTTTCTATTAAAAAAAAAAGACTTGAGTGTTTCTTCATTAAGATGTATATGCACAACATAATGAAACTTCAATGGCATTTTGATGTTAAACATAGCTCACTTCAGCATGTGCTCTCCAATGGGAATACATTATGTCATGGCTTGGGCTGAAGCTCCATAAATCATAAAATAAACAGCTCTAAATGGGTCACATTAATTGAAATTTATTTTGACGTAAAAGAACACTAAATGTTAGCATTGCTCTTACACATCAGTGCTCTTGAACAAGCTTGATTTAATTTTGTAGTGGAATCCATGTGAACAAGGCAATAACCAAATATGATCTTAGTGAAAGGAACAAGATTTATTTATAGCTTTTGTTCCATTTTCTACATTTCAATATACAAAACAGCACCGAGAACCAAGTGTCACTTGTTTCTGCAGGAAAAAAATCAATTATTACCTTTTAATTTATCTAAAAAAAAAACAGCTTTTATTGAAGCTCGCTCTAGAAAAGCAAGAGTGCAAAAGTGTTAAAAAAAAGTTGCATATGTCCCTTGGGGTGGGTGTTTTGTTTAGCCCCATCCACCCAGATTCCCACCTACACCATCCATGGTCTTTGTTGGAGCATCTCTCTTGTTTGTTATCAACCATCAACATTAAACACAAAATTTGCGTATCTGGAGCTAAAGACTCCTCTAATGACAAACTGAACCGAGAATAATGCTTCTCATCAATGGGATGTATATGCGACCCAGAAACAGATGTTGATGCGTCACCAGTAAGTACCGATTGAAATGTTTCTGTTGTTGCCTCTTGATGGTTACTATGCATTTGCTGGTTTTACAGACAAATTATTACTTTTATTATTTTACTTTTAAATGTAAAGCATTTAATTATGCTTTATAATCTTTATATGAATATATCTTTATAATTTTATATGCTTTATAAAATTATGCTACACCGCAAAATAGTTTGCTGGCCACTGTTTTGTCTCTTATCAGGTAATTTCTGCTCTAGCAGACTCTATTATTATTCAAAGGGGCATTAAAAAGGCTTAATATATTGACAATTTCATATTGACATATTAAAAAGGTAGACAACAATCTCTTCAGCCGGTGGAAGAGAAAAATGCTGGGACAATTTAGATATAGCAAGTATGGTACTTGACAGCACTTGTCTGGACACTAATCTTCCTCGTAGCCTCCTCTCTAGGCAGAGAAAATAAAGCTGCAAATCTCCAACAAAAGAATATGATACGCCCATAACAAGTTTGCTGCTATTACGATGTTTGGGGGAGGGGTTTCTGGTGGTAGTGGGAGGAGCATTGTACATTTGTACGTCAAAACGTACTAGTTATAGATTCATTTTAATGACGACACGTTCCTATTAAACACAATAACTTGATGCACAAAACAGTTTCAAATATAATCTCTAACTGAATGTCCCTAAAATTACAGCTATGTTACACACTGCCAAAAATGTCATTTTTGAAAATGCTTAATTGAGGCCGTTTTCACAAACCAAAAAAATGTGATTTAAATAACATTGAACAGATATCAAAGCCCATCCCCGAGCAACTTGAAAACAACAATCGCAGCAGGAGATCGCGACTTCTGTCTCTTTTCTGTAACGTAAAACGTGCTCTTCCTCCAGAAATCCGTCTGGAAGAAGAGACCAAAACAACCGATCAGAGAAAGCGGTGATTTACCCTCAGCTCGTCCCGCTCGGCCTCCCAGCGGTATTTTTCGGTCTGGAAGCGGCTCCACTCGTATTGGATAAAGTGTAGGATCCCAGGGAGCGACAGGCCTGCTTCCCCTTCCTGCGGGTCTCGCAGCTGGGAGGATCCAGCCATCGGCGCGGCCATGGCTGCAGCGGGACCGAGAACAGTCTTCGGCCCGTTGGGATTGCGCCCTGCTCCGCTGCCCGAGGTACTCTGGTTGGCGCCTCCCGCTATCCCGCCAGATCTTTCCGCCTCCATCAGAGCTTTCGAGCTGTCGCCGGAGCCAGGAGGGGAAAATACTACAGATTTGGCTGCCCCGTTACTTGAAGTCTCCACCGAAGCCCTCTACTGTTTTCCTGCCTGATGATACAGAGCAAGCGCTCACACAGAAAAGTGCCAAATAGTGATCCGCTCGCGCTTCACACTGGCAGCGCGTATTCCTGGTTAATTCCTGTTCTTTTCGTCCCTTAGGGGGCGCTCTGCGGATCCTTCTGTTGCGCCAGCCTGCTTTGATGGGTTTCCTACGCTTTAGTTCATGGTTTAGCTCTAAAACATTTTTTTTATACGTGCAAAGATTCCATCAGATGTTTTTTTTCCACCAGCCATTATTACTTCCATACAATTAGACGCGCCAAAATAATGTGATTAATTGTTTTTTGTACGTGCAAACGCATTAATTAAACGCATATTATATGATAAACTTTTATATGATACATTTAAGATACAAACTAATAGCATTTGTTTGACATAAAAATATAGCATAGAGGGAAAGTCGCTAGGAAACCACTAAAACATTTCTGAAGTTTTAGTTATAAGCTAAGCTATACTGCAGCCATCGGCAATTCGGCATAGTTGACGCTTAGCCACACCTATCTCAGAGTTACAGGTTGTATTTCCGGTTCTTAAAGCTCTCGTTCTAGTCTAGATCTCTTGACCAGTTCTCGGCGACTGGGCAGCGCGAGCTTCCTGCTAAATAGTGATCTTTCAGCCTTTTCTTTGCTTATTTCCGAAACCGCATGAGGGAATATTGCGAGAATGGCGTGCGGACAATCTACTGATGAGGAAAAGATCGAGACAACAGTAAAACGTTAGGTTTTGTTTTACCAGGATGCAATTATGATTGACTTAATGTTGATATACACGTGCTTTAAACACAGGGTATTATGGCAATGTTCCGTCTGGTGAAATGAAATGTGTTTTTGAAAAGCATGCGTGTGTTATTGCTGTGCACCAACAATTGGCTGTTTCTAGTTAATGTTTAATACAGTGATGGCTAATAGACTTTAGTTGTAAAAACAAAACGTGCATTTTCCAAATAATAACCCTTGTGATTTGAAGAGCTGAGAGAGACTGTAACCTGTTTTTGTCTCCTTTTAGGTAGTTTATTTGATGGACTGGTGAACTAATGCAAAAATGTGATGAATATGGATGAAGCCCTCATTTTCCCCGAATGGAATCAACTGACGCATAGAAGTCATCAGCAGAAACTGATCCGGTCAAAGATGATGCTTCATCATGTGAATTTTGTTTTTCCCTTTATCCAGACTGTTAATGTTCAGGATAGAAAATGTTATATCCCAATTTCAACTGTCAAGAAATTTACTCTTGTTGAAATGTAATTTATTTAACATCTTATAAAAGAGACACAATGCGCATCACTTTTTGCCAAGCTCTGTTAACAGGAGCAATAATAGTGAATTTGCTCATCTTGTATTATGTTTCTCGGACCCAGCAGCAGATGATGGAGAAGCGCAGAGAACAGGGTAAGGGAGTAAAGAAAGCCTCTCTCCCCATGCAAGGACTAGGAGCTATGGGAAACCTTGTTGATGGAAGTATGGTCGGAGGTGGTAAACTTGGCGGTGTTGAAGGAAACATGCGTGTTCCACGTGTCACCATCCTTGTTCGTGAATTTGAAGACTTTGAAAACTTTGTTGGTGATGTAGCACGCTCCTTTTCACGGCAGCGACCAGATATACCCTTCATTGCAGTTGCTGAAAATCCCCCATACCCTCCTTTGGCACTTCCCGAGGGTGCAAGATTACTAGTTCTTTCACCCAGTCCAGACCAGCCACCACAAACTCACCGTCCAGAGCTCAATGTGCAGACTGAATTTGCCTTATTAGTTCCTGATGGTGTGGAGCTAGACCACGGCAGACAAATTGAGCGCCTAATTCGGGAATTGGAAGGGGAAGGTGGTGGGCCAGTCCGCCTTGTAGCTGCACCAGTGCTGACACGGTCTGCAGTGCAGTGCTTTCATCTTCACGTAAATCTGCGAGAATGGACTGCCACTTACACCACTGCTGCCTCAGGTAGCAGTGGTAGTGTCTGCACAGCCCTGCAGGGAGATGCAGTGGTTCTTATTAGAACTGATGACCTTTTCAACCTCTCTGTTCCATTAGGGCGTCCTTTGATGTCTTCCTTATTTGTTCAGACTTCTCTCCGGGGCTGGAAAGTCAAACTCCTGGAGGGCCCTTCGTTTTCAACCAGTCACCGGCCATTGTATAGCTCTGCACACAACCAGTGGAAGGCTGACAGTCGTCTGAAAGAGGCTACTAATGTCATGATGCGCGGCTTTGGTCTGAAACGGGTGGTACTTCCTGATGGGCGGGATCAGTGGTTTGGCTGCAGTAAAGAGACGCCCAGATGTTTTGGCACAGTTCGTGATGATACTCCGGAGTATCTTTATGTTGAGCGCTGGACTCCACCTTGCTGCTTGCGTGCCCTCCGAGAGACTGCTAAATATGTCATCAACATACTAGAGAGTTCTGGAGTACGCTACTGGCTAGAAGGGGGGTCCTTGCTGGGAGCTGCACGGCACCAGGATATAATTCCGTGGGACTATGATGTGGACTTGGGTATCTATTTGGAGGATGTGCAGAATTGTGACTACTTAAAGAACCTTGACTCTGGGTCACTGGTTGATGCTAATGGTTATGTATGGGAGCGAGCTGTTGAGGGGGATTTCTATCGGGTGCAATTCAGCGAAGCAAACCACTTGCATGTTGATTTATGGCCATTTTACCCCCGTAATGCAGTGATGACCAGGGATACTTGGACTGAGCACAAACAAGATGTGGAGTTTCCTGAGCATTTCTTGCAACCCCTGGTGCCAATGCCATTTGTTGGCATAACTGCATATGGTCCAAATAATCATCGTGCCTTTTTAGAACTAAAATTTGGGGAAGGGGTAATTGAGAACCCTCAGTACCCAAATCCTTCTAAGAAAAGACTGGACAAGAGCCGCATTTTAGGATCTTAACAAGTAGTACTATGTTTAACATTTTCAAAAAAGAATATTACTACCATAATACTACTAGAGTGAATACTTGAATGTTCATATATCTTGGCAATTTTATTTATTGTTTGCATGTGTTGTGGATTATAAAGTCCTTGTCTAAATAAGCTACTTATGCTGCACATTTCAAACTGATTGAAAATGTGTATACTGACATTGAACAATTACTATGAACCTAACATTCAAAAACACATAACGAATAACCACATTTTGAGGAACTTTCCACTTATTTTTGTAAATATCTGAAAATAAAATATCACAGATTGCTCTCTGTACTGGAACTTGTGAAATACTTGGGATAGTAATGTGATAAATCAGCCACAAGGTGGTGTTGTAGGCTGCACAACCTCACACTAGACTTTAGCCGTTAACTTTAACAGTATAACTATAGCTGTGTCCTAATCCAGGTTCTAAAGGCCTTTGAAGAGGTGTTCCTAACCAGCCTCCAAGGCTGTGGCTTAGGAAGATCCTCCGAAGGCTGCAAAAACCCTTGGTAAATGGTCGGTCTAGCCTTTTATTCTTCTGTTTTTTTTGCCAGTTTGCTTATGGTACATTAGCGTCACCAGCTGGATCAGTAGTTTATATCCCGAAATGAAGGAATGAAATGTTCTTGTATTAATATTTTTCTTTTATGTTTATGTTTTGAGTCGTAAAATTTTTAAGATCACTGTAATTTTTTTGTTGCTTAATTAGTTTTTTAGTGTTTTAGTTTTTTTTTTAGTTCTATTATTTATGTATTTATTGTCTTATTTTGAATATGTTGTAATAAAACATGCTCTGTATTTTCGTTTTGGTTACATTGGTCACATTTCCCTCTGAGATTATTTTATGTTGTGTGTAATTTAAACCAGTATGACGGTCTAGCTTCATTCTGTTTTCATTCTGTTTTTCTTAAAACAAGACATCCACCAATAGTTAGTTAACATTTATTTGGCTGCGTGTGATTGTTTACAATGAACGTTTAAAATAAAAATATATTTTACAATTCACCTATCACCAAAAATCACTATCATAAAAAAACCGTGTTCCTTACATGTAAATACAAATTTTGTTGTTGATTCTATTAAAAAGAACGCAAAGCATTGTGGGATATCTGAGGCCACGAAAAATGGTCGCGAGGCATCCTCCGAATTCAGGGGAAAGTAGGACGCATTTGAAGTGTGCATTTTAAGGACCCTTCGAATTTAAGTGAAATGAAACTTGCTTGGCTTACAGTTTTGACGTAAGTGGCTTTAAAATACTCACTTGGGAGGATGCACACTTCTTCCCTGGGGCCTCTTCCTTGAGGGACATGCCCAGAACACCTCACCAGGAGGCCTCTGAAACAGATGCCTTAGCCACCTGACCTGGCTTCTCTTGATGTGGAAGATCAGCGGCTTCCTGGTGACTGAGCTCCTCGCCCTATCTCTAAAGGTACAGCCAGCCATTCTGCGAAGGAAGCTCATTTCTGCCGCCTGTTTCCACAATCTCATTCTTTCAGTCATGAACCAGAGCTCATTGTCATAGGAAAGGGTTGGACCATAGAATTACCTGCAAATCGAGAGCCTTACAACTCGGCTCCTTCACGATGACAAATCAGTACATCAACAGCAGTACTGCAGATGCACCAATCCATCGGTCAATCTGGTTATTTGGTAACAAGACCCCAGAGATCCTTGAATTCCTCCACTTGGAGCAAGACCCCTTCACCAACTCGGAGGGAGCATTCCACCTTTTTCTGACTAGCAACCATGGCCTTGGATTTGGAGGTACTGATTCTCAACCCTGCCGTTTTGCATTGGGCTGCAAACTGCTCCAATCCAAGAAGACAAAATCACATGGTCCCCAAACCGGATACTCTCCAGTCTCTTGCCATGAATCTGGTCCATAAAAATGAGGAACTCCTTCAGAGTTGGTGAAGTGATGTGCTTATTTTGTTTATTTTTTTGCATGAGAAATAAAGCAATTACTAATCATTAGTAATAGATTTCCAGAAGAATTGTGATCAATAAATTATTTTTGTATTTGGATAAAACACTATAATCTGAAACATAAGAGTTGAAAAGATGAAATTTCATTGTATTATTAAACTTTTAGTGTTTTCGCACGACCCAAATCAAACATAAAACTTTTTGAACTCCATTTAGTTGTTTTTGGAAAAGATAAGACATTCGTTGACCATTGATTAACTTAAAAAAAGACTTTATTACGCAGTCAGTGTGGAGTACATTCATTGGTTCACTTTTAACAGTACTCTTTGGCTCCACCGATGACATCATCAAACAACCATTTATGACACAACCTTCCATCAAAGTTGCATACACACACAATCACAAACATCTCAACTGGGCAGCTACACTACAGCCACCTGGAATGAAAGCCTGTACAGCACCACACATAGCTTTTAAAGGAGTGAAAGCACAGATGACAGAGTCGCAAATTGTCTGAAAAGAAGTCGTCCTCAGATATAAACAAACAGATGATGAGGCCAGCAATGGCGTGCAACACTTCAGAAAGTAAATGTTGAGATGTGTGCTGTGAATCTTTGGTCAGATAGAGACAATCAGAAGAGATTTCTACAGAGCGACAAGCAGACCTTAACAAAATG